>OX375884.1:18220274-18820274 GCA_947359465.1 Metellina segmentata | reverse complement strand
TTTCTAAAATTCATTTTTTATTGGATTAATATAAATCTTCGTTCTTGATGTTGATTAATGTATTTTCCATGAAAGTTTGATGAAGTAAAAGTTTCATTTTCCATTAAGGCTAATTAAATTTTTTTTCTGTACTTATGGGGATTTTATTCTGTTAAGCTAATTTTTTTTAATATCAGTAATTAAGTATTTCTATTTTGTCTTTCAAGTATATTATCTTTCTCAGTTATGCTTACAATTTTATTATTTCAGTATATCACTTGGGACATCAGCCAATTGTTCATGCTGAGAATGGTCTCGATTGTGCTCAGCATTATCTTTATTTATGCTGTGGCAGAAGTAAATGTTGTAAGTACTTATACTCTGTAGTGTTAGTCATAATGTGTAGCTATAAGTAACATTTGTGGTTGAATATTATTCACTCTCAAACATAGTTGTTTGTATTAGAATAGGATTTATAGTGAAAAATATGAGTCACACAGGTTAAAACTGAACACATAAATTATGCTTGATAATCATATGTGTTTAAAAACAAGATACTTCGTATTTTGTTATCCGATTACTTTTATATCTTGACTTAATGAATATTTATCAGCCGAATAATTATTTAATCATTTGAAAAGCACTAAGCTAAAAATTATTAAACAGAAACAACTTAATGTGTGAAGCCGATGACTTTATATCAGCGAATTTCAACCGGTGTTCTTCAAGAATGGCCCGAGTGGGCCTTACAGATGATAAAACGGTTTAAATTATGCAAGATTTATTCCATTTCAATGGTTTATTTTGAACTTTTGACAAGAGCGTTCTCAATACTTTCAAGTAATGCCGTTTTTGTAATATTCGTACAAATTATTTGAGAATAATTTTCTATCACAAAACTTCATAAATAAATTATTTAAAACAAATTTTTTTAGCCACTTTGGAGCAAAGAAATGTATGTAATTACTGGTATTATTTTTTGTAAATCACTCAAAATTATATCTATTTCTTTGTCAAATCACCGACTATATTTTATATATATGCCGAAATTTATATTATTTTATATGTGTCATGAGGTGGAAAAGGTTGATTGCCTGATAATAATGTATTTTGCTCGAAATAAAAATTCATTTTAGCATTAAGATGCATTACCTTCATGCCGACCTGCTGTCCTCATTTATTTATATCTTAATCTGCAGACCCATGAAAATAATTAATGTCTCCAAACAGGTTATGTGCCCATTTAAGAACAATACCCTATGGGGGCTCAATTTTCAAAAAATTAAAATACTCTTTTTATCATTTCTGAGTCTCAAAATACCAAGTAGACCACAAAACTGAATTTTTGAGGAAAGGTTTTTCTCGGGACTGACTAGTATAAAACGTTATTTTTTTGGTGGTATTTAACCCTCTTGGTGGTTGCTTGGTATCTCATCAAACCGACAAAACTAACCAGATCTTGAGGAACGAGGTATCTTGTCATTAGCAAAATTTAACAGATTTTAATTGACGAGATATATCGTTCAGTAATTCTGAATAATTTTCCTTCATATTTTTCAGCAATGTCACACTGCCTTCTTTTTTTCTTCTTCCAGTTTTCATGTATTAAGGAACCGAAGTGTGATTCATCATCTAACCTTTCTCAGATACCTCTACTGTATGACAACTTCTACTGTCCTCTTCCACATTACATTGTTATCAGCTGTATTCTGACATTCTTTTCCGTTGTGGTTTTTCTTCGAATCCCTATTTTAATTAAAGGATCTCTGCTCTTAGCAATGACTATAATATTCATTGTTACTATTGAAGTCGTTCAGCTGCCCTTATTCCAGTGCTATGATGAACATGTTAGGTAAGAGAGAGAAAGAGTTTAAAATTTATATGCATTAAGTCTTGTTTCAAAGCAGTAAAACAATTTAATTTATTCACTTCTGATGTTTTATAAGTAAAAAAATTGTAACCAAGTTACTAGACTTCTATTTGTATGAAAAGTTATTTGGGTAGATATAAAAAAAAGTGTGTCCTTCAAAACGTACCTGGTAAATTTGTTCTAGTGATTGATTTGTGTGTATATAAGCAACTTTAAAGAACTGTTATGACTGTTTAAATAATAGCTCAACAATTTTTACACTTAAATCTATAGTATATTTGTTCCTTTGGGGGTTTGTAAATATTCATATATATTAACATATAATTGTCGTCATTTGAGTTTATTTATGAATTTTGTTTTTCTTCTATACTCAAAATTACTGTTAGAAAATAGAATAAACAATGACAGTTAATTTTGCAATGTGGAGGAAGTCGCATTATGCTTTTTAAAAATGCGTGGAATTAAGTAAGAACCTATAAAACTATTAACAAATAGAAGTAAATATAAGTTTACTCATCGTCAGCGTAGAGAAGAAACTCATTAACTGACAAAAATAAATTTCACAAAGTCGTTTAAAGACTAACTACTAGGTTTTTGGTCAAAAATAAAATTATAAACATTTTGATAGTGTTACATGTTTGTTCAAATGGATTGTAATGTGTGTGTGTGACAATGTATTTCTTTCATGGAATTTAGTGTCAAGAAACGCAATTCCAAATAATACCAGTTTCTTGGTTTCTGCTCTTAGCTGACGATATAGTTTTAAGATTAAAGTATATATATATATATATTCACTAGATTTTTCACTTAAATTACTTTGCCCTTTTGGATTTATTTTAGAATAATTAACTGGGGGGGGGGGGGATTGTTTGAGACTCTACTTTTCCAGTGTACTATTTTTCAAATAAAAATTCTTCATACTTGTTAATTTTTTAATTCTGAGTTTTATAACTGTATGCATAATTCTTGAAATTAATAAATAATTTTTATTTTTAATTTAACTTACAATGTGTATAATTTTTATTTTTAGATCTATTGTTCCAGAACACCTTATTGGACTGGTAGTAATCATACACTTCTTGTTAGCTGTCTTAATCCATGGGAGACAGGTAGAATGGACTGCAAGACTTGATTTTTTGTGGAATCTTCAGGTTATTATAATTCTAAAAATAATGTTTAATTTGAGTAATGTATGCATTTCATATCTAACTATGAAAATACTTGAGAGTTTAATCAATTAATTTTTAAATGCTTTCGGGACTATTTTTTGTACTGTAGTTTTCTGTATTTTTCTATAGCTAAAGCCAATCTATTGTCTTGAGTCAATAAATAATTAATTTCCATCTCAATAAAGGCTCGTGTGACCAAAAAAGTCTAGGTAACATATATTTCATCTTCCAATATTTTTAAGGTTCAGGGATTTTAATTGATTAAATTGATTTATTTTTAATTCGAATTTACATACAAGCACAGATTGTTCACAGATCGTTTCCCTTGGAATTGCAAAAACGACTGCAAAATGAACTTAAAAATTTCTGGAGTGACTTAAATCATTTAAACTTGTGTGTTATAACTAAACGGGCTATCCCAGAAATATATCACCGATGTACTTTTTTTATTTTACCATATACTGTACTATATTACACTACTTTACAAAATGGCTACAAAAAATAACCCTACTTTTAACAAAATGGCTACAAAAAAAATAACCCTACTTTTAACAAAATGACTTCTATACTACACTACTTACTATGACATTACTTGGCCCCGCAAAAGATAAAACATTCAAAATGAGGCCTTCATTAACTCTTGTTGAAACAATAATAACGATATGAATAAATGTTTTTTTATGTCAATCCAGTTGCCAAATATAAAGAAACTAGCCCTAGTCGCAAGGCGTTGTCCGTGACAAAGTTATGCTTTTAAAAAGTCAACCTCACTGATACCGACTAAACCGAATTAAATAGTTTAGCAAAAAGTTGTATAAGTGATAAAAATTAATTATCGCTATAATTTAAAAAGTTTTAAAGCAATAGAAAAAAAAGCAAAAAACAATACAACCTGATAAAAATAATGAAATTCCGCCCCGGCAGATTCCAAAGTTGGCGCACGTCCAAAAAATAAAATCCGTTAGGAAAATGAAATGAAAGAAACAAAGTTGAAACTTGGCGCTCGTCCAGAAGAAGTAACTCCGATCTAAACAACACTGAATATTCTCCAGTAGCATTCAGCGACCTCATTGGAAACTTGACGCGTTTAAACAAAAAACTAACGTTAATTATTCCAATTTACAATCCGTAAAGAAAATGAAAGGAAAAAAGAACCAATGAAATCAAAGTAAGCATTGGTAGAAAAAAGTTGGCGCTCGTCCAAAAACGAACACAAAATAAACGATTAGTTATTCCCTCACTTCCAAATAGTAATAAAACAACCTATGAAATGAAAGGGGAAAAATAAGTAATGAAATGACAGGAAAAAGTAGTTTTAGAAGCTATGATCACTCTCCCACTGTTGCCATTCTTAGGAAACCAAATAATAAAACTATACCAATAAATTAATATAAAAATTTTCTAGATAAAATTTTAAAATTCGGGCTTCGAGTTGCATTCAGTTACCTTTAAGACTACCTATGTGCCCAATTTCAGGACTGCAAGTGCTATAGATTCGTCTGACACCTCTCACACACAGAGAAATACAAACACTTCCTTTTATAATAGTAGAGATATAGCAATTACAGAATATTTGTAATGTGTTTTTATGCTTTACTGTCTTCAAAATTTCTTGATACAATTTCACATTACTGCTATATGGTACATATGCATACCTCCAATTTGTTGACGCATAAACTTTATTTGATTTCAATTCATATGTGTGCTACAGTTGACCTTCAAAAAAATTAATTTTTATTCCAATCAAAGAGGAATTTTTGAGTAAATAAATGAACAGATGAGAGTCGTTGATAGTTTAGTAAGGCAGCTTTAGTCGACCTCGCAAAACTTAATTTTTATTCATGACCAAATGAGGGAAAATAGACATTTTCAGCAAATGAATGAACAAAGAATTAAAGCACTACGTCTGAAGACTTTTTTTTAAGTAAACAGATAATCAAGCTAGATGTAATAAAAAGGTAATTCTGTAAGGAGTCTCCAACCTCACACACAAATATAATTCGGTGATATTTCGGTATAATTCTCATACATTTTTGCAATTTTTCTGATCGCCACACTTTTTATAGGGCATTGAAGTGAAAAAAATTTTATAAGTTGCAAACTGATACTTACAATGTATCACTGGTAGATTTTTATTCAACGTGTTTGGTGGAATTATTCTGATCGTCTGTACTTTTTATAGGTCATTTAAGATAAAAAGTACACGCGAGTTTCGAACTCAGTATACTTAAGAAACCTCACTAGTAGTTTTTATTCTACGTGTTTAGTGGAGTTATTCTGATCATTAACCCACTTTTTACATGTCAATGAAGAGAAAAAAGGAATAGACGATTTTACCAAGGAGTTTTGAAAATTATTATACTTTTGAAGTCACAGTGATAGTTTTGTTATTCCATATTAACGAAATTATTCTTATCATTAACACACGTTTTTTAGGCCAATGAAGAGAAAAAGGAAATGCACGAGTTGCAAAGTAGTAACCGAAGAATTCTTTTCAATTTGCTTCCAGCTCATGTCGCAACACACTTTTTAGACAATCAATTCAAACATAATATGGTAAGACGTGTAATCAAAATTATTCTTATGTCATGAAATGATCCCTTATCATTTAATAACATTGTACCTTTTAAAGGAACTCTACAATCAAAGCTACTCGAAAGTTGGGGTCGTGTTTGCATCAATTCCTAATTTTCACGAATTTTATATGGAACTTGATGGAAACAACCAGGGAATGGAATGTTTGCGGCTTTTGAATGAAATAATTGCTGATTTTGATGAAGTTAGTTGCTCTTTTCAATATTTGTTTTGTTTTGTGTTTCGTATCCTAGAACACATTCCGATAAATACCTTTTTTTATATTCAGCTTCTAGATGATGAAAGATTTAAAGCTATTGATAAGATAAAAACAGTTGGAAGCACATACATGGCAGCTATTGGACTCATGCCAGAGTATAGAATAATTGTAAGTATTTTTTTATGTTTTACTAACTAAGGATCTTCAAGAAATCTTGGACCTCTAAGTAGTCGTCAAAAATGTATGACGAATTTTAATGGAATAGTAATAGTTATGAAATAACCTTTAAAAAATGGTTTGAACAAGCTGTTGTTTTATTGGATGCCTTTTATAACCCTTTATAAATTTACAGCATTAATTAAAATTTAGTATGATTGAACTTGTTAAATAAATTGAGAGTTGTTAAATAAATTGTAACACAATGATATTAGATCAAAATGTGTTTATATGTTCATATTTCTATGCATGTCGGAATGGATTTATGTGTTCATTATTTCACCTTATTTCGTAAATTTAAACGAATTAAAAAGGAAAAGGGAGGATTTGTATTTTCAGATAGTTGAATTTGGAGTGAACATGCTTTGAAATTCTCGCTCTCTTCAAGCTAAACTTCCCCAAGAATCAAACCTCGTGATAATATATTTTCAAATTTAGTATCTTCCTCTTTCGTTTTAAGTTTTTTTTCTATTGTTTAATTTCTCTTGCAGGATGATAACTATGCATCAGCTGTTGAATACATGAGTATTCTAGCGGAAATGGTATTGGCGTTTAAAGACAAACTTGCTGACATCAACGAAAACTCCTACAATAATTTTTTCTTGAGAGTTGGTGAGAATATTTATTATTGATAACTCCATACTTTAGAACCCCGATTTAACTTTTCAGAAGTAACTATCGTTTTTCTACCCAAAATCGTAAAATTCAAGGAATCCTATAAAGTAGTTCAAATATATTAAGTAAGGCGACTTTATGCTACTGTTTTCCAACCTGAGCGACTAGAGGCATGTTTTAAGCAAAAGCTCCTTTTTCCAAAAGTTTAGCGACCTTTTTTGAAAAATTATCAAAGAATAACGGAAATTTGCTGCTTTTTAACTTTTACCAAACGGAGAAAATATTTTCGGATTTTCTTTTAGGGAGAAATTTTCCAAGTGGCGCCAATTTCTAAGTTTTGTTGCCTAGCCACCGCAACCATAAAAGAAAAAAAATATCTAAGTATGTGGTTACTGGACTCATGAAACCTAAAAGAAAATATTTAGTTTTTAATTTTAAAATTTAAATTTCTTGGCGAGATTTAATTTAGCCCATTTTGAGTTTCAACTGATGCATTTCGTATTTGGGCAACTAAAATTGCTACTAAAGTAAGATTTATGACAAGACTTTAAGCTACTATTTTTAAAATGTATGCTATTGCTTCATAAGTACTGTTGAATATGCAAAGCAGTCTTGAACAGCAATTACGTGTTTACTCAAAGCGCGCATGCGCCAATTTTGTATTTAATGTCTGGTGCTTCCGCATTTCTAGAGATCTCTCTGATTGAGAACTGAATATTGTACGCGGTAGCGATTACGTTATGCTTTCTCTCGCCGGCCTACTGAATTTATTTTCCCTCGTTATGTTTCTGTTAATAAACGTTAGATTTGTTTTATCCTCGGCGTTTTATTTCTACCCCGGACATCTTAATTGAGAAGATTCAACAAATACTTTGGCTGAGTCAGCTTTGATAAATTAGGGTGAAACTAAAATTAGAAAAATCTAAATATTGACCTCTTTATTTCTAGAGTATCCTTGGCACACTGTTAGTTGCATGAAGCACATCAAGATGATACTTGATTTCTTGCCATGTTCGCTGTAGCTTACCCACATCAATTGTGGCAATGGCATACACGATAACTTTAACATAACCCCAAAGAAAGAAGTCTAGGAGAGTGATATCTGGTGAACGAGGTGGAAGGGGAATTAGACCACCCCTTTCAATCCACCGGTCTGGAAATGTTTCATTTATAAACCCACGAACATGCAGTCGCCAATGTGGTGGTGTATTGAACAAAGGAACGGACATCACTTATCTAAAGTAGAGGATCACGAATACCATAGATAAGGGTATGCTACAGCGAACATGGCAAAAAATCGAGTACCGCCTTGATATGCTTCGTGTAACTAATGGTTCCCATATAAAGGTGTGTTAAATGAAGCAAAAAAATTTAATAATAATTATACAATAATTTCCACCTATCTGTCTTCATTTGCCTTTGTAATAAATTTCTGAACTTGCAAAGACACTTTATGGACAACCTGTATAACAGCAACATACGTTTTTAGAATGGCCTAGAAATGGGGAGAGAAACTGTCTCCTCTAGGTCTTCCACCAATAAATTAAAGAGGCGCTGATGCAGTCAAGGACATGAGAGGAATTGTATGCGAGGCAGTACAGGACCAAGATGAAAATTTTCTGTCTCTTCCCTCGAAAAATGTACTTTTGGTGTGTCCATTTCTGAATCTCGTCAAAGCAGCTTGTAATGACCTGGGACCATATAATTGAAAAGAAGGTCCATCCCAGAGTTTTCTTCTCGCATTTCTCATCATAGATCAGTCAGAAAGATGTATAAAATAACAAATAAATGCGATTACATACTTAGCAGTGTCACACATTTACACTGTATGCCATATTAGATGTCTGGCACTTCAGGAAATATAAATGTGTATTCTAAATACTCAATGTTTAATTACTGTATACATATTTTAAATATCCTTAGGACACATGTACAATTTTTATAAATGCAAAGAAATTTTTTATGACTTTTGAACTTGCGAAAAAAGCTGCACTTGACATACAAAAACTTTTTCCATTTACTGGGACCCACCCCAAGCTCTTGGGCATGGCATTGTTGTCCTCCCTCTACTGTGGAGTACGTTGATGTTCAGGTCATTGACGTAGCAATGTATTATAATCTCCCCCATTTGTGTACCTATAGCCTATTCGTAAATTTTCAAGTCATGAAATTGTTAATTTAACATCTTGATTTTAGTTATTCCATTTTCTAAAGTAAGCTTTGATTTTAGGTTTGAATATTGGACCAGTGGTAGCTGGAGTTATTGGAGCTAGTAAACCCCAATATGATATTTGGGGAAATACAGTTAATGTTGCTAGTCGTATGGATAGTACAGGACTTCCCAACCACATACAGGTACTTTGGTTTAAGATAAATAAAGACATGATATTTTATTAGTTTGGTAACTCTTACTTTTCATATTTTGAAATTAAGAATAAAATTTAGAGTGCAAATGTAAGTTTATTTAATTAACTGTAACTTAACTAAAGCTTAACTTGTTTACTTTAACTTTCAACTAAGTTACATGTACCATACATTTACTTGGCTTATATTTACAAATTTTCAAACGAAATGCTGTTCCAAAAAGTTTGAATATTTATAAATATTTAAATAGCAAAGGGATTAATTCGGTATGTGTTTAATACTTGATAAAAGAAACTTCTGGTAGCAAAATAGAAGTTACACTAAATCAAACCTGACATTTTAACACATTGATTAATCTAAGCTAATTTGTTAAAAAAAAAAAACTCCACAACAAATTCATTCTTGCTGTCACTGTTTTATTATGTGTTCACTTTTAGCAATTTAGTCTGATTATTTAGCATTTGACTAACTACCATTGGAATGAATAAAAATTACCCTAAATGCATATACTTTGACTTGTAAGAAGTTTTATACTGATGCACAGGTGAATACACAAGGAATCGTGGTGATCCGTTTTCTTAATTGGACGACTACTATCAAAATGACTGAAAATGTTACAAATTGAACACATTCTTAACACAATATTTTTTGTTCCAATTATTACGATAATACTGATGCACAGGTCCATATAGAGCGTATCATGGGGTGAATCCTTACACTGAGTTGAATGATTTTCATCGGAATGAATAAAAATGTTATAAATTTAACACACAAGAATTTTTCTACCCTTTATTACGATGATACTGATGCACAGATCCATATAGAAATTATTGTAGGTTAAATCCTTACCACACACACAAAATGCGTCATCATTCACAATACTTGTTCATGTTATTAGATATTGCTAGGAGATTCAGATTGAGTTTTTCTGTCTTGTTTATGACATACATTTAAAAAATGTTTGACTCTAAACGTTTCAATGCACGAACTCATCTGCAATAAGCAGCATTTTTTTAATATTTGAATGTCCCAAGTATTTTTTTGAAATAGTCAGGTTTGATATAAATAACAGTTATTTACCACCTGGAGGGTTAAGGAGACTTTATTTCGCTCCGTATAGATCAATTTAGGATTACTCTTCCAGTGATCAAAGTGATAAAAACAACTTAAAGCAGAGATTTAGGCACATAAAAGAGTTCTAAGGAATAGACCTTGTTTTATTTTCTATCCTTGCATCCTTTTGTTATAAAATGTATCCCCCTTAAAATATATATTCCAAGAATAAAACATACTTGTATATGTAATGGGTTTTGTACCTGTTTGAAGACATTACCTCTACAGATCACCCATTTTTCTTTAAATATTAAAATTAGTCCTTTTTTTTAAATCATTTCTTGGTATCTAAGATCTTAAATGGCTGAAAAATAGTTTTTAAGGAAATGTTTTTTTTTCTAAGGACTTGTGTGTGAACAGATTAACTACAAGAAGTCACAAATTTTGTGAAAAAGCTTATTTCATATCATAGCTCTCTTATATTCATCGTCTATCTTCTTTGTCAGTAAAACATTTCTTATATGCATATGTCTATTTACTTGACGATGTTTCGAGCAGCTTGGCCAATTATGGCCCTTGTGACATAAATCCAACCAAATTAGCTCTCTTGAGAACACTGTCTCTTTAAAAAGACACCTATATTTTACATTGGTAGTACTTGGGTGATTAAAAAATTATTCAGTTTATCTTGATGCTTCGAGTATTTTAAAATCCATTTACGAAAAATACATTCAGCATTGTGTAGTTTATCTCCAAATGTTCTTTCTGTGTTATCTTGCTGTCAATTTGATAGACGGGTTGGTGAGCTTTGTTTGAATCCACCCACAATTAAAGTTAATTTTAGTGATTGGGAAGGAAAGTTACAAACATAAAACATTGCTTTATGAGGGGTAATATTTCAAAGAAAGTATTCTTGCTTTAAAATGTTTTAGCAAAGCTGCAATAAGTGTGTAAGATCATTAATTTAATTTTCTCAAGTAAAATGCTTCAGAAAATTATAATGTTCCCTTTATTGTTCAGAGAGATGGGGAAAACTTTTATTTCATGATAACTGTTATTGGTAATTTGTGAAAACAGTTATTTTTGACACTTAACATTAATTAACATTAACACTTGTGTTACCAGTTAGAAATTAATACTTGTGTTACCAGTTAGAAATTAATACTAACAGTCAGCAATTAAATTTAGCAGTTACCATTGAATGACATTAGTGGTTGTTTTAATGTTATTAACTATTTTAATAAGTCGTTAAATTATTTAAAAATATTTTGTAATTTTATTTTGTTAGTTTTATCTGATATTCTTATAATTTTCTGTTTTTTAACAAAGTGTTTTTCGATTAAAAATGCTTTCCTGCTATCCTCGTATCATTTAACAAAAACTGCTAATACTTTTGCTAACAGTTGTTATTTAGAAATAATACTGTCATTTGAACTGCTACCACACAGAATAACAGCTTATCTCTATTTTACTGCTTGTTTTTAATATTATTTTATCATTATGTTTAGGTTACAGAAGATGTGTATAATCTTTTAAAGGACGGATACATATTCCAATGCAGAGGTATTGTGAAGGTGAAAGGAAAAGGAGATATGACGACATATTTTCTTTTACGAAGAAAAACCGAAGCCGATATCAAGCAAAGCGCGCAGTGCACTATGCAGATCGAAAAGACAGAAGTTCCCCAAAACGTTAAAAAAGAAACGTCTTCTAACAGTGTGAATTCCTCAACAGGATCCAATGTCTGCAGTACCAATACTGAAAATACCAGCATTAACAGGGGGAAGAAACCTCATTTGTACCACACAGAACCAGTGAGTGAGATACACTCAACAAGCAGTCCCAGACTTCCTTCAATGCAGTTACCACCCTGGCAGCCCCGATGTCAGCAGAGGAGTTTCTCAAATGAAACAGAAGCTGATTTGTATAACCAACCAAAGCCAATCATTGGCAACGCTCCAACCAAATCCTATTCACAGTCCCGTCCACGTTACAACAACAATTTAACAAGCTCCAACAGTAAAGACACGACAAAGACTTGCAATTCATTGCCTGAATTAAAGGACGACTTGCAAGACAAACTGCAAAAACTAAATGTAGGTTCTAGTTTATATACGAATAAAGTATACAGACCTTCCAAAATGTATACCCACCCAAGGGCTCATCCAGTGAATAAATCTCCTGCCGTACTCACTCCACCTGAAGAAATGTTCAATTTTCCTTCAGCAAGTCCACCTCATGATACAGAATCTCTTAGTCCAATTGTTGCAAGTGATACCAGTTTTGCTGTCAGCAGTAGTCATGATAGTCTCATAGGTCAAGATCGTATAAATTCAGTTGATTCATCTTCATTAAATCGTTCTTCAACGTCTTCATGCGACAGCTATCACCGAGCAGACTTTTCACGTAGAGATGTAGATACACCTTCTCCTGCATTATACGATTATGCATCAAGTATGCAATGGGTATATCCTACAGAAAACGCGAAGAATAAATTATTAATGCCCGACAAATGTGAGGGAAATTCCACCTATTGCAATAATTCAACTGACAATAGGCAAGCTCTTCCTGAAGTCGGCCTATCTCCTTCTCGGTTAATTTCTCATAATCATAAAACCATCTCAAACTCAAGTGAAAAGAAAACAATAGAAGACTTCAAAGATGACATCAAAATATCGCCGGATAAAAATGTAAATGCATCGAAAATTTCAAATATTGAAACCAAAACTACTCCAAATTGCCATGATGATTCTGAAAAGAGTAATTCTATGTTAAATTTTTCTCAAAATAAAGAAAATCTCATTTCTAATGCTACATCAACCTCTGAACGCAGTACTTCACCTGACGAACAGAATACATTATTGTCATTCACAAAGGATTCCAATAGTTTGCCCCAGACAATCTGCTCTACTTCTGTCAATTTAACAGAACTTACTTCTGAAAGTTCTCAGAATTCACAAATGGGAAAAGACTCTAGAGAAAAATCCGAGAGCTGTAATCACACATCACCTGCATCAGCACTTCATTCTGACAAACCTATTAATGATAATGATAATAATAATTTATTCCCTAGCCTTTCATCTAAAAGTTTAAGTCCGACTGAGAGAAGGGAAGCATCATATTTAGAATATATAGATAAAGGTACCTCGAGCAAACTTAGCTCCAATGATTCAACTCCAAAATCCTCTAAACCGAGAGATTCTTCTGAAAACAACAGCAAGAAGTCATCTCAGTATAGTTTAAGCAACAAACAACCCATTAATACTAATCTTCATTTACCTCAGTTATCCAACAAAGAGCACAAAAAGGACGCAACATCTGAAGAATCTTTACCTATGTTGAGCGAAGGTATTCATCGTTCGGCAGCAAGAGTTGAATTGACTGATAGTGATGAAAGTGATGATGAAAAATCAGCTGAAATACCTCTTATGGATGAATACTGTACTGATGATCCTGCATTAGAAAATGCGTCTCTACTAAATGAACACGGACTTACTGATGCTGAGGGGGCATTGAGTGATTTGAACTCAATTATCAATGATCCTGGTCCTGGAGACGGTGACATGGACGACACCAGCATATCCTCAAGAGCAAGCAGTAGAATGTTTGACAGCGACCAACTATTGAGTGTTGATAGCTTAAATGTGATGTATGATTCTGAGTATGACAATTACAGGCCAGGTATGGTGAGTGATGATGATATATTTCATCATGAACAAGCCAGCGATGTCGATCTTGATTATTTGGAAGATCCACACGTGGAAAACATCAGAGTTTTATCAAACAATATTACTCGAAATTTTGGACTACCCTCAAAATATGAAAAAGAGGACAGTGAAGTTGGCTGATGTGTGCATTATCTTTCAATCATAAGTTATTTTATGTGTCTTTCATATACATGTCTTTTAACACCGTATAGTGCAATAAATACTAAGCGATGAGATATGTATTGAGTGCAAGTATTACTCACTTCTGCAAAATTGTGATGTGTGTGAAATTCTATGGACACTGGTAGCATTTAGAACAAATTAAAAATGTATAAAAGAAAACCAATTGAATAAAAACTAGGACCATGATTCAAGCTGTGTTACTAGTCAACAAGCTTAAAGTTCAGATAAGAGTAAAACAGCACAATATTATAATGCTTTAGATGACTGATTTGTCAATGTTTGTGAGTAATGTCATTAGAATCTGAAAGTGCCTCTGACAGAACAGGTTGCTTATACAAGTGTGGAATACTTTAGCTTGAATCTAAAAGTGTTGTTTTTAATGTTAATTCGATTTCTTCGGGATGATTTTAATTTTGAAATAAAATTTCTCAAATGTAAAAGTAAATTATCTCTATATTAGTTCTGCTAGTACGAAGTACTTGCTACTTACCCCATTGCTTATAAATTCATTATATTTATGATATTACTTACACGAGCATTTTATAATGGCGTTCTAATAGAAATTTAACTGGAGATTAGTGCTTCTTTTGTTAATAGTTTAAAAAATTATTCATACTTATCAGTTTAGTGTACGGTCAGTTATTTAAATACTTGAGCTAATTATTTTTGTTGATATCAAACTACCACAATTATTAAATACGCATTTAGAAAGTAAACAAGACTAGTTTTGTCTTCTACTTAACGTTTTATTATTTTCCAAAAAATTTAATAAACTGGTTCAAAGTATACAAATGGAAGTTAAAATGTTTAAGTTCTTTAATTTTGTGTGTATCATTTAATTTTCAGGAAACTTGCTTTTGAGCTCTTAAAATAATCAGATATTTTCTAATTATTCATAAAAATGCTCTTCAATAGCCTCTATAAACAGGCCAATCATTATTCGCACACTGTATTTAGAATTTGAAGCTTAAAGCATCTGAATTCTTTGCATTTGGAGCAATATAATTTTGACGAAATGATAAAGATATATCATAAGATACAGGGTGCAAATAGTTACGAAAGTTGACTTAGTACGGGTCTGCATTCATAAAAATGTAGACTAATTTAAATAATGGCAAAAAAATGAAGAATACATACTCCATGAACATAATATTTGTTGAGCTTATAAATGTAAAATAACCAACACTACATTTTCTGAAGTAACTTTTTCGAGAATGCTTAAATTAGAACTTTAACAATTCGTACGTTTCCAAAAGTATTTTAAATGATCGTTTGCCAAAGCTCTGATGAAAATACTCTCCAAATAAATGTATCAAATTCGGTGCAACTTTGTATTTAGACATTTTCTGGCAACACTTTTGGCACGTTTTTTGGCGTGTTTTTTATAGTAAGTTGTGGCAGGCAAAAACAACCACGCTTTATAAGGATTAGGTATAGCAACCTCGCGAAGTTAAAATTTTAATTTCCTTTCCTTTTTGTTCTTGATAATTTGGAATATTCTTTTAATTTCCGTTTTTTATTGTCTTTTGATTACATACATCCTTCATAAAAAACTTCCAATCTTTCTGTCCTTTGAACCTTTTGAATTTTTCCCCCAATTATTTTCCGTTTTCTGTAAAATTGAGGAATTAAAATTTTCAGTTTGTACTTTAAACACCACACAGTGCACAGTCGCATCGGGTTGTATAGTTTCTTGCTTTTATTTGAATATTTTATTATATATATATATATATATATATATAATTTTGTCAATTATTATATATTTTTATTTTACCATGCCTTCTATGTTCAGATTATAAATTAGCAAAATTTGAAGTTTAATTTTTTTGGTGGTAGGGCAACTTTAAGAAATGACGAAGTTGTTAATCGTCTATTTTGCTTACATTTACGTCCAGATAAGCAGCCTTTTTTAAATTTCCCTGAGAATCGGGATTAATTCAATTAAAGTAAGAGATTTAGATTTGGATGAATTTAAAATAGTTGAAAAACTTTAAAAAGGATAATACGTTGTGTGGCCTTTTTTTCTTCTATTTTAAAAACTCTTTTAGTTTATTATTTAATTTTCCGCTGAGCCTAAAACGGTGTTTTTCGGAGAAATTCTTACTCATTGACAAAACATGTAAAACGTTGCTACAAAAAGTCTTTACATCAAAGCTGTACCTTGATATCTCACAAACAGCTCATATTTGAATTTTATTTGCATGCATTTGAGTATTTTTTTAAGCCAATTATTATTCAGTTTCAAATAATTGTTAGAAAGCCATTGTATTATATTGCTGTGATATGCCTGTTACTGTTGTTATGAAATTATACACTTTAAATTGCAATTTTAATCTATATATACATGGCCAGGTTTATTTTACAAAGTGCCATGATGATAAATGTACCACGAATATTATGATTATGTGGCACTGTTCCTGTTTATTGTAGATAGATCTGTACAATGCACATTCTCTATTTTTTGTGCGTCTCAATTTTTGAATTCTGTCACTTCTATCCGTCCTATGTGCACTATTTTAGCTACTGGAAGAAACTTTCCATTTTTTTCTGTACCTTTGAATTGCAGTGTTTTGTGAAACATGTTGATTGCACTTATGTTCATGCAATGATGATACTTTTGTGTGATATTTGTATATTTCTCTGTCTGAATATTAACTTGTGTTAGATTTAAGAGTTGCAGTTTAATATACAATATCTAATAAGATAAGATCCATATAAGTCTTCTATGTGTTCATGTTTTTAATGTAAGAATTTCTATGTTCCATTCTCTATTGAGCTGCATGATATTTATAAATATGTAAATTTAGTATTAATTGTTCACAAACTTTGAAGTAAAACATATATATTGCTGTTAATATTGAGCTCTTGTTTTTATTTGACTCTGAAATGTACTAATTGTTTCACAATGCTGAATTTGTGGGCACAAAATAGAAAATGCATACTTATGGTATGAATATTTTATGATCTGTAGCATATTGTTCAATTAGACAGCTGTCATTCATCAATGTGCATGTAAATGTCTGTTTCACTTTTAATGTGATGTGTTATTGTTACTGTAGGCATCGGTTGACTTCATGCTTGAAAATTTGTTGTGTGAAACTCTTAACGAACACAAAATGCATACTTATATAATGGGTATCTGAAATATAAAATATAAATGTTGCTTTCAATTGCAGTTTTTGATTCAATGCAAATTGCAATTGAAGAAATGCAATGATTGGTGTTTGCAATTATCGGTTTTTATAAGGCAAGATAGCATAAACACGATTCTACTCTCATCAGTTGTGCCTTACATTTTTTCACACTTGGAAACACAGAAAGCAACTGATTGTCAGTTTCTTTTTGCTTCAATCTTAATTAATCTTCGCACTTATGTCCTTGAGGCTATGCAAAAGTCAATTGATGTGATAATTAGTTTTCTGATTTGTATTGCATGTTGGTTGTAAGAATTACATCAAATGTATGTGTTTTTTCATTTCTTGTAGATGTTTTAACTGTATTTTACAATTTAAAGTGTTTTAAATTGCATTAAGCATTTTGACTCTGGATAGAATCTTTACATTATAACCTTACCTTCTAATTTGTGTGTAAAGAGTTTTGAGTAGATGATACCAAGCGTCTGTATATTATCAATAATTAAGTAAAATATAGGGGTAAATAAGCATAAAATGTTCGTATTCTTAAACACTTGCTTTATAGTAAGCTAAAAATGTCTATACATCTAAAATCTAAGTTAAAACTATATCTTTTTTATCTATATGTGACTTATTTGTGTGTATATTTTTGAAATGCATGATAAATGTTTCGAGCAGTTTCATCTATGTGATTAAGCTAGAAAATTTTCGGGACTTACACGTAAATTTGAGATTATTATAGACATATTACTAAGAATAGACTAAGAATAGTTCTTAGCATTTGGACGTTAGTTTGCAGAAAATATCTAACACAGTAAAATTACTAATATACAAATATATAGCATTGAAGGTGTTTCATGTAGAGAATAATAGACCTTATTATTGCTGCATATACAAGCCTTCTGCACAAGTTCCAAAAGAAGGTGATTCTAAAACAACGATTTGCAGTTCTGTGACATAATTATGCATACGCATTAAAATATAGAATGTAATATTTTTTTACATAAGACGAGAGATTTAGAGAGAAAATTGCAATGGGCCTTTCTATTAAAAGTGGATAAAAGTGTGATGTTGCAATGTGTATAGAAAATGAAATTACTGCTAATTTATGTTTCAGTATCGTGAAATTTAGTGTAAAATGATTGAGTAAAATAATTGTTTCCCTTGAAAATTTATCAATTTTTGTTCACAAAAAGTAAAGCACAATTTGTGGCAGAAGTGCCTTTAATGATTGTTTGGTTTTCATTGTTTTTATAGCATCACCATTTATTATTGGCATTACACTCAAATAATTCTCTTAAATTATTCTGTGGTTTATTTTAAGTTCCTTGGAAAACTAATAAATTGAAGGTATTATAACTAACGTTTTATATATTATGCAAGTGAGATGGTTTTGTATTCAGATATATTCAAAATTAATAAATACTAGTGTTTTGACTGAAGGAATACATTTCTTTTCCTTCTGTCAGTGTCTTTTACCGATATTATAATCATGAAAAAATTTGGCTCATGCCATTACTGATAGACCTGATTTCTGAAAAAATTTTGTTTTAAAGGACAATAAAAAAATGTGCTACAAACTATGTTTATGTTTGTATGTTTTATTCAAACATGGGATTTTAAATGAAAAATATTAAACATTTTTCTTTTCAAATTTAACTTTCAATAACAATCAGCTCTACCATCTCTATTATTTAAAACTATCAGAGTGTATGGAAGTATTTTACAGAAAGAATATTTAATGAGAGTGGTGGTATATAACTCAATAAGTTCTACGATGTAAAATAAAATTTATTTTATACACGAATAAGATGGAAACTCCGATGCAAAATTTTATATTTGAAACACAATCCTTTGTACAAAACATTACACATCAGTGTTTCAATTTAAGTTAAAATACACATAAATGCACTGATAACCTAAAAAATATATTTGAAATACAATATTCATGTATTATATCACATGGAAAGGGGAATAAAAATTGCTTTACTTAAACTACTTTTGTGTAAACTTTCCTTATAAACATCAATTAAGCATTTATTATGAACAACAATCAATTTGTTTGAACAAATGGTCTCAAAATACTTTTGTAAGATTCCGATATTTGTGCGTGGTGATGATTTCATACTATGCAATATTTGAAATATTTATTGCTTTACTACTTCTCATTTGTCGTTTAAACATTTTACTTCGTAAATACTTTCTTACTTTGAAAGTTTAGTCCCGTCTGTAATATTGATCTCGTAAAGTTCAATTTTATAAATTTATCTATACATACTTGATCTGTCAGAAAAGTTCAGTCTAGCTGTTTCAATTTTAAGTATAGCTGGTTTTTATTTTAAAACTTATAAAGGTAAACTACTCTTGAGAACTTTTATCAGTGTTAGGTTTACTGAGATGAACGGTCTGTTCTGTATCTCATGGGATATTGTTGATATTTATGCTCATCCTATATAAATATATCTATATTACTGTGTGAAAACATTTCTCGTTATTAATGTTTCCCTGTTAAATGAATATTTGATAATCAATATTTTGTTGTTAATAATGTTATGCTGGGATGCCTTACTTGTATTTTGGCTTGTGAAAACCAAATAAAACTGCGATTTCAACAAATATCATAGGTCTCATCTTGACAAATACACTAAAAACAGTTTATGAAATTAAGTTAGTGGGATTTCTGTTAATGTTATGCTGAGATGCTTAGTGTATTTTGGCTAAAACTGTGATTTCTACAAATATACTGTCCCATCATGGCAAATACACTCAAAAACTGCTGATGCAACGGAATTCATAGAATTTATGTTAATGTTGTTCTGAGATGTCTTAATTTTATATTTGCTTACAAAAACCAAATAAAACTACGATTTCAACAAACATCATAGGTTTCATCTTGACAAATACGCACAAAACAGTTTATGAAATGAAGATAATGGGATTTATGTTAATGTGCTGAGATGCCTTAATTGTATTTCGGCACGTGAATACCACAAATAAAACTGGATTTTTCCACAAACACCATAGATCTCCAATTGACAAAACAGTTTAAATGAAAGTTCATGGGATTTACGATACTGTTGTGTTGAGATGCCTAGTTGTGTGTATTTTGGACTGTGAAAACCAAATAAAGCTACGATTTCGACTAACGTAATTGTTCTCAACTTGGCGAACACACTCCAAACTGTTTATAAAATGAGTTGATGGAATATGTGTTATGCTGAAATGCCTCACAAGTATTTTGGGTTGTGGAGACCAAATAAAACTTTATTTCAACAAACATCATAGATATCATCTTGATAAATATTCTCAAAACAGTTTGTTAAAAGGAGTTCATGGGATTTATTTTAATGCTATGATGAGATGCCATAATTGTATTTGGCTTATGGAAAACCAAATTTAACTGCGATTTCAACAAACATCATAGGTCTCATCTTGGCAAATATTTATGAGGAATTTGGATTTGCGAAATGGCGATGTATTATGGAACCGTCATTGCATACAAACAAAAAATTGTGAAAGCTGACAAAATGGCAGTAAATGGTAATGTCACAACCCATGCGAGAACAATACTTCTAAATAATTTTAAATCCACTTCTTTAGTACTTCTTGTTCGAGCGCAACCAACAAATACGACTGAACCAACTTTACAATGCGTTGTACTTATCGGTAGACCTAATTTTGAAGCCAACAAAACAGTAGTCGCAGAGCCAATTTCGATCGTAAAGCCACTGAAAGAAGTAAGACGAAGTCAAATTAAAGCTTTCATGACATCTTTACATTTCAAATGTTATTGAGAATATTCAGTAATAAGATTTTGTAAAATTCAAGAATAAAAATATTAAATTTGAAATATTATCCATTAAAAATCCAACGCTCATTTTTTTACTCTTTCAATGACAAAATTAATACATTTTATGAAAGTGTGCGTCATGTATTTGATTTTAAACTTAAAGTTTACGATATTAATTCATTGTCGAAATATCTAAGCCTCTTTTTCAACATCCTAATCCCTCTCACCACATTTAATTTGCAACATACTAAGTAACAGTGTTTTTCCTCCCTTCAATAAATCCTGAATATTTAGCAATTTATGTAATCTGTATCTCTACTATTATAAAAGGAAGTGTTTTTTTTTTCGTGGCTGCAAAATCCTGACGATTCTATGGCACTTACAGCATTAAGATTTGCCGAATTTTTTGCAATATTTGGGTAGCGGCGAATTTCAAAATTCAATCTAAATTATTTTTTAATGAATTTAATAGTTTTATTCTCTACCTGCTTCTTCTAACGTGTTTCTCTCCGGACGAAAGAAGAAACCCCCTAAAAGAAGCTTTTCCTCCCCCACGTGACCTTTTTTTTATATTTTCGCAAGAGATTGTGACTTCACCTGAACTTTCTCCTTCCAAAAAAAATAATAATAACCAGATTGCATAGTCTGCTTTTCGCGTTAAAAAAAAGAAACATTATATTTCCGGTCCCCTTTTTCGACGAATGAGATCAAGAAATAAAAAACATATTGACTGGGATTGATTATTTTGTTTCGTAAAATCGGAATTGCTAAAGATAGATTGAAAATTTCAACGGATTTGAAATCTGCGGAAAATTTTACTTTAGATTGATACCTAAAAATAAGATTATCTTTAAATAAATAATTTTTAAATGAATTTAATAGTTTTATTCTCCATCGGTTTTTCAACGCGTTACTACCAGAGAAAGAAGAAACGCCGGAAATGATCGTTAGCCGTTCCTCCGACAGAACGCGGAGAAAATTATTTTTTCGTTTACGTTTTGACTTTGCCCGTGGAATGATTTACAGTCACACTTCTTTTTCCTATCTCCTAGACCGTTAAAGACAGAGTAAAAATTTCAACGGATTAGAAATCTGCGGAAAATTTCAGTATAGATTGATACCTAAAAATACGATTTTCTTTAAATAAATAATTTTTAAATTCAATATATCTTCAACGGATTTGAAATATGCGGAAAATTTTACTCCAGATTAATACCTTAGACCACGGGCATCGCCGGGATAGCCACGCAGTGGCTAGTTTTTAATATTTACTTTTATTAAGATTCAAAATATGACTAAAATGATAACTAAATGATGAAAAAGTTTCATAGTTATATTTTTATGAGGAGTAAAACGTCCATTTCATCAGGACGCTACCTCGTGGAATCCAAGGAAATGAAAATCGTGTGGTTGAGAAGTTTCCATTTGTATCGAATGAGAATGAGCATTGGTCATGGAATGTCACTAATTTTTCACCAAGAGCTAACTTGGCCAACCTTAAAACACCAAAGCATCGAACAATTTTTTAAATTTCATTAACCATCCGTATTCTTCCATGTGCTTTATTCATGCTCTGCAGATGACAAACTAAATTTTAAAGGATGGCTCAATGATTTGGCGATTGCTCATTCGATACGATAGGAAATTTCCCAACCACTCACGAATTCAGACGATTTCCACCTTGCTGCGATCCTGCAAGTCATCAGGAACAAAGCAAACAACACTCGAGCTTAAATTTGTAATCCTTGAATAGTGTTGCTGCATCCTTTTTCAACTAAGTACATTAATGTCACGTGAAGAGAAGTGGACAAGCACTAGAATCCTTTACTAGTGTGTCAGATAAGGTAAAAATAAATACAGTAGCTAGGTAGTTGAAGATACTTTCTACCGGACAAGATGAATCAGATTTACTTAAATTTAACTCCAGAGGAAACCTGAAGCCGAAGAAAATTGAATTGGGTTTAAATCCCTTTTCTCTGTGCTCTAAGTGAAACTCAGCTCTGGCTTCGCTCTAGCATATAATCTCCTGTTTTGGCTGTCCCATACACCAGCTTATTCATCACCCTGAGCTAGTTCTTGAGGGCCTCAGGTCTCACGGGGGACTTCATGTATTACTTTTATGCTCAAGTCAGACTAGTAACAACAATATTTAACTCCATAATAGATGTCGGAGACTGGACCCCTTTAGGGATGCGACATCGACAGCAAAACATCGATGTTCAAAATTAAAACATCGATGTTGATAATACATTGCCCCAAAAACATCGATGTTTTTAAAATTCAGTGTATTTAAACTTTCTTCCACATTTCTTAAAAGTGGTTTAGCAACTAGTGATGCTACATCGACAGCAAAACATCGATGTTTTGAAACTTTGATGTTCAAAATTAAAACATCGATATTGATAATACATCGCACAAAAACCATCGATGTTTTTAAAATTCAGAGTATTTAAACTTTTTTACCCATTTCTTAAAACTGGTTTAGCACCTAGTGATGCAACATCGACAGAAAAACATCGATGTTCAAAATTAAAACATCGATGTTGATAATACATCGCACACAAACCATCGATGTTTTTAAAATTCAGTTTATTTAAACTTTTTCCTCCATTTCTTAAAACTGGTTTAGCAACTAGTGATGCGACATCGGCTCCAATACATCGATGTTTTTTATAAAACATCAATGTTTTGAAAACATCGACATCGGTGTCGCATCCCTACTTTTCAGACCCTTTACCCTTGGACACTTTGGTCTAAAAGTATGTTCAATTAGCCGATTATAAAAGTTATGCTACTAGGTTATTTTAAAAACCATACTTTTCTCATTTAAAAATAAAACATTGACAACGTAAAAACATCGACAAGTATAAACATCGATGTTACGAAAACATCGACAAGTATAAACATCAATGTTACGAAAACATCGACTCCAATACATCGACGTTTTTTAAAAAAACATCGATGTTTTGGAATAAGCAGAGTATAGTGAAGTTGAAAATATACTATAATTTTGCCCAATTTACCTTGTCGGTGTTATTTTGCTTAGGTCTTGCCCCATAGTTTTTATAACTTTCCTTCCCATTATCCATAATCCAGCGCTAATGCCAACTCCACCGTAGATGAGCAACCAGGCAGGAGTTTGTCCATCTGGGTCTTTGGAATATATCAACCACAGGCTGACAAGAGGAGCTATAGCATTACTGAAACAAAATATAACACTTGTTCAAATAGTTAATTATAAAATAATAGTTCATCAAACAAAAATAAATTACAATAAGGGAAAAATAACAAGCACAAAATAATAATGTTTCTTTACACACCCAACTACACACAAGCCCACTATCCTGAATACCAAAACAAAACCCAAAGAAGAACTCGAGTTTAAATGTATTATCTTTAAACAGTGTTTCCATCACTCACTTTTTTATTTATGCCCTTCCAGATCACGAGCGTGCAAAAGTGAGAAGGACTATTATCATTAATTAGTAATAAAATACAAGAGGAAATCTCGAGTTTAAATTTATCTTTAAACACTGTTTCCACTGCTCGAATGTTCATTCAAGCCCTAGAATCCAAGTATAAGGCGAGAGGCATTAATATCATTGACTAGTGTGTCAGATAAAATATAACTTCATAAAGCTCTTTAAGTATTCAACATAGAGTAACACATCTATCTTCAAGACCATAACAAAACAAGAGACGGAAACTCGAGTATAAATGTGTTATCTTTAAACAATGTTTCCACCACTTACTTTTCCATTTAAGCCCTTCCAAGCCACTTTTAAAGTCAACTCTAACTTAATAACTAGTAAATTACAAAATAACAATGCTTCTTTACACATCCAACAAGTGTACTCCATCCTCAAGATCAAAATAAAACACAAAAGGGAAAACACTAGTTTCAATGTTATCTTTATTAACAATGTTTCCAACACTCATTTTTTAATTAAAACCCTTCAAGGTCTGGTGCAAATACTAGATGCACGAGTATTATCAACTAGTGTGTGATAGATAAAGAAATTGATAAGAACTCTTTACAAGTGTCCAACAAAATTTTAACACAAAACAACACGTCCATCGTCCATAGGACCGAAATAAGACGCAAGAGGAAAACTCGAGTTTAAATGTTATCTTTAAACAGCATTTCTCCTACTCGCTTTTCATTACGTTCTTCCAGATCACGTTCACGTTTTAGAAGCACAAGTAACGTTAAAAGTGTGTCAGATAATGTAAAAACTGTCTTTGCATCTCCAATTTTTTATCTTAGTAAGGGATATCGGAGATTAGACTTTTTTCACATATTTAAAACCTATATATAAAGTGATGAGATAATTCCCATCAGTGTTTAACAATCACATATTTGTTAATTTCATTGCTCTTGGACGAATTTGATATGTTCTTGTTACGTCAAAATAGCCATCGATCTTTTTGTTGGTTTTGAAGCTTTAAAATAATTCACGATTGCTGGATTTGGACTTACCTAACGTCGTTGCCACCATGGGCAAAGGATCCAAAAATCGCAGTCATTATTTGAAGGCCTTTAAAAAGTTTTGCAACTTCAGGACGAGTATCATCTTCATCCTATTATAAAAATTACTGGAGTTTATTTGCAATTGAATACAAGCTTGTGTTTTTGAACTCATACTTGCACCAAAATTCTACACATCAAGCTACATTTATGCAGACTTTGTTGATCCGTTTAAATTTGTTGCAGCCAAGATATTGCATACATTTTTATTAATCATAATAAAATTTAATAAATAAAATTCATAAAAACTTATACGAAAAATATTTCTTATAGTAATTTGTTATTACAACTAAAAATATTATGCAAAAGCGACAATAAAGAGAGGACTGATCAACAAAATCTGCGAAAGAAAAGTAAATTAATGATGATTTTTTCGTAGACTTGCAATCTGAGTACACAATAATACAATAACAATACACAATAATACAGTTGTATAACGTCCGTTGTAACGGCTGTCAACACTCATACCTCTGACTTCTCATAAATTGCGAACTTGTAAAGATTCATCGAGTCCAAGAATCATCGAGTCCAAGAATGTCTTTTTGTGATTTATTTTCGGACATCAAACAAACAGTACAACACAACAAACACAACAAACGATAATATTACGCTGAGATACATAAATTCAAGTTTCAAGAAAAAGGAGGGAGCTCATCAAGAAAGCTCACACCCGAAGCCGTGCCATTCAGGAAGTCTTTGAAATTGTTTTGAATCACATTACTTTACGAACGATCACGTGGTCTCGCCGAGAGTGTCAGCAAGAAGCTCCACTCTCAACAACACCCACGTGGTACATTCCTATTCTCAACATCCTGGCCCCACATGAACCATAGGGGTTCATCAAAATTTCCTGGTAAATACATAATACTAAGATTTCACACATAAAAATATTAACTTTAAGATATATAATCTAGTTTTCAAATATTAAACACTTCATACAAAAATAATATAATTAGTTAAACACACTTTAAACTAAATGCAACATTAAGCAATTCAATTATAATAATTCAATAACACTTCAAGTTCGAGAATATTTGTTCAAGGAAACTTATTAACAAGTTCAAAATTCTATTCATGGTACATGATTAATATTAATATTTTTACTAACATATATGAAAGAATAGTTCCAAAATCCTTGGGAACATAGCAAGATTCTAAAATTAGAACAATATTTTAAATTATTAAATCCTCAAAACAAAATAAATAGAATTCAAAATATTTAATAGAATAGTTCAAGAAATGATACCAAGAATTAACGACATACTACTTTTAAGTTTTGTTCATGTTGAAATCGATCAAATATTCAAATATTTAAACAGATAATACTGAATTCAGGAAGGGAAATAAAATTTAAAAAATCTATACAGCAGATGAAAATGTTCAATGTACACAATTTAAGAATATCAACAGTAAAATAGCAATTTTTTTTTAAAGATAAAAACATTTAAATCAAGCTTACCAATAAAATACAAGTTAAATAATACTAGAAATAATGCAAAGGCATAAATACTTTCAACAGAAAATTATATCTAAGATGAAAAAAAAATAATCAATAAAATTAGATAATCAAATTTTAGCACAAAACACATTAAAAACTTCTTAGTAACTAAAGTTTTACTTCTTCTTGCTGGAGTTCCAAATTGTACAACAATTGCACAGGACGTTTAATAACTGATGACTCAGTTTTTATTTTGCAAGCCCTCACCTTGCCATCTCTTCCAGGAAATAATTCAAGAATTCTCCCCAATTTCCAAAAATTTCGGGGTAAATGATCATCTTTTACTAAAACTATATCGTTAACTTTAAATTGGGGAATGCTGTTTTTAACCAAACTGGAATGGGCTGATCTTAAATTTAACAAATATTCATTTCTCCACCTGGACCAAAAGGATCTCATTAATCTTTCTCGTTAATTATATGCCTTTATCAATGTTTTCCTAGAAGAGAAATTTGAATCAAGGTGAAGTCTCACAGAGGGCAGCGAAGTTATTCTTTTTCCTAAAAGAAAATGTGCTGGGGTTAAAGCATTTGGCTCATCCGTGTCACTTCCAACATAGGTAATAGGCCGAGAGTTAATCATTCCTTCTATTTCGGTAAGGAGAGTTTGTAACTGTTCAATGGTCAGAGAAGACTTTCCAAGTATCTTTCGCAGAGCTACTTTCACTGTACGCACCATGCGTTCATAAAATCCGCCCCACCAGGCGGCTCTTTCCACTATATACTTCCATTTTATGCCATTTGAAGCATAAAAATTTTCCACCTCCGGATGATTCATAACTGACCACATTAGTTTTAGCTCCAATTCAGAACGTTTAAAAGTACGCGCATTGTGCGATATCACCACTGAACACAAGCCTCGTCGGGAAATGAAGCGTCGGAAGGCAAGAAGAAAGGTATCAGTCGACAGACTACCGACGACACTTCTTGTCACTGCACAAGTTATCAAGAGAATATATAGTTTTGCATCACTATCTTTTACAAATAGCGGACCAGCAAAATCAACACCGATAGTTGAAAATGGAGCTGATTGTTCCACTCGTTCAGCTGGTAGTGGGGCAACATTCTGGTTTCCTGGAGAAGAATTAAATCTCTTGCAAATGACACATTTTTTGAGAACAGCTTTTATAGTTTGCCTTGCTTTTAAGATCCAATAATTTTCTCTCACTTGCACTAGTGTGTGAGATACACCCGAATGAAATACTCTTTCATGGGATTCCCAAATCAATAGTTCCGTTATTTGTGATTTAGAGGGGAGTATGATAGGATGCTTTCCGCCCATTGTAAAGTTGGTTTTCTGTAACCGTCCCTTTACTCGCAGAACATCTTCGTGGTCTAAAAACGGGTTTAAGCATAATAATTGTGAGTCTTTAGGAAGAGGTTTACCATTCTTCAGGAATGTAATTTCTTTGAAGTAAGAGTCATTTTGAACAGTTCTTATCCAAAACTGCTCAGCACTATTGAGTTCTTCAGATGTAAGAGGACCCTTTTGACTGTTCTTTCCTTTAAGTACATCCACAAAACGTCGTACCCAAGCAGTTACTCTCAATAGTCTGCGAAGGTTGTTAAATTTTCCCGGATCAATAATGTTTTCATGTACAACTGCAGAGCTAACTAAAACTTTCGAGTTATATTCGGATTCGATCTCACTGCCTATGGAGTCATATTCAAATAACTTTACCTTGGGCCAAGTGTTTTCTGGTTCATTTAACCATTCAGGGCCATGCCACCACCTTTTCGAGGTAATCAAATCTTTACTTAAACATCCTCTAGTCAACAAGTCTGCAGGATTGTGTTTACTTATACAATGGCTCCAAGCACTTGGGTCCGTAACTTCCTGAATTTCTGCGACTCGGTTTGACACAAATGGCTTCCATCTGGACGCCGAGCCTTTTATCCAATGGAGCGCAATCGTCGAGTCACTCCACAGAAAAACCCCTTCAATAGTTTTAAAGATGTCTCTTAGATATTTAACTAGTCTAGTGGCTATTACAGCACCCATCAACTCCAAACGGGGCAATGTTAATCTTTTTATAGGTGCAACTCCTGATCTGGAGATTACTAAACTAGTTTGAAAAGTGTCTTGCGATGTTTTGTATCTTAAATATGCCACGGCTCCAAAAGCCTTTAAAGAGGAATCGCAGAACACGTGTAACTGTAAATATTCTCCACTTATTACACTCATGGTGGAAAAGTAATGTCGAGGTATAATTAATTTTTTGCAATTCTTGTATTTCGTTACACCAGGTTTTCCACCTTTCTTTAATTTCTCCCGGGTTTCGGCACCATTGTAAAGATTCATCATCATCGTATCCAAGAATCATCGAGTCCAAGAATGTCTTTTTGTGATTTATTTTCGGACATCAAACAAACAGTACAACACAACAAACACAACAAACGATAATATTACGCTGAGATACATAAATTCAAGTTTCAAGAAAAAGGAGGGAGCTCATCAAGAAAGCTCACACCCGAAGCCGTGCCATTCAGGAAGTCTTTGAAATTGTTTTGAATCACATTACTTTACGAACGATCACGTGGTCTCGCCGAGAGTGTCAGCAAGAAGCTCCACTCTCAACAACACCCACGTGGTACATTTCTATTCTCAACAAACTAGCTATCAGGGTGGTCTTCATACCGTTCAGTAAGATGTTTAATAATTTTTAGAGACATCGCAATAGGCAAACATACAGAACAATACGAACTGCGTAAAGACTCAGAAGCAACTGACTCACTGCATAAATAAAAAAGGATTGCATCAGCCAAAGGAACTGATAAGAATATGTATACAAGAGAAACAATAATGGCAAACACAGGAACTCATAGATCTAAAAGCAGGAAAGAAAGGGCATAATTAAACACCAGTGGTTTACGACTCATTAATATAAATACTCGAAGGAAATATGCATCAAAGAAACGCGCGATGCCCTCTGGGATTCAACTGATCCACAGGGAACTATAGAGATGAGTAAGAAAATTTCCTGAACTTAACTGAGCAGAGGTGTATTTTTTGGCTCTCGGTTGACAGCCTTTTTTGATTCCCTTTTCGACAGCGCTCACAAACAAAGGGCACAGAATCACTGATTATATATAATTCCGCAAATAAAACAAATACTTTGTGTTTTAAAATAAATATATAGTTGAATTGTATTTTGGCTGCGTAAAACCTTTTTTTCGGCACACCACTTGACTCATAACTAGGGTAACTTTTTAGTTGCAGTAAAAATGGGGAAAAAGTTGCATTTATCATTTCTCTGAAGTTGCACTTATGGGAATAAAGTTGCATTTATTTTTGATAAACTAAAATCTAAAATAATTTTTTCGTAAAAAATGAAAAAAATCAGAACATATTGACAATTTTAGGGGTATTATTATACATAATGAAATACAGAAGAACATTGACGTCGTTGAATGGCTTATCCTCGGACAGTAATCTCTTAACATTGAAAAACTACGCTGAATAGAAGCTGATATTGCCAGACATTGTTGCAATAGTAAATAATCACTTGAGCAAAATCGTCTCTGTCAGGTCGTTATTTGTTTCCAATCGTTTTTTAAGATCCGCTTTAAGATTGCAAGGAACTTTAAAATCCATCGATCTGAGTTCTTCGTTCGCTGTCTCGATGTTATACTCTTTCGATTCCGATTTTTCTACGAAACGAATCAAACATTCGTAGCTGCTTTTGATTTTCAGCAAGCGTTTTGGCAGCTCTGGGTGAACGAAGTTTTGCGTTCCAATCATCTGCATTGCTCTATGTGTGTATATATATATATATATATATATATATATATATATATATAATTATTTAAATTTTAAAATTAAATAGTAATTTTTTTTTAATTTTGAGCTAAATTTTAAAAAGTTGCAGGTGGGTTGCATTTATGCAAAATGCTGCATTTATGTTGCGGTTATAACTCACTTACAATACACCCCATGTAGGAGGAATATTGGTTTTAGCACTTAACATGCTGCGTAGAACGTGTGAAAAAAAGTTGCCCTACTCATTACGTTACAATAGCAAAGAGCCTTTATTTAGCGGTCATCGATTGAACAATGTTAGAAATTTCACTTCAAAATGATTTGAAATTCAAAATTACTATACTGTTACTTCTAAACTACTACAAATATACTTACTGCCGCTTTTTCGGTTTCAGAAAGTGGATTCTCCAAGGATATTTCGTTTTGTCCTTTTGTAGAATTTGCTATAAAAAAGAATTGTGTTATCATAAATCCTAGACCTATTTGTCCTAGAGGTAAGCACTCGTAACTCTATTTCATTTCTCTCTCATTCATTTTTCCAATCTCTTTCTGTATACACTACCCTACAATAATAGACCGGACGCCAGCGAATTTGCATAAAATCAGACTAAAGTCAATTCTCCTATAACACGATTAATTCCTACAGCGTTATATGGAAACCGTGTTATAAGAAACGCAGAATTAATCGAAACCAGGAAAAGCTACTGCCGCGTTATATGAAAACCGCGTTACAAGAAACTCATAATGGATACAAATTAAATGAATTCGTACCTCGTTATATGGAATCTCAGAAATAAATAATCCGGTCGTTGAAAAATATAGTCTATCCCAAATATTCTTAAATCGTTTACGTTGTGCAAAGAACAAAAATAAGATTCGAAATAAATGAAGTATCAGCTAAAATTCCATACAAAAATAATTTTTGTAAAAATAATTGCTTTTTAGCAGAACCGGTAAAGCAATCCAAATAATCGTAATTCTCTCAATATACTTTCCAGTTTTTGCAAAACTACCAAATTATGGTTGATTTAAATATACTTACTCAGTACTCTTACTTAAATATACTTATATATTTTCTCAGGTGTTTTAGCACGAAACTTATTTAAATATAAAAATAATGAAAGGTTTAATATTGCATTCACTAAACTAATATATGATGTATAAAATAAAACCCTGATAACTAGAATTGATAAACAATGTAATATACCACATAAACGTCAATTACATACAAATATTTAACACGTAGAATAAGTGCTGCCATAGATAAATTTTTTAATTCATTTGAGTTGTTGGAATGTTTTTGTACGTAAAACGCGTTTCAAGGAGACAACAGAGCTGTCGTAATTTTTGCACCGAGTTATATGTAAATCCCGTTATAAAAACGCCGCGTTATAAGAGACTTGTCTGTACTTGTCTGGGGGTGCTTTTAGTGGTATACTCAGGGATCTTTCCAAAGTTGTTCCTGGTCAATTGAACGCCGAAAACTACATGAACATTTTGGACAATCAGGTTCTTCCTACACTCTGGCAATTTTATGGAATGGACGAATGTTACTTCTAGGACGACAACGCACCATGTCTCTGTCAAGCAATGGTATCAAAATATGGATGTAAAACGTCTTCCCTGGCCTGCTCAGAGTCCCGACCTAAACCCATAAAACATTTGTGGGACGCGTTAGAGCGACGCTTACGGATCAGGGAACCACGTCCGAAATCTATAGCTGAGCTGGCGACATTCTTGCAGCAGGAATGGACACAAATACCCATAGCTGTGTATCTAAACCTTGTTGAAAGTATGTCCAGAAGGGTTGTTAGTGTAATTGCAGCACGTGGGGGATGATCCCCCTATTAAAGCACGTATTCTTTCCCTTATCCCATCCAATCTTGCTGTCCAGTCTATTATTGTAGGGCAGTGTATCTACCTCTCTTTATATTTATAAAGATAGATTGACAAAACCGGATTTACCGGACTTAATTTCTAGGGTGCAGATATATTTTTCGATACAACTTATTACTATAATCACGCAAAATAAAAACACAGAACAATACCAGTTTTCACGTTTTGGCAAGAACATTTCCCAGGATTATATTTTTGCGTTTATGGTTGGTTGATTGGTCGTTTTAGGGTTTTTTGGCGCAGGGGTCATATTTGATTCAGCTGCGCCAATCACAAGACAACTTCAAGTGAAAGATGTGAAAGGGGAAATAGAATAATGGGAAGAAAGTAGAAAAGCATCGCTTAGGGTCTGGACTAGTGATACGACATCGATGTTTTGTCGAAGCGAAACATCGATGTTTTGAAACATCGATGTTCAAAATTAAAACATCGTTGATAATACATCTCCCCAAAAACATAGATGTTTTTAAAATTCAGTGTATTTAAACTTTTCCCCCCATTTCTTAAAACTGGATTAGCACCTAGTGATGCGACATGGACAGCAAAAACATCGATATTCAAAATTAAAACATTGATGTTGATTATATATTGCCCCCAAACCATCGATGTTTTTAAAATTCAGTGTATTTAAATTTTTCCCCATTTCTTAAAACTGGTTTAGCAACAAGTGATGCAACATCGGCTCCAATACATCAATGTTTTGAATACATCGACATCGATGTCGCATCCCTACTTTTCAGACCCTTCACCCTTGGCCGCTTTGGTCTAAAAGTATGTTCCATTTGCTGATTATAAAAATTATGCTGCTTGGTAATTTTTATAAAGGTGCATTTTTTTATTTAAAAATAAAACATCGACAAAGTAAAAACATCGACAAGTATAAACATCGATGTTACAAAAACATCGATACCAATACATTGATGTTAAAAACATCGATGTTTTTTAAAAAACGTCATGCTGAAAGAATGTCGCCAGCTCAACTGTAGATTTCAGAAGTTGTTCCCTGATCCGTAAGCATCGCTCTAACTCGTCCCACAAATGTTTAATAGGGTTTAGGTCGGGACTCTGAGCAGGCCAGGTAAGAGATTTTACGTCCATATCTTGATACCACTGCTTGACAGAGGCTACAACAGGACATGGAGCGTTGTCGTCCTGGAAGTAATATTCATTCATTCCATAAAATTGCCAGAGAGTAGAAAGAACCTGATTGTCCAAAATGTTCATGTGGGAATCTAGCTCAGTTAAACAGGAAAAACATGTAAAGGTCCCAGGTCATACCACGAAAAACACCCCCAAACAGGCAGTCGGATTGTATGCAAATCTGTTGGCGTCCGGTCCATTATTGTAGGGTTGTGTGCGAGTATATATATATATATATATATATATATATATATATATATATATATATATATATATATATATATATAGCATAAAATATACAAAATAACAAACAATAACCAAACAGTCGGGGTGCATTAACCAGAAACCGAAACTACCCATGCAAGCGCGCTGAAGCTGCAGACATAGCATGGTAAGCAATATAATTTCAAGAACACAAGAATTTCCAAAAAAAATTCCAATAAGAGTCTAAAAAAATGAGGAAATGTATGAGCAATTTTTTTTCAGCATAATGCTGCTCATATGTAGAAAACAGCATTTTATGTTGTTTGGGTCAGGCTCCTCCCTGATGACGCCCTGATCCACCAACAGTTCTTCATTTTTGTTATCATTTTTTAAGACTCTTATTGGAATTTTTTTTGGGAAATTCTTGTGTTCTTGAAATTATATATATATATATATATATATATATATATATATATACAGGGTGGTCCCGAATTCATGGTACAAACTTTAATGGTAGGTACAGGACATTGTAACAATGATTTATTGTATAGGAATGTATAGTCGCAAGTGACGCGGTGAGGCGAAAACAGGGGAAATAACGGCCGAAAGGAAAAACAAAGATTTTATTGAAAGCGTTGTTGACAAGTGTCATGTTTACAGTAATTGTTCAAAATTGCGTCCACCAGTATCGATACATGCTTGACAGCGTCGGTGGAGCGATTGGCGTACACGTTCAAAGATGCCTGGTATTTCACGCACACCTGCAGCAGCTACAGATAAGCGAGCGACGAGATCCTCATCTGAGTCAACTGGAGTCTCATAAACAAGATGCTTTAGATGTCCCCATAAAAAGTAATCGAGGCTCGATAAATCGGGAGATCGGGGTGGCCAAGGGACTGGTCCACCACGCCCAATCCATCGAGTACCAAACGTGGCATTCAGGTAATTCCGTACATCAATGCTGAAGTGTGCTGGCGCCCCATCGTGCTGAAACCACAACCGATGCATCATGTTCAACAGCGGCTAGACATCTACTGCCCTCTACCGGCAATGATACCAACCGATCACTCCATTTCTCTTTCCTTTTATTTCCTCTGTTTACGCCTCACCGCGTCACTTGCGACTATACATTCCTATACAATAAATCATTGTTACAATGTCCTGTACCTACCATTAAAGTTTGTACCATGAATTCGGGACCACCCTGTATATATATATATATATATATATATATATATATATATATATTTATATATATATATATATATATATATATATATATATATATATATATATATATATATATACATACATACACACAATTTATACAGATATATGTGTATTCCTTATTGTTTACACGGGCATTAAAGTCGTGGGCATGTTGGCATTAGAAAGACAGTGGACATTGAAGGTGACGAATTTTATATTTCCCCCAATTTTAAAAACACACTTACTTTGGAAATTGTCAGAAGTCGCGGGCACAATCTGGTACAATGGCAACAAAAAATTTTTGCGAAAATTTAAAGTCATCAATCCAAGTGGTCAATCGCCTTACTTTTTTGGTAGACACAAAGCGTTAAAGATGTCATTGTTCTTTTTTTTTGTTTCTTAGTTTTCCTTATGCTGTATTAAAATATAAGTTTTTAAAGTGATTAACTCGCATTATTGCTTAGATCCTATCACAATGATATGCTACGCCAACTTATCCCATGCGTTATGCCAACCTGGTAAGTTGACATAGTTTGAACACTTTCGTAAACAATATGTAACGATTAAACTATACTATTTTTGTGATGTTTAGTTCATTAATTTATTGCCAAGGTGTTCCACTATCAGCAGCATTGTTAATGCAGTGAAACTCCGATTTAACGTATTTCAAGGGACCGGAAGAAAGTAACGTTATATGCGGGAAAACGTTTAATCGAGGTCGGAGAAAAACAAAATATAGAGCATGAAATAAAGACTAATTTTGTAACATACCTTTTATTTCTTCCTTTACAATACCTTATCGTTTAAAGAAATATGTTATTCTGGTTTGCGTTTTGCTTTTACTAGCTAAAGCATTAACATTCTTCTCCACAGATATGAGTTTTTGTAAGTTTTTTAGTTACATCTAATTTCCATTTGTCGAAGATATTCATTACGAATACAAAGGGCTATTTGAGATTTTGTATTTTAAAGATAGAGTGTTTTATATCTTAAAGATAGATATCCTTTAAGATAGAGTGAAAATTTCAGCGTATTTGAAAAATTTGTGGAAAATTTCACACTAGATCGATACATTATGTAGTTCGAATTTTATGCGAATTTGCAACATGCCCGTGTCATGACCGGGTGGAGGTGAGACTCATTCTTAAAATTATTACTTTTTAATGTTTTCAGTATGAGTAAGTTTATGTAAAAAACTTTCACGGGCAACGCCGTGCTGGCCTGCTAGTATCTGACTATTTTAAGAAAATCGCCTTCTCCCCGCTAAAAGAACGTTAAACGCGGGAAATATTTCGAAGCGATAACGTTAAATGCGAGAATTTTTAGCATTGAAAGCATAGGAAATTATTCGGGACCAATGAAAAATGACGTTATATGCGGGAAATCGTTAAATGCAGTTTACGTTAAATCGGGGTTTCACTGTATTGGTTTAAAGTAATACTGAAAAAAAAATCAAAAACTATGCGAACTAGTCCCGGTCTTCCCTACCTAAATAGCTGTTAAAATAAAATTTTAAGGAAAGGGTTTTCTCGAGACAAAGAACTAAAAAAGTGACTTGTATAGTATCATTTTCTTCTTATAATTTAGCAAATGTGCTAAGTAATGGATAATGCATTAAGACTAGTTCACACATTCTTTAAAGACGAGACAATGTCAAATTAAACTCCCATGAGGGATTTTCAGCGTAAAAACGAACACAAAATGGAAAACTGATTTTACTTCTTGTTGACCAAATACTCTCGCATGGTGCACATCGGGTGTACCTTAAAAATTTGGTTTATCGCCATTTTGGCAGCATTTAGAGTTTAATCTAATTGATATTGACCAATCAACCCTCATATCAATTCGGAGTTGATTCTTTGAAATGTCTATTGGCGAAGTGCTGAAATCGTATTAAACAAACAAGCCAATTGCAGACACATTTAGAATACTTACAGGAAACACGTATCGCCGCAGTTGTAATTCCGACACCTATATTTAGCTTGCTGAAATGCCTCATGCCTCATATGAGAATTTCAGTGTGTATACAAACTAGGGATGCGACATCGACAGCAAAACATCGATGCTCAAAATTAAAACATCGATGTTGATAATACATCGCCCAAAAAACATCTATGTTTTTAAACATAAGAGTATTTAAATTTTTTTTCCCGTTTCTCAAAACTGGTTTAGCAACCTCAAACATTAAATTCGCCGGGGGGAGGGGGGGGGGAACTTGATTTGTCATTTGCCGTGTTAATTATTTTATAAACAAGATTTTTTTTAAATGTCAAAACAAAGTCAAAAAAATTACTACGAACAATTAAGAAAAATGTATCTTCAAATTGACTAGTATAAAAGAAAATAATATTTACAAGAATTTGACTAATAGCTATGAGTATAATTAGGTAAGTTTATATCAATAATTATTGTTAGTTATTATTAATTATTTGTCAACTTATGGGGAGAGGAAAATACGACAAACTTATTCTTTATTTACTGTAAATAAAAAATATTGCGTCCTATAATTATTACATACCCAAATATTTGTTATTTACAGCTTGTAAAAAAGAAGTTTGTTAAATTTCTTTACCTTAAACCGACTTCCTTTTTCACTAACTATCCCACCACTTAGTGAATACACTTTTTCTGTTGGGACAGCTGTCGCCATCACTGACAAATACTTAGTTGCACGGTTATTTAACTTAATTTTTACTATGCTCATTTTTTCATTAAAAAGTAAAACACCGACAACGTAAAAACATCGACAATGTTAACACATCGATGTTTGTTTAACATCGGCTCCAATAAATCGATGGTAAATACATCAATGTTTGTATAAAACATCGATGTCGCATCCCTACTTTTCAGACCCTTCACCCTTGACTACTTTGGTCTAAAAGTATGTTGAATTTACTGAATATGAAAATTATGCTACTCGGTTATTTTAAAAAATTTTATAACTGTACTTTTTTCATTTAAAAATAAAACATCGACAACGTAAAAACATCGACAAGTATAAACATCGATGTTACAAAAACATCGACTCCAATACAACGATGTTAAATACATCGATGTTTTTAAAAAAACATTGATGTTTTGAAAACATTGAAATCGATGAGCCGCTGTAGCTCAGTTAGTAGAGCGTCGGGCTCGCATCGGAAAGGTTGTGGGTTCTGTCGGAGCCTGCAATTTTGATGGTTGCGAGATCGGCTCTTCGACCTGGCTAAAGACCGTCGTGTTCGCTAATGGTGGCTGGGTCACGTTAAATAGGTCGTGGTCACAAAGTCCCCCATGTTCCCATACCAAATCAATACCTCTGGGGGTACCTGATCAGGGGGTTATCGGCCTCTGATTGGTATCTAAATTACGATATGTGTGAGTGAATGGATGTGTGAAAGGGACCTTCCTGTAAAACGGATGTGTCATGTATGAAGAAGTCCAACCCTCCGGGGCAATGGCACACCCAATTGGGCCATATATGGCCCGCACGACAACAACATTATGCTATTTTTTTTTTTTTTAATTTTTATAATGGTACTTTTTTTATTTAAAAATAAAACATCGACAAGTATAAACATCGATGTTATAAAAACATCGGCTCCAATACATCAATGTTAAATACATCGATGTTTTTTTACAAAACTTCGATGTTTTGAAAGCATCGACATCGATGTCGCATCTCTAATACAAACACACTACCTGAAGACGAAGATAATTCTGGCGTTCAAGAACCAATTATATACATCGGCGATTTTTTTTTGACAACATTGGGCGTTAATTTCCTCCGAAACTGAATATTCGTGTCGAATAATTAGTCAAGACTTCTCATGAAACAGTCATTTACAACATGTATTGTGGACATGCTTTTAAAACAAAAGTAAACTAAACGAATTACAGATTTTGTTCGTGGATTCTATAAATGATCCTTGAAATTTCATTTAATCGGCCAATTAAGTATCATATAAATTTAGAATTCATTCTTTTCAATTGCTATCGGCGACGTGCTGAAACTGTATTAAAAAACAAGCCAAGTGACGTTATGTCCAGAATAAATATCTGAAGCACGTTTGACCACAGAAACACTAGCGCCACATATACTATATAGCTTGATAGAAAAGCGTATCATTTAAGTTGATAGATACTGATTAGTAATTGCAGAGCTGTCGGGTGTAATTTGAAAAATTCTGTTAGAGATTAAAGAAAACATTCCTTACCTAGCAATCTCTCTTTTGGCACAACCTTGACTCGAATGATGATCGCTACGACGATTGCTATAGCCACTGATATTGTCACTGCTAACCAAGGAGGAAGTTTATCTAATTTCAGAACTATAAGAAGAGACAACACGCACAATTTCAATCTGAGTATTTCATTTTATTTTTTACATACGAGGTCTGACAAAAAAAAAGTAGGCGACTTTGTTATTTATTACTTCATCCAGCTACACGGCGAGTCAGGACTCTAGCAAATGCAATTTTGTACCCATAGAGGAAATATAAAAGTTGAGTGAGCAATGGTAACCTTTTTATGTGCCCAGGATCATGTGAGCTAAACTACTAGTAACGTGATGTTTAGAGCATTTTGGTTGGCGGGTGCAAACGAACATTCATCATATGATTGGTCTGTAGGACGGTAGAAAACGCCCATCCGTTGGTTCATTATCTGATTGGTCCCCACGACATCGTAGAGTTTGGCAATTTCACCATTTTTTTTTGTCGCCACTATATAGAAATGCATATTTACACATATAAGACCACTGCTGCGTATGTGTAATTTATGCAAGATCGTGCTGTCGCTCCGTAGATCCCGGTCTAATTCACCCTTGTGTGGCAAAAAATTACCTTAGAGTCACAAACCAAACGCACAAACAAACATTCAGTTGCTGCTAGGAAGTCGTTCTAGTAGCAGATGTATTCTATGATCGTATGATTCCTGTTTACAGCTGAAATGATTGTTGCATAAAACTTGCTGAAATGTTCGAATATTGATTCTTATATCATGCAAAAATTCTCATAGGATGGCATGGTAAGGAGTCCTGGATCTAATGTGACTTATTATTTAGGACTTACTTTCGAACAAAGGCACAGTCATTTCAGCGAAAGGTGCCAGGGTCTTCACGGCGAAAAACACTGCCGCAATTCAAGAAGCAACCTGAAACTCTTGTTTACAGTTTCTATGACCAATAAGGCATAGTTCATCACATGTACTCTTTTTAGGAATAACTGCAATAAGTAATATTACCGGACTGATCAAAAACACAAACAAGCCTTCAATCGCAGCAAGAAAGCCGTTAGTGGCACATGTAATCTATGCTAATATGATCCGTATTTTCAGCTGAAATAATAATTGCATACGACTTCCTAAAATGTGCAAATGTTGATTCTAATTTTGTGGAAAACAATGACCGGAGGTGGTTCATGGGTCTGAGGACCTACGATTTACTTTGAAACTAAAAACGTCACCTAGGTGAATAACGCCAGAGTTCTTCGTTTAAGAGAACATGACCACAAATCACGTAGCAACTTGAAGCTATTATAAACAGTTTTTATGACCAATAGGGCGAAGTTCACATGTATTGTCTTCAGAGGTAACTGGTAGTAGGGAGTATTAATTGAATGTTATCCATTGCCTATGAGAAGTTGACGAAAGACAGATCTCAAATCCCAGAGAGTGGAGACTGGCACATCCCTTTCCATAATTCTCCAGCGCTCACATCACATCTCATCTGGAATCATTTGGAAGTTCAGCCGATTTCCTATTTCCCAAACATCTTTTCATGTGACTTTTGGCCAATTTCCAGGCCGAAGTGAAAGGGATAATATTTCAGACACCAATGCGTCGAACCACCTTATAGAGATTCCAAAAGGTAACAGTCAAAAATGCTTCCAGTGTAAGAACAGCTGTGAAAAATGTATCGACACAGAAGGGGTTCATTTTAAAGAAGACTAGGTGTGTGTTAAATATATATAAAATAGCTTTATTTTTAGGGATACTTTTTGAACAGATCTCGTACGTTTTGACAAAACACAACTAACTATACACAGGTACAGCCATCTTCCAATTCCTCGAACAGCTTTCTATGTGACTTTTGGCCAATTTCCAGGCCGAAGTGAAAGGGATAATATTTCAGACACCAATGCGTCGAACCACCTTATAGAGATCCCAAAAGGTGACAGTCAAAAATGCTTCCAGTGTAAGAACAGCTGTGAAAAATGTATCGACACAGAAGGGGTTCATTTTAAAGAAGACTAGGTGTGTGTTAAATATACATAAAATAGCTTTATTTTTATGAATACTTTTTGAACAGATCTCGTACGTTTTGACAAAACACAACTAACTATACACATGTACAGCCATCTTCCAATTCCTCGAACAGCTTTCTATATGACTTTTGGCCAATTTCCAGGCCGAAGTGAAAGGGATAATATTTCAGACACCAATGCGTCGAACCACCTTATACAGATCCCAAAAGGTGACAATCAAAAATGCTTCCAGTGTAAGAACAGCTGTGAAAAATGTATCGACACAGAAGGGGTTCATTTTAAAGAAGACTAGGTGTGTGTTAAATATACATAAAATAGCTTTATTTTTATGGATACTTTTTGAAAAGATCTCGTACGTTTTGACAAAATACAACTAACTATACACCGGTACAGCCGTCTTCCAATTCCTCGAACAGCTTTCTATGTGACTTTTGGCCAGTTCTCAGGTGGAAAATGTCAATGAAAGGGACAAAACTTCGGAGCACAGAAGTCAAGACCAATGCGACGAAGCACTTGATAGATCCCAAAAGGTGATATTGAAACATGTGTCTTGTGGAGGAACCATTGGGAGAAATGTATCGACATAGAAGGGGTTCATTTTAAAGTGAACTAGGTGTGCATTAAATATGTAAAAAATTCAATTATTTCTTGGATGCTTTTTGATCAGACCTCGTACATCATCCATTTCATAACTAAGCAGATAAATTGTGACACATCCCATTAGATGCTACTAATGCGACAAAATATTATAAATCGTGTATACATTTTGAGTAGGTACTATTATGTTACTAGTGTTTTTATAAGAAATAATCGAGATTATACTTGTAAAGAATATTCAGAAAATCATGAATGGAGACAAAATATTCTTTACCATTTTATGGTTTTGGGATTCAGTATCATGAAAAAACCATATTTATGTAACACGAAATTCGATACAACTGATATCAAAAGTGCTTCATGATTAAATCCTTTAGAAGTTAACTAGTTATGACAGATTGTTTTACCAGTTTTTATTAAAACAACTGAATATAGTTTTCAGTCTTCCATAAAAAAATGAACTGTATAAGACTAACCACGATTTAAGACGACACTGGAACTTTCAAAACAAACTTTTGAAATTATCCGATTGTCATAAATTTTCAGACTGTTTTGTCCTAAAAAGCCTATATATAAAGTTTGGTCAATAATATTAACTTGAGAGGAAGTTCTTATATAATATGTGGTCAGAATGTTTGATAAATCAACAAAAATTGATAGGCATTGTTTTAGATGTATTGTCACTATTTTCAATCCTTTTAATAGCAATTATGTATATAAATAAAATTGACTTCATATGGTAAGTATATTTACTCAATTGCAAAACAAAACAAAACAAAAATGAACTAAAACACCAAAAATTTGTCAAAATAAAGTTCAAGTAGGATTTAAAACTAAAATTTCAAATTCGGAAGGCATGGCGAATTTTTCCTTTGCTCTTAGACGTATTCAACAAAGTGTAATTGTTATCCAAAATCAAAGGAAAACCTTATGCTTGGGAACGGTTCAAAATCGGAAGAATGCAAAAAAAAAACAAAAAAAACGTGTTTTTATAGTAGACTAACTATATTTATCTGATATATATGTAACTTCGTCGAAGCTAATTCTAATTGAAAAATTAATTTGCTATTCTATGTACAAAGTACATCAATTGTATTTTAACGCTGAAATTAAAAATAATATATTTTTATCGATTTTGGAGATTCTGAAAGTCTACTCAAAATAATAATAAAATATATTAAAGCTTTTAATGGCTTACCTGGTGAACCATCTAGAACAACTGAAATCACATTTACAAAGACAGTAAATCCGTAAAAGAATGGAAGGGCAGTAAGAGCAGATTCCCCCGGATTATCCTAATCAAGAAAAGAAAGATTTGCTATAAGTTTTTCTTAAGAAAGATTTTAATACGCAGACTTTACTTATCTTGCAAAAAAAGGTTACCTATGCACTTTTATGTTTCATAAATATATTTAGATTTTGTTGGAAAAATTAAAGGTTGACAAGCTATTTTTTAAGGAGTTTTTTTCTCCACTGGGATAAAGCCAATTTCTGAATTTGCACCAAGAAACTCGTGACAGATTTTTTCCGACTGAAGTTTTCACACGCTTCTAATTGGATATCAACTCATTAATATTAAGTGCCTTGTTTATGAAAAATATAAATTTCCGTAGTTTGACTAATGTAAGTTTCTTGCTAAAGGCATATTACTTATAGTTAGTGTGTCTATATAAATACACAGCTAGCAATAGAGAAAAAAAGCAAAACGAAACGATAAATAGGATATACAGGGTGGTCTCCAGAATCTATCGCATAGTAATCATACCATACGAATCACCATTCCTTGTCGAAAACAAACCCTAAAAAGTGTTGCCTTAGCACTGTGGTTTTGACAAGATATATCGTCCATCAAGATTTCACCAATTTCGCTAATGGCGAGACATCTCGTCCATCAAGATTTGAACAATTTTGTTAAATTCGAGACATCTTGCTCATCAAGATCTGACAAATTTTGCTAAAGACGAGACACATCGTTCATCAAGATCTGACAAATTTTGCTAATGGCGTGACATCTTGTCCATCAAGATTTGAACAATTTTGCTAAAGGCGAGGCATCTCGCTCATCAAGATTTCACCAATTTTGCTAGTGGCGAGACATCTCGTCCATCAAGATCTGACAAATTTTGCTAATGGTGAGACATCTCGTCTATCAAGATTTTATCAATTTTTAATGGCGAGACATCACGTCTATCAAAATCTGAGCAATTTTGCTAATGACGATATATTTCGTCAACAAAATATAACCTTGAAAGATATGACGAGATAAATATCTAGTCATTTTTCTTCTAATGACAAGATATCTCGGCTATATAGATCTGGTCGGTTTTACTATTGACGGGATAAGTTGTCATTAAAAATTCTATAAACTACCAGAAGGGTTAACAAGTTGGTCACACACACATTCTAGCCTTTCTTAACTCTCATCTATTTACATTGTTATTTTACTTGTATTATTTACATAGTGGTTGATTTGGATGATTTTCCATTGTTGTTTTTGCAAGACTGAAACGTTATTCGAGAGATGGAAATATGTTTCATAAAAACAACTAAGCTGATTTTCCTACGTTTAAAGCAGCTTCATGCATTTTTCTTGAATTATATTTTTGTTAGGTGTCCTTAGGATCTTAAATGTTTGGATGCATTAAAGTAACAGTGAGTTTTGGGTATGTAGGTAGTTAATTAACGTCACACTGGTGAAACGCGAACGACTATTGGTGACGATAAGAGATCAACCTCCAAGGAAAAGAAGTTAGCATCCTAGAGCATGAAAATAAAATTGCGTCACCCTTCAACAAAAATTGAAAAAACAAAGAAATAAATTTAATACTTGCTATTCGTACGACTAAGAAAATGTAATTGCAATGCATTGAGAATTCTGATTATGTTGTCAGTATGTAAATGACATTCCCTTTGCCATGTTTTCGACAATTGGACTTTTCAGAATGATCTTCTTTCAGAGCAAAATCTAATTTTGAAAATCAATTTGGAATCATTTTTATTTTTCCCCAACTTTGATTTCGTGGATCCTATTCTCTATCGTATTATAATACTACAATTTTAGAAAAAAGGAGAAAAAGACATTACGAATTCAATCGCGTTATTGAGTTTTTTATACCTATTTTTCACTCGAGAATTTATAATCAAGTATATCTTCGTTAAATATATCGCTCTGCCATTTTTTATGTTAATACAGTAAGCTCTCGAAATATATCACCCATTAAGGAGTAATAACAATTTGCGATATACCGATTACGAGTGGGTTCCGCGGTTGCCCAGTTGGCAGAGTTGCGGATTAGCAATCGGAGAATTTCGAGTTGTAGACTCGATTCAATCAAAGACCTACGTGCTAGTGGAGATGACGCAAGTTAAATCAGTTGTGAGCTTAAGTGCCCTCACGTTGGATTGATGTGAATATTTTGAGAAAAAGGGTGACCAGCTCAGGTGTAGGGATACGACATCGATTGTACATCGATGTATCGGAATCGATGTTTTTGTAACATCGATGTTTATACGTGTCGATGTTTTTACGTTGTCGATGTTTTATTTTTTAAATGAAGAAAGCACAGTTATAAAAATTTAAAGAATAACCAAGTAGCATAATTTTTATAATCAGCAAATTGAACATACTTATAGACCAAAGTGGCCAAGGATGAAGGATCTGAAAAGTAGGGATGCGACATCGATGTCGATGTTTTCAAAACATTGATGTTTTATAAAAAACATCGATATTTTGCTGTCGATGTAGCATCAGTAGTTGCTAAACCAGTTTTAAGAAATGGGAAGAAAAAAAAGTTTAAATACACTGAATTTTAAAAACATCGATGTTTTGGGGGCGATGTATTATCAACATCGATGTTTTAATTTTGAACATCGATGTTTCAAAACATCGATATTTTTCTGTCGATGTCGCATCCCTACTCAGGTGTTGACCTCGTCATCTGACAGTAGTTCAAAATTACAAGTTGTTGTCCTCGAATCTTTTCTTTCAGGATGGATCGCCAATAGCCCGTTGTGTTGCTTCAGTGGGTTGTAAATTTAGCAATTAACTGATTGGGCGTGATATAGTAAGACCAGAGGTAGGTATGGAATTGACGTTTTAAAGGAGCAACACAGCGGGCTATTGACGACGCACCGGGATCAGTCCCTTTGGGAAAAGATACGAGGACAACACCACGTAATTTTGAACTACCGTCAGATGACGAGGCAACACCTGATTTGGCACCCCACTCTCCAAACTTCCACACCACGCCGACGTGAGGACATTTAAGTCTACGACAGATTTAATGTGCATAAGCCCCCTTTGCACACGACGGTGTTTGTTGGATTCGAACACGCAACTCTCTGATTGCTAATCCATTACTCTTCCAACCGAGCCACCTTGGCATAGTAGGATCCGAGAAAAATGTGGTTCTCGAATATTTACCATAGGGAATTGATCCCGGACCGTCGTTAATAGCCCGTTGCGTTGCTCTTATGCGACGTTAATCAATAATTACCAATTACCGAGAAAAATATGCTTATTGGGGAGAAATATCCACATAGCCACGTAAGACCTCGTAAGTCTCGAAATAAAATAGTTTCAGGATTTATAAAAAAATATAAGTACCTAATTGTTGACCAGCCATGAGATACGAGGTCAAAACTTTGCCAATGGGGCTTTAAAACTGATTTAAACTTTGTAGGTTTTGAAGCAAGTTTAGTGTGTATATTGTAAACAAATAATGCTAAAATCTCTTAAATCAAAAAATTTCGACTGACTAGGTTTTGATAGTAAATCAAGGATATGGTAAAATATATAGCGCCCATGATAATTAGATTCTGAAAAAGATACATCAAATACGATGCAAATTAAACCCTCTGAGGGACTCACTCGCATATATCCGTTCTGCAACCTGCAGTCTTTCCTGAATGACTTCTAGCCTGTATTGACCTTCTTGACCAATAGAATCTTTCCCGGGATTCTTTCAGCTAATAGATAATTTATTTAGTCACTATATATGTTGTTGGGAAAAGCCCATTCTACACCACCCGGGAATTTCTAAGGGTTAATTAGGGTAGTAATGGTGATGACACCTATTCCCCGAGTTATTGTAACCCTTAGATTACTACTGGTACAGCAGTTGTGCCTTGATAGCGCCAAGAAAGAATTTAGACTTCGGCCATCTTGTATCTTCAAAATTAGATTCGCGCCAAGAAAATCGCTCCAGTTATGTCTATAGCCGTAGTCAATAGGTTAATTGAACTGTAATCTTTCAATTCAAATTATTTCAGTTTCAGGGAATGTTTTCTGTTCCGATTTTGAGTTGATGGGGAAATTCTCACGCCCACGCAGACTTCAGCCATAAGAACTTTACAGGTCCAAATAAACGCTAGTGCAAATTTTGTCAATCTAAAAGCTCGTTTTCTTATACCTCGTTTGCAATTGGAATGACTTCGGGTTTGTTTGCGTGACGAAACTCAGCATGGCCACCCATAGCTATTATTAACGCCTTATCATATTTATTTCCTTTGAACTTTACGAGTTTCCCAACAGTGTTTTTCTGCTGCGTAATAGTTGTTAAAACATGCTGGGTAACAGTTGACGACCAGTGATTACACTGTTATTTGGTGTTTAGTACCGTGCGTTATACCTTGCTTATTTCCTTTGAACTTCGCGAGTTTCCTAACTAAGACATCATTCTGCTGTGTTAGTTGAGAAAGAGGTATATCCAGGTTTGGTCTTCTGGATTAATGATTGCTAAGATGCCGCTTATGGAAATATCTGATACCTTCTAACGCTAGGAAGCAGTTAAAGAAGAATTATTATTTCGTTATTTAGTGTTTAGTAGCGCAGCTTAAATTTATGTGTGTTTCCTTTGTACTTTACGAGTTTCCCAAGAGCAGTATTTGACTGCACAAGTCAAGAAACACGTATCTCCACGTTTGGGTTTCATGGTTAATTGTTGATATAATGTTGTTTATGAAAGTATATGATGCCTCATAACACTAGAAAACAGTTGAAGATGAATGATTATTTCGTTATTTAGTGTTTAATAGCACAGCTTAAATTCACGTTTGTTTCCTTCGAACTTTATGTGTTTCCCAAGAGCAGTATTTTACTGCCCATGTCACGAAACTGGTATCTCCATGTTTGGTTTTCAGGGTTGATGGTTGCTAAAATGTTGTGTATGAAAGTATCTGATGCTTCACAACGCTATTAAACAGTTGAAGAACGGAGTTTATTCCGTTATTTAGTGTGTCGTAGCATAGCGTAATATCATGTTTAGTTCCTCTCTACTTTACGAGTTTTCTAAGAGGATTGTTCTGCTGTGCAAGTCAGAAAAGTATTTCGAGATTTGGGCATCAGGGTTAATGATTGTTAAAATGCTATTTATGTAAATATCTGATGCCTCATGAAGCTAGAAAACAGTTCAAGAACAGTGATTTTATACCATTATTTAGCGTTCAGTAAGGTAGCATAGAACAGATAACTATCAGAAGCGTAGTATAGTTAGGTAGTCCACTGGAGCAACACAATGGGCCATCGATGGCGGTCCGGGATTCATTCCAAAGGGAAAGATCCCAGGACAACGACTGCGTCGCTGAAGCCAGGTTGGAACAATAGATTAGCAACCGGAGGGTTACGAGTTCGAATCCAACCAAATACCGCCGTGTACAAAGCGGGCTGCTGCACGTTATCTGTCGTGGCCTCAAATGTACTCACTTTGGTGTGGAAGTTTGGAGAGTGGGGTGCCAATTCAGGTGTGACCTTGTCATCAGATCGTTGTTTCAAGATTTACGTGGTATTGTCTTTATATCTTTCCCTTCGAGATTGACCTAGGATCAGGTCATTTCTCTTCGAATGAAGAGGTATAACTTCCATTGAGATCTGGTCAGTTTTGCTAATGACGAGTTAACTCGTCGAGACAACCACCAGGGGGTTAAAGAGTGAAATTGAAGTCTTTGAATTCGTTTTTAAAGGATAATCAATTTCGCTTCGGTTTCATGGATTCAATTTCAAGGATTTTAAAAAGTTTACCAGGTTATGCCAGTTTTCTGGGCTTATATGGACACAAAGCTACTGGTGTTAGATATTTGTGAGGATTTTCAGTGCAAACAAACCAGATGGAGTGTAAAAGATTCTAATTTTGCTGTCAAAATTCCCTCGTATAATACATGTCAGGGTTACTTTAAAATGTCGTTTACCAACGTTTTGGAAGCGTTTGACGCTTAGCCTAATCAGCCTTGGCCTATCAACTATCATAAAAATCAATTCCCAATTCTTCGAAATTTTTATTGACGAAGTGTTGAAATCTCATTTGAAAAACAAGTAAATTGAAGTCCATTCAAAGTAGGTATGTACAAGAAACATGTATCGCCGCAGAAACACTACATCGCAGCATCAAACTACATACATTTAGCTTGATAGAAATGCCCCTCAAACACCGACTTGTAACAGTAGTCATCTCAAAAAACACCGAGACACTGAATATTTGACTAAAGTGACAGTATTTCTTCCACCTTGCATCGCATTGATTATTAAAATGCTATGCTCATCGGCTAAAATATCTCAGAAACTTTAGATTGGTCAAGGTGGAGCTGGTTAGAATCAATCCGTACTGAATTGTTGAATTCCATGACAGTATTGTTTCCATCTTGCAACTACATTTTATGATTAAATAACTATGTCAACTGGCTAGAAATATATCTCTTGTTTAAAATCACTGAGAATGGTGGACGATGACATAGACATAGACATAGCTATAAACCAATTTTATTGTCTTCTTTTTGCATTATTTATTAGACATCCTTAAAGCTTTTACAACTTAAAGGTATTGACTACAATTTTATCAATATTTTTATCTTTTACTAAGCATAGTATAAGATATAAGCTGAAGTTTTAAAAGTGATTATTTTGAAGAAACGTAATTCCGGCAATGGTATCAAATCTTACTTATCAAGTGTCCTGGCAGTGGAATGCTATTCATCCACATATCGGTACAGCTACACTCTACGTTTATGAGCGGTGGCAATGGCCTTGGCGATATTTTTGGCGCACTTCTAAAGTCGCCAAGGAAATAATTGTTTCCCAACTCTTTTTCTGTCAGAAATTTTTTTCTTTTTACAACACACTTTTTAAACACATTTCAAAACGTTTTGAAAAGTATATTTTTTAAAAACTTTCACAAAAAGTAGTAAGCTTAAGCACATATCAAAACACATTTGTGAACCAGCAGAGAAACTAAGCTACGAATGTTGGGTAAGAATACCCTGAAACTTATCAATTACACTAAATACAGTAGGCATGTTAAAAAGGAAAAGATTTACAGAAGAAAAAAAAAGCAAGAAATAATACAACCTGATAACGACAGAATTCTTTCGTGAAAAAATAATCAAAATGAAAATGGTCAAAAAACAAAACTCTGATTCCTTTAGTGAAAACTGTTATAATAAAATAAAAATTCCACAACTGTCAAAATACAAATAAATGGACCAATGGTATCACAGAAAACGATTTAAAAGGACCAATGCAATCAAAGGATATTTTAAAAACAAAATAACCAATGGGAGGGAAGAAAAAATTTCAACGAATCAATGAAATCAAACGACTTTAACGGATTTCGGAATAACTTTCTAGAATATTCAAAATGAAAATTGAAAGTTTCCGTTTGTCGAGGTTGCCATGAAAACCACAACAACCGTAACGAAAGATGGGTTGCCTTAATTTATCGTAACTCGCTACTAGAAGTGCGCCAAAAAAATCGCCAAGCCGTTGCCATCACTCATAAACGTAGAGTGTAGCTGTACCCACATATCTTGTGATTGAATCCCTGTTTTTACTTGGATACCCGTATCTGCTTTTTAAAAGTTTCAGAAGAAATCGATACAGAATCGGAAAAAGTTTGTGTCTAAAGATCACTATTTCTACCCAGACTGAATGAACATCTAAAAGGGAAAAATTCTCTTAAGGGGAACGATATCGATTTCCTTCAACACTACTATCGATGTCTCAGAGCTTAGTGTCACATGTCACTGCCACATTTTCGAAATGAAAAATGACGTCTACTGGAATTTTGATATGATTCCGGCACCCCTTCGTTCAAGATGTAGACGTTATCGAAGAAAGTTTTGTTAGTCTTAGAAACTCTTTCGATTATAAGCAAGGCTGGCCAATCCGAGGGCTGTAGGCTTGATGTTATTTTTCGTTGCCTGGCAAGTGACATAAAAACGCACGAAATAAATATTGTAACGCTTAGATATATCGCTCTTTTTAACTTATAAATTTTTAGTTTGACAACAGCAGAGAAAATCTCTGCGAGTATCTTCAGAATGGAGAGTTACGAAGTCTTAACAAATAAATTACTTTCAATCTTGAAATGATGAAGATACCCCTTCCGAATTACGATCAAAATGTAGACTCTAGCGAAGAAAGTTTTGATACCTTATCTTTTGATACCTTATATCTCTTAGATACCTTTTGATTATAAGCAGGGCTGGCCTATCCGAGGACTGTGGGCTGCATGTTATTTTTCGTTGCCAGCCAAGGGACATAAAAAGAACACACAAAATAAATACAGTAACACTTAGTTATATCCCTCTTTTTAAATTAAATCTATGATAAATTTTTAGTTTGCCAACAACAGAGAAAAACTTAGCGAGTGTCTTTAGAAAGGAGAGTTACGAAGTCTTCACAAATAAATGACTTTGAATCTTGAAATGATGCAGATACCCCTACCGAATTACTTTCAAAATGTAGAAATTATCGAAAACATTTTGTTAGTTTCTTAGATACCTTTCGATTATAAGCAGGGCTGGCCTATCCGAGGACTGTGGGCTGCATGTTATTTTTCGTTGCCTGCCAAGGGACATAAAAAGAACACACAAAATAAATAAAGTAACTCTTAGTTGTATCCCTCTTTTTAACTTAACTCTCTGATAAATTTTTAGTTTGATATCAGCAAAGAAAATCTTAGAGAGTATCTTCAGAATGGAGAGTTACGAAATCTTAACAAATCATGAATTTCAATTTTGAAATGATGCAGATACCAATTCCGAATTACTTTCAAAATGTAGACGTTATCAAAGAAGGTTTTAACAGCTTTAGATACCATTTCGATAGTAAATAGTATCAAAGACTGATAAAAACTTGCTATAAGAAGAGCGGGCAAATCTGATGAGGAGGATAGATATTGTTTTTCGCGTGGCCTACCAAATCACTATAGAAAGCCACAAAAAAGAAATACAATAACCCATTGATTATACATATTTGTTAATCTTATTTCTTTACCCGTCTATGAATTTTTAGTTCGGGAACAGCAGAGAAAATGTCAACAAGTTTCTTCAAATTGGAGAGTTAGAAAGTCTTAGCAAATACTTGACAACCACCGGAATTTTGAAATGATTCAGGTACTCTTTCCGAATATATCGAAGATAATGTAGACGTTATTAAAGAAAGTTTGTTAATCTTTTAGGTACCATTTCAATTATAAAAATTTTGACCAATCCGATGAATAGGACTGCATACTATTTTTCGTGGCCCTCAAGGTCATAATAAGCCACAAAAAGAAATACAGTAACTTCTAGTTAAGTCGATCTTTTTTCCTTATCTCCTATGAATTTTTAATCTGCGAACATCCAGAGAAAATGAGTTTCTTCAGATAGGAGGGTTAAGAAATCTACCACAGAAATTTTGGAAGATACTGAATGATTCAAGCACCTTTCGGAATTTTGAAGTAAGTGCGGACGTTATCGAAGCGAGATTTGCTAGTCTCTACTATTTTAAAAAGAAGTGTTTGCTTGTGTGCCAGCGTGTGTCTATGTACTGTCCTGACGAAACTATGGCACTTACAATAATCAGGTTGGGCACACAGGTAGTCCGAATATTTTGCGATTTTTCTATCGCGTCTAAATTTTAAAATTTAATCTAGGACATTTTAAAATTAATTTATTCCTTAGAACAGGGATTGCCAACCAGTGATACGCGGCAACGTTTCAGGTGATACGAGCGATCAAAATATTCTACGAAGTTTGTTCGATTTTTTAGAATGTACAACCACGTTATAGGAAAAATGGGATTATAAGAAATCAATTTTGTGATTAACGTTTTTATGACATTGTAATAAATAACGCTAACAGTAGCACATTATTTAAAGAGAAACTTTGTTACTGATTATCTATTTCTATTCAATGGCCATCTCGGCGAAATTAAGTTGATATCTCTCCCTGTCTTATGCCATTTGTTACTAGTTACTTGTGTGAGAGTGGTTTTTCTGAGCTTTTGTATATAAAAAATAAATATAGAAACAGAATAAGTGTTGAAGAGGACTTAAGAGTGAAGTTAAGCTCCATTGCTCCTGATATTGATATTTTAATAAAAGACAAACAACAAGTTTCGCACTTAAAATTGATTTTTGATTATGCTAATCTCTGTTTGCTTAATGTGTACTACTTATTTAAAATTATTTGTTTTTAGACCTGTGAGTAAAAAATAAAACTGTAATTTTCAATAATCGTTTTATTTTTTCCTTTATTAAATCATTAATACGAAATACAAGTGCATTAATCATAAAATATGAAGCTTTATTACTATTTTAATAAAAATAAAACAAGCCATTGGGTACTTTTCTGACATCAGATGTATGTTTCTAAAGAAATACAAGACTGGTGGTACGCCAAAAATTTCTAAAAATTTCAAGTGGTACATAGTTACTAAAAGGTTGGGAACCCCTGCCTTAGAATGACTACAGTATAAAGAGATAACAGATTCTAAATTTATTTTTTCCGTTTCCGTTTGATTTTCCGAGGAACGATTTCAGCGGACGAACAAAACAAATAAAGTTTTAACTGGAGTTATGAAGTTATTTTTTCCATCAGCTAGATCATTAAAGATAGAGTAAAAATTTCAACGGATTTGAAATCTGCGGAAAGTTTTACAACAGATCGATAGCTAAAAATATGATTTCCTTTAAATAAATATTTTAAAACTGTAACTTTTATATTTTTCCTATACGAATTTGACTATCACTATCTAGAAATCCCAGATTCCATTTGCTTCCCTTCGCTCATACGATTTTTTCAGGACTGAACGCCCGGGTACCACGAGTTTGTGTTCCTCTATCCGTCCAATCCAGAAGGGCACGATCAAAGTGGTGTCGGCAACATGTGAATTGGTCTTTATCTGATTCTTCACGGATGAGTCGAGATTTTCCCTGGAGCCAGATGACAAACGTGTAAGGGTCTGGAGAGAACAAGGCACACGCAATCGGCCCCAGAACTTCATCGAGCATCACACATTCCGAGGTGGAAGCATCATTGTGTGGACCGAGATTTGGTTGGGATATAGCACCGACCTGCACATCTATAGACGGGGTTCTGTGACGGCTGTCCGGTATCGGGATGAAGTCCTAGAACCCACAGTGATATTTTACGCTGCAGCAGTTGGTCTTTCTTTAGTTTTAATGGATGATAAGGCTCCATAGAGCTGGCATCGTCGACGACTATCTGGAGAGTGATGGGATTGCCCGTATGATTTGGCCGGCGTACAAGCCCGACCTTAATCCCATTGAAAATCTTTGAGATGCTGTCGGCCGTGCTGTGTCCACACGTTTCCCACCCCCAGCTACTATCACAGAGTTGCAAATAGGAGGAATATATTCCTCTATAGGAGAAATGGCGATTACTTGACTCTGGGGTGGTTCAACACCTCATGGAAAGCATGGTCACATGCTATTAACAATGTATGATGATGAGGGGTGGTCACATACCCTATTAATGTCGGTTTTATTTATTTGTTTTGGATTTAAACATAATTTTTTGTTAATGACTCCAATAGGACTTCATCTTATAATTTATGAAAATTCAATATTATTTTCATCTTTGTATATAATTCTTTGTTTTGTTTCATGCATAAACCTATTTGCTACTTTCCTGCCGCATTTCGTTGTCGTTTTTTTCTCATATTAGCTTTTGTGCAAAATTTTTGGCAGTGAGTGTATTTGATACTCCTATTCCGATGATGACCAATCCGAGGACCGTGGGCGAGTGCTATTTTCATTGTCCGACATGCCAGAAAATGGTACAGAAATCCTTTTTCCTTATCCCCCGATAAATTTTTATTCTGCGAACAGCAAACAAAATCTCAACGCGTTTCTTCATATTGGAGGGTTAAAAAGTCTTGCCGACACAACGGAATTTTGAAATGATTCAGGCACTTTTCGGAATTTTGAAGAAAGTGCGGACGTTATCGATGCGAGTTTTGTTAGTATTTGATACTCTTATTCCGAGGATGACCAATCTAAGAACGTTGTGCGGGTGGTATCTTTCGTTGTCCGCCATTTCAGAAAAAGGAACAGAAATAAATACAGTAGCCCCAGTTTATGTCGCTCTTTTAACTTGGTTCTCTGATAAATTTTTAGCTTGCGAACTGCATTGAAAATCCCAGACTGTTTCGTTAGAACGGGAGCTTTCAACCTTTATAGCAAAGCAGTTAGATCATAAAAAAGCAGTTATCTTTAGCTGCATTGATAAAAAAATGGTATCTCGGATGCTGAATGAGAAGGAACTTCTGTTTTCAAACAATAAACTATATTTATTTTCATATTCGTAAAAGTTTTGCTCAACTTCTGATTTTACATAATTTATGTAAAATTTTATCTTATTTAATTTACTTCTATTCAAAATATTTTATTTTCTATGAGGCCAGCGAGAAAACCATGCCTCGGCAAAGGGGTACGTAGTTGATTAACCGCACACTGGAGCAGCACAATGGGGTACTGGCGGATCAATCTCCAAGGGAAACATCCGAGGACAACACCACGTAATTTTGAACCACGGTCAAATGACGACAACACCTGAGCTGGCATCTCCACTCTCCAATCTTCCACACCACGCCAACATGAGGACATTTGGGGTCACGACGTATTTAACGTGCTCCAGCCCTCTTTGTACACGACGGTCTTTGGCTGGATTCGAACTCGCAAACCTCCGGTTGCGAATTCGAAGCTCCTCGGCCCTTGGCAAAGGGGACCATGAATAATTGCGGTTGGCCAGGGCTGATCATAAAAGTGCATTTGTATGATGAAAAGTGTGTGCATATATTCCTACCTTATTGAACTCCTTACTTTGCTTAGGATGAACTTTCTGATGAGGATGAAGATGATTGCAGAGACGAGTCCCGAGAGCACAGGAGATAGAAACCACGACGACACTGAAACGAGAGGCCATATTTAGCCATAATTTGCATTGGGTTTAGTCCATCATTCTACTAGCAGGGCAGTTATCATTTAAACCACATACACTACCCTACTGGATACCTATATAATGGACCGGTCACCAAGATGTGATGATCTAGGGAAAGGAATACATGCTTTAATAGGGGGATGGTCTCACACGTGCTGTTATAACACTAGCAACCCTTCTGGGCATACTTTCAACAAGGTTTTGATACACAGCTATGGGGATTTGTGTCCATTCCTGCTTCAAGACTGTCGTCAGCTCAGCTGTAGATTTCGGACGTGGTTCCCCGGTCCGTAAGCTTCTCTCTAACTCGTCCCACAAATGATCTATGGGGTTTAGGTCGGGACTCTAAGGAGGCCAGGGAAGATGTTTTACATCCATATCTTGATACCACTGCTTTACAGAGGCTGTAACATGACATGGAGCTTTGTCGTCATGGAAGTAACATTCGTCCATTCCATCAAATTCCCAGAGCGTATGAAGAACCTGATTGTCCAAAATGTTCATGTAGGCGTCGGCGTTCAATTTACCAGGAGCAACATGCAAAGGTCCCAGGCCATACCACGAAAAACACCCCCAAACAAGCAGTCAGATTTTATGTATCCGCTGGTAGATCCATTATTGTAGGGTAGTGTAGTTTGGTGATTGGTTAGATTTCAACAAGGGCCATATTTGGCCATGCTGCACCAGACACAAGACAACGTCAAGTAATGAACACACACACACATAAAGAAAGTTCACACAGATGATTAATGGTAAATTTTAATTAACGTCATACAAGAGCAACACAACGGGCTAATGACAACGGTCCGGGATCAATCCCCAAAGAAAGACCCGAGGACAACACCACGTAATTTTGAACTACGGTCAGATGACGAGGCAACACCCGAGCTCGCACCTCACTCTCCAAACATCCACACCAACCCAACGTGAGGACTTTGAGGAAGACAGATTTAAGGTGCCGCCTCTACATTTACAGATATCATGCACAGACTCGGATTCGAACCAGGATCCTTCCGATCCACAGAGCAACACCTTAACCACCAGACTGATTGGTCGGCTCACACAGAAGAGAGAAATAGGTATAGAACCTGAATGGAATCTGAACCTGCATTGCAGGTAACTAGTGCAGGTGGCACACCCTTTGATCCACGACGACCCCTAAACCACATAGGTAATGGTAATGATATTTTCAGTTAACGTCATACTAGAGCAACACAACAGGCTATTGACGACGGTCCGGGATCAATCCCTTAAGGGAAAGATCCGAGGACAACACCTCGTAATTTTGTACCACTGTCAGATGACGAAGCAACACCTGAGCTGGCACCTCACTCTCCAAACATCCACACCAACCCAACGTGAGGACTTTCGGCCACGACAGATTTAAGGTGCACCAGCCGCCTCTACACCATACGTTTACAAACTCCCATGCCCGAACCCGGATTCGAACCAGGAACCTTGCGATCCAGAGAGCAACACCTTAACCACCAGACTGATTGGTCGGCTCACACAGAAGAGAGAAATAGGTATAGAACCTGAATGGAATCTGAACCTGCATTGCAGGTAACTAGTGCAGGTGGCACACCCTTTGATCCACGACGACCCCTAAACCACATAGGTAATGGTAATGATAATTTCAGTTAACGTCATACTAGAGCAACACAACGGGCTATTGACGACGGTCCGGGATCAGTCCCTTAAGGGAAAGATCCGAGGACAACACCTCGTAATTTTGAACCACGGTCAGATGACGAAGCAACACCTGAGCTGGCACCCCACTCTCCAAACTTCCACGCCAACCCAACGTGAGGACTTTCGGCCACGACAGATTTAAGGTGCACCAGCCGCCTCTACACCATACGTTTACAAACTCCCATGCCCGAACCCGGATTCGAACCAGGAACCTTGCGATCCAGAGAGCAACACCTTAACCACCAGACTGATTGGTCGGCTCACACAGAAGAGAGAAATAGGTATAGAACCTGAATGGAATCTGAACCTGCATTGCAGGTAACTAGTGCAGGTGGCACACCCTTTGATCCACGACGACCCCTAAACCACATAAGTAATGGTAATGATAATTTCAGTTAACGTCATACTAGAGCAACACAACGGGCTATTGACGTCGGTCCGGGATCAATCCCTTAAGGGAAAGATCCGAGGACAACACCTCGTAATTTTGAACCACTGTCAGATGACGAAGCAGCACCTGAGCTGGCACCCCACTCTCCAAACTTCCACACCATCCCAACATGAGGATTTTCGGCCACGACATATTTAAGGTCCACCAGCCGCCTCTACACCATATGCACACAAACATCCATGCCCGGACCCGGATTCGAACCAGGAACCTTCCGATCGAGAGGCCAACACCTTAACCACTGTACCGATAATTATACATGATTTCGAAGCAGTTTTGACTATTTTGACCAATAGAATCTTTCAAAGGGGTTCAGGGGGAAAGGGTAGAGCTTTTGGCGGTTCAAAATTCGAACCTCGATCCAATCAAAGCCGTCATGTGTATGTGGTATGGTGTACGTTTAGTCTGTCGTGGCATCAAATGTTCTCATGGCGTGGAGTGGGAGATTCTTGAGTGGGGTGCTAGCTGAGGTGTTGACCTCGTCATCTCAGCGTAACTTAAAATTACGAGGATCCTCGGATCTTTCCCTTCGCGATTGATCCCGGTAGGCCACCAATAGACTGTTGTGTTGTTCGAGTGCGACATAGCTTTCAACTACCAACCAAAGGTAGGCAGGTAGTTATTTTAATTAACGTCGAACTGAACCAACACAATGGGCACTGGCAACCGTCCGGGATCAACACAGGGAAAGAGCCGAGGACAACACCACCGCGGTCAGATGACGAAATCAACATTTGAGGTAAACTGAGTTTAGGGTCTTCATAGGATTGAATGAAAAACCAAATTTTAAACATAAACGCATAATAAAGTATGAGATTTCTTAAAGAACATCCGTAAACAATTACAATAAAAAGTTTTAGTGTAGGTAGTTAACGTCGCACTGGGGCAATACAAAGGGGTATTGGTGAATGTCCGGAATCAATTCCTAAGAAAAAGATTCAAAGACATCACTTGAGTTGACACCACTTTCCAAAGTTCCCCACCATGTCAACGTGAGGAAATTTCAGGCCGCGACATATTTAACATACACCAGCCCCGTGAACACGACGGTCGGTCTTTGGCTGTACCTAGTTTCGAACTCACAACCTTAATATGTTGCTGTTCCAACAAGGCTACCGGGGTCCTACACGGTAAAAAGTGATTCCCTAGTCTCGTTCCAAGAAGAAAGTTGGTCAACATAGTTAGCCAACACAAACTGGGAATCACAGGCTATTTTCGATTTGAGGTTCAACCGGAACAACAATGAAAACTGTATCTTCATAAAAAACTTCATGGACTCACTTTCCGTTATATTTTGCAATGAATTATCAATTGGAGGATTGAGAGTTCTAAACGGTCCAATAAAAGTCCGCCGTGTGCACAAGGGCATGTACACGTTAAATATGTCGTGGCCTCAAATGTGCTCACATTGGCGTGCTGTGGAAGTTTGGAGAGCGGGTTGTCAGCTCAAGTATTGACCTCTTCATCTGACGGTGGTTCAAAATTACGTCTTCAGGTTTGCCCAAGGATCTATCTCTCTCTCTCTTGGGGATAGATCCCGGACCGTCGACAATAACCCGCTGTGTTGCTCCAGTGCGACTTTAATTACCTACCTACCGCTATATATTTCGATACATTTCGTTTTGCATTCCACGCGCCTGAAGAAGCTACCGCTGTAAAACTATGAATTATCTCGAAGCTTTTAAACGTGTTTTTAATCATCACGTTTCAAGCGTATCATTCGCTTCAGACAAACAAAACGGAGAGACGCTGCCCCGATAAGATAAACAGGAAACATATTGCTCAAGAACGATTAAGCTGGCGGTCAATGTTATGTATATGAAGTCAAACTCACCAATATAGCCTAGCGTTTTCCAGCGAATGCCACGAAAGCCCTTGGCAACAAAAGTGAAGCCAAGAACAGCTCCTACGATGCCATGAGTCCCGGATACCGGAAGACGTAGAAGAGTTGCAACCATATTCCAAACTGCGCTTCCTGAAATAAAATTAAGAAGTCATAATATTTCAGTAGAATCTTGATTATCCGAGTTTCTGTATTATCCAAACTGAATTTTATAATCGATTCTTTTAAAGCTATTCATCTAGATTGGTCATTCATCATATTGGTCATATTCATCATATTGGTCTAGACGAGATATCTTGTCCATCAAGATCTGGCCAGTTTAGTTATTGACGTGATATTTTGTCGAAGCAATACTGATCTATTTCTCCGAGTGAACGAAAATCCAAGTACACATTGCCCCTTTCCTTGAACTGATGACAGTTTGAAAAAACAGATTTTTACATCAGAGCCTATATATGGGCAGTTTTTGACACTAAGATTAACCATCAGAGGGTTAAGTAGAATTTCCAATATCGAGTAAGCACACTTTGTCCTTGAATGGTCGGACTTAGCAGGAAGAATGCCAATTACTAAAAATATTGTATATCCTTGTAATTCTTGCTTAAAGATGCATTCAGTAGCAGTAGTCGTACTAGCATCAAGGCTGATGCAGTCAAAGCACTTGTGAAATAGTAGCATAAATTTTGAATCATAGAAGCAAAGAAACGTTCCCTCTTAAACCTTATTTTAGTTGTTCAGACACAAAATCAATCGCCTAAAACACAAAATGTGCAAATTAATCCTCCAAGTGGTTTCGACGATATATCTCGTTCATCACAGCATCCGACCAATTTTGATATTGACGAGGTAGATCAATCAAGATATTGCAGATTTTGTGATGACGACAAGATCAAGACTGGTCAGGCTTTTTTATTGACAAGGTATCTCGTCCATCAAAACCTGATCAGCTTTGCTAATCACGCGATGCCTTGAGGAGACAATCACCAAGATGGTTGGGTTACAACTAAAACTTCGAAGAACGAGTAAGCGCACGTGTCCTTGACTGCTATGGTTTGGCTGGAAGAATGCCGTCTGTCATAACGTGAGATTCTCTTGATCCTTGCTTTACGAACCTTTCAGTAACAGGAGTGCCGCCCAGCCAGTATGGTGGTTATGATCCTCGGTTGTCACCGAGTGGGCCCGGGTTCGAATCCTGGATAAGGCATGGATGTAAAACCTGGGAAAGAAGTCGGACTTTCGCCTGGAATGGATTCCCGTCTTGAAAGGAAAGCAGCGCACACCTTCTGTTCTTTGCTGGGATCATCGTTTGTTATAATAAAAAATATTCTTCTTCTGTATCGTCTTGAATGTTTCTGTTCACCACTACTTTCATATGCATCCCAGAAGAACATACGACAACAACAACAGTAACAGGAGTACTGACATAGAGCATAGCAAATTTTAATCGACGTCGCATTACCCGTGTTTCTGGTTAATGTATCTGGTTATCCTTAGAATATCTTAAACCGTGATAACTTGCCATTCTCACAGCAGAAATGGCACTAAATGTATACCAAAGATGACTATCCCTTTATATATGTACTGCTGGCAGATGCAACCAATAACGTGCATAGGTGGCGTTGCTATTGCGTGGGCTTATCTGTACCAGTTTTTTGGCTCTTCAATATATTGTATGTTCATTTAGCATTACGACTTTTCGATTGGAGCATAATACTGGGGGAGCACAAACACAGATTGCCCCCCCCTCCCTTCCGAAGTCATTTTCTATGTATTTGAACTTTAGTGCCGTTTTCTTTAATCTAGTTCCGAATAGGGATGCGACATCGATGTCGATGTTTTCAAAACATCGATGTTTTTTTAAAAACATCGATGTATTGGAGTCGATGTTTTTGTAACATCGATGTTTATACTTGTCGATGTTTTTGCGTTGTCGATGTTTTATTTTTAAATGAAAAAAGTACCGTTATAAAAATTTAAAAAATAACCAAGTAGCATAATTTTTATAATCAGCTAATTAAAACATACTTGTAGACCAAAGTGGCCAAGGATGAAGGGTCTGAAAGTAGGGATGCGACATCGATGTCGATGTTTTCAATACATTGATGTTTTATAAAAAACATCGATGTATTGGAGCCGATGTCCCATTACTAGTTGCTAAACCAATTTTAAAAAATGTGGAAAAAAGTTCGAATACACTGAATTTTAAAAACATCGATGGTTTGTGGGCGATGCATTATCAACATCGATGTTTTAATTTTGAACATCGATGTTTCAAAACATCGGTGTTTAGCTGTTGATATCGCATCACTAGTTCCGAAGCATATCTATTTTATGTGGACAAAAATTTTTACTTTAAGAATAATGGTATTTAATAATGTTTTGTTCGTATGAGAACACCAGTGTTTCTACTTACCCAATAAAGCAGACAAGTTGCCCATCATAAGAAGTTTTTCTTCGCCAGTATACATATCAAGATCAAAAATGTCTTTTCTTACTGTATCAGAAACTTTGAAACCTATGAAATGGAACATGTAATTAAAAATGCTTTCTTAATAAATATAAAACATCTGTTTTCGAAGAATTTATACTGTGTGTAAAAGAAAGACAGGAAGTCCTAATATGGTTCAATAATTCCAAAGAGTGTATATATTATTTACGAGCATAAATATTGTCTCCTGCATATTATTTAAGCTTTTTTAAACCACTTACAACTTACCAGAATAATTTACTTCGGCGTCTTCTTAAAAGAAAAGTGAGAAAACTCGAAACAGTGAATTTTACACAAGAGTCAAAAGAAGATTAAAAATCTTTAAACATATTTTATTCCTCACTTTGAAAATGATAGTTTCGTAATTTATTACAATCCGGAATATTTCTTCATTTGATTTTCATTCTTTATTGGAGTGTAATGGAATTCATTGTTTTATAGCGAAATCGAAATTCCATTTTGAATTTGACACTTTTCTTGAGAATATGAATATATGATGAATACACGTTAGATCACCTTTACTATTTTAAATTATAAGATTATGTACTTTATGTTTCGTCAATGTAATTCAAAATAACGTCTAAAATAATCGTAATTGAAAAATTACTTTTGTTAGCAATATGGTTTGATATCAATTTGTTTTCAAGCTAAACATTAAACAAATTGATTTTTCGATCAATTTTGGTGATTTCGAAAGTCTATTGTCCCAAGAAATCATAAAATGAGTATTAAAAATTTTTTATTTGAACTCACAATAGGATAGTCACTGCACTCAAACCTTTAATAGAAACATTCAAAATTCCTGAAAATACGAATAACAACTGCATTTATTTAAGACGATGAAAGATACAAACTGAATTAAAATATCTCGTATTCCCATTTTCGCTGAAAATGTTGTTTTTTCATGTTACAAATGAAAAATTGCTACAAAAGAAATGTTTTTACTCAGATACAACAAATTCACTTTGTGTAAGATGAGGAATTAACAATGGAAGCTTTAATGGAGGGATGCGTATTAAAATTTAATTATGAGTAAAATTTGAAAACGCTGCGATCTGTTTAAGATTAAGACATCTTTGAAGTAGAAATGTAAGGAGCAAAATGAAAGACTTCAGTTTTTTTTAAGAATTACTAAAACAGAAGATTGTGTGTGTGTGTGTGTGTGTGTGTGTGTGTGGAGCAGAAAAATTTTAATACTCTACAGATTTAGAATTGTCATTTTAAATAAAGCTTGATGAAAATAACATAAATGAGAAAATTTTAATGTATAGAGAAATTGAATTACAAATGTCTTACCATCTGCTTATCTGAATTTATTTATTAAACTGTAGTTTTATGGTTACATTTCAGATGGAAGAGAGCAATTTATGTGGATACAAATCTCTGTGGTAGTGAATTTGAGTCCCCGTAAATTCCTAGAAAATTCACTGTTTTATTAAGAATGTAGTTTTCTAGTTGGTTGGTATTTAATTTACGTCGCACTGGAGAAACACAACGGGCTATTGGCCACGGTACAGGATCAAACTCGAAGGGAAAGATTCGAGTTCAACACCGCGTAATTTTACACCAAGGTCACACAAATGACGATGTAATTTTCTGGATTATTTTGTTATCAATTATAATACTATGAATGCTTTGTATAGTGCACAGTAGTTTGTGTAAACGCGACTGGTTAATTCTTTATTATGTCCGGTCCCAAGAAATTCACTCGTAAGTGATTTTTCAATTATTTAAAGTTCATACATTAAACTAACACACGAATTAATTATGGCATAGTTATAAAGATTATTAGTATATTTATGTATATGGTGTGCCCTGCTCTTCATTGTGGCTACCAAACATTTATATTTGTTGGTTCCCCAAACACCTTTAACTTTTAGAAAATTACTTGATTTAAAAAAAAAAACTTTTACTTCAAGAAAATTACCTGTTTTTAGAAAAACACCTGTTATTTTTAGAAAATTGTCTGTTTTCGAAAAAACATGGTTATTTTAGAAAATTACCTGTTACTTTTAGAAAATTATTATTATTTTTTCGAAAAACATCTGCTATTTTGAGATAATTACTAGTTTTTGGAAAATTACCTGTTATTTTTAGATAATCACCTGTTTTTAGAAAATTACCTTGTTTTTAGAAAACACTTGTTACTTTTAGAAAACTATGTTACTTGACTTTCGAAATAAGCACTTACACATAGCAGTGAGAACTTCAGATAAACAGCATTCAGAAAAAAAATTCTACTGATTTTATCTTGAATTTCAGTGCAAAAATTATCTTCGTATACTATCTTTACTAATTGGTCACTGACATTTTTTTTACACTAACTTTTTTTGGCGTTCTGGGTCTGAGCTTTTCGACACATACAAACTTTATATTCTCCTAAGAACATTTCAACTAAAAATATTTCTCTCTATATTAAAAAAAAGTTACCGCCGCCGCATCATTGAAAACTGTGTTGTTTAGCTCGATTCTTAAACGATTTCCCGAGAAAGTACTAATCGGAAAAAAACGAAATTAACATGATTTGTTCTTCATCGTATTCCCTGGACAATTATTAAGATTTTTTTCCGATGCGGCTATTAGTTTAGGGTTTATTAAATGTCAAAATTGAAGAAGCGAAATTTCTTCCGCGAGTGAGCAAAACACATACAAATTTTCAGTCTTCAGCCGTGAGTTTTTTTTAAGGAGTAACTCTCAACGTAAATTTTTGCAGCTCGTCGAGTTTTTTTTTTAAATTTCAATTTGGTTCTTGATAATATTTTTTTGGGTTGGCGAGCGTAAGCGAGCAGGGGGCGGAGCCCCCTAGTATTCATAAAAATTCTTAACCCACTTCGACTGGAGTATCTCGTCATTAGCAAAACTGATCAGATCTTGATCGACGCGGTTTCTCGTTATTAGAAGAAAACTGACCAAATATTAATTTCGTTATCAACAAACAATCTGCAATATATTGATGACGAGATATCTCGTCATTAGAAAATATGGTCTGATCTTGATGGACGAGATATAATTCGTCGATACCACTCTGAGGGTTAAAAAACGAAAATGACAACTTCGTAACCAAGCACGGCCTGGTATAACTGATATCAGGGCCTGATATCAAGCCGTGTCTATTAAATAGTACAAAAAATAGTTATATATAACTATTTTTTCGTAAATTTCATGCAGGCAATTTGTTTTGTATTCCTTTTGTTGCATGTAATAAAAAATATGAACTAAAATTTATTTGATTCAATATTTAAAAAATAATTTTTAAAAACTATTTTTCATAAATGTTATGCATACAATTTGTTTCCTATTTATTTTATTGCCTTTGATAGTATTGGTTACTTAAAAAATACAACATCCTCTACACTATTTTAAAACAATTCAAATGGAATGGAATCATTCCCTTATAAAAATATTTTATCACACGATCAGGTATTTCGAAGCAAGGAGTAACAACCATAACTAAACCTCCTACCTAAGACGCAATTTCTGAATGAATAATGCCTTATCTCCATCTAAAAGAACAATTGTACCATATTGGAATATTTGTTTCCTTCACGTACAATTGGATAAACAGTAAAACCGAGAATTCGTGTCAAAGGTTATTAAATGAAAATCGATAGGGCTATCTTGCTGGCTGGTATTTTCTTGAGATAAGAACTATCCTTAGATTAATGATTCGATCTTGCCATTAGTATCTGGTAAATAGATGATGAGGATAAAGGTTATCAATATATACAGAAAGAATTTTATATCACATTGTATCTATACTTAAGTAACATAATACTAGTAATGTTTACAGGATAGTTCTTGGGGTGTTGGCTAATGTTTGTAAGTTTCCAACAATCTCAATTCCTGTAAATTGCCAACTGAAGTTCTCAACATGGGTTTTAGTCATTTCTTCCGAAGGCACTCACTGTGGACTAATACTGATCTGAAATAGGATGCTGGTTTCATGTAACACTCAAAGAAAATATTTTGAATGCATATGGGAATAATGTACAATAATATCATGTTATTTTGTATAGGCCATACAGAATTATTATTCTTGAGGTATTGGCAAGTGTTTGTAAGTTCCCACCATACTCAGTACCGGTAAATTACTGCCTGAAATATATTTCCCCAATGCTGGTAAATTACCGACAGAAATTCTCTATATAGGTTTTTAGTTTTACTTTTTTCCATAGCAGGAGAACCTGACTGGGCGTGAGTATTCATACACAAAATTTTAAATGGTTAATGATAATCTCTACTATTATAAAATGAAGCTTTTTAAAGTTTGTAACGTGTCTGTGTTGCATGTCCTGACGAATCTATGGCACTTACAATAGGCAGTAATTTACCGGTACTGAGTATGGTGGGAACTTACAAACACTTGCCAATACCTCAAGAATAAATGCTGGTAAATTACCGACAGAAATTCTCTATATAGGTTTTTAGTTTTACTTTTTTCCATAGCAGGAGAACCTGACTGGGCGTGAGTATTCATACACAAAATTTTAAATGGTTAATGATAATCTCTACTATTATAAAATGAAGCTTTTTAAAGTTTGTAACGTGTCTGTGTTGCATGTCCTGACGAATCTATGGCACTTACAATAGGCAGTAATTTACCGGTACTGAGTATGGTGGGAACTTACAAACACTTGCCAATACCTCAAGAATAAATGCTGGTAAATTACCGACAGAAATTCTCTATATAGGTTTTTAGTTTTACTTTTTTCCATAGCAGGAGAACCTGACTGGGCGTGAGTATTCATACACAAAATTTTAAATGGTTAATGATAATCTCTACTATTATAAAATGAAGCTTTTTAAAGTTTGTAACGTGTCTGTGTTGCATGTCCTGACGAATCTATGGCACTTACAATAGTGAAATTTTGCACACAGGTAGTCTGAATTGTAGGAAATATTTTAGTCCAGCACGAATTTTAAATTTAAAGTAGAACATTTTAAAATTAATTTATTGAAATTTTTAATTATGTTGTTTTTCTCTGAATGGCAACAGTCTCCAATCGGTTCGGTATTGACAAAATCCGTTTTTTTTCTGTGCGTGTGAATCTGGCCGATTGCTGGATATCCTTTATAAAAATGTATTGCTTTTTTAAAAGCACATTAACTTTTAGTTAGCGTTAACTTTTAATTTGTTTGTCAGAATCTATTTCCTAAGTATCTTTTAATTGTGCTTCCTCCATTTTTGGAACAGAATCACGGTTGTGCAATATGATTGTTATTGTTTCTCTTTTGTGTACAACAGTTTGGAAAATCATTTTTAATGCATATTAACTTTTAATTTGGATTATTTTGATATCTTTTTCAAAGTGAGCGATATTTAATTTTGATATTTTATGCAATTTTTGGTTTGTTTCAGTATAGTAGGTACTTCGGTTTTCGTATAGTTAATTTTTATCTACTTGGTTTGGATGTCTTATCGAAAGTATAGCGATATTTAATCCCAATTTTAAATTTAATGTTTAACATTTTAAAATAAATTTATTACATATTTGTATTATTTGGTTTTCTAAAAATGTCAAGTCTTCAAATGGTCTTTACTGCACTCCCACCAATCTTATATTTGGATCATTTATGCAAACTAAGAACATTTCTTCTATGTAGTTCTACGCTCATAGGATGATGATGCGCACTTCGAATTTCAACGTTTTATTGAGAAGCAAAGACCTGTTCCATCAATTTATTGTCAACATGTATTCCAAGATTGAATCGGAAAGGGTGTTGTACACACGACTGAATCATAGGACTCTGAGAGTGGAAGAGTGTGCACATTTGAGAGATTTGAGAGATGCTTTGATGAACCGTGGAAATGTTGCTATACGAAAGCTGAAGTACACAGAAATCGCTAAACTTCCAAAAAGATATAGAAACTAAAAGTTAAAGTTTATGCTTTTGTAAATTTATACGTTGTATAAATTAAACACATTAAACTACACGTCAGAGTTTTTGAACACATTGGAACCATTTGGCGTACTCTCGCACATACTGGAGCTAAAGATTGGAGTACCGATTATGCTTCTCACAAATCTGAATCCACCTTCACTCTGCAATGGCACGAGACTGTCAAGAAACTCATGCCAAATATTATTGAAGCCACCATCATGACTGGACATGCCGCAGGCGAAGACGTATTCATTCTTAGAATACCAAACATACCTTATATCCCATTCCAATTTTTAAAAATTCAGTTACCGGTTCGTTTTAGTATCGCTGTGAGCATCAACAAGGCACAAGGACAATTGTTGAAAATCGTAGGACTCGGTCTGATTAAACCGTGTTTCTCCCACATTCAACTGTATGTGGGGTGTTCGATAGAGTTTCATACTTTTTTCTTTTTATAAATAGATATCACTTAAATTTCTTGTCAAATATGGTTATTTTAATAAGTGTAGTGGTATACTCTCTCGTGGCAGGGAAAGTAATCAAATACAAAATGCTCATTTTTAAAATTTGTTTTCCTCTCACATGGGACAGACTAATTTTTATTGAACTTAATTGTTTCTAAAGTAACATTTAACATCTACACACATTGCTAATTTTTAAAATTCATATAAGCAGAAAAATAATTTACTTTGTTCTCAAGAAAATTAAAAAAAATTATCTTTAATTTTGGTACTTTTATCTATTTCATATATAATTGAAAATGACCTCAACATTTAAAAATATTTTTAATTTTTCCATCTCCCTGTTATCTAAGTAATTTGGGGTTAAAAGATACTGCGTTGCCCAATCCAACATATTTCATTGTTGTGTTAAAAATAAGGTACTCACATTAAAGTGAAAAAGCATGTTTTCTTAGTCCTCTTTCGCCATTCAATATTGTCAACTGCCTTTTTCAAAAACTTAAATTCTTAATTTTTAGGAAATAGAGAATTGTTTGGCATTGCAGTCAAATGTGTAAAAGATGCATGGTATAAGATGGAATTTAGAAATAATACAAGAACCAACTGAATTTCTACAATTTTTTTTATTACAAATTGCAACGAATTTAAAATCTGCGGAAAATTAAAATTGGTAATTTTTAATTAACGTCATACTAGAGCAACATAATGGGCTATTGACGAGGGTCTGGGATCAATTCCCTAATTAAGAGATCCGAGGTAATTTTTAATTAATGTTGTACTAAAGTAACACAACTATTGACGACGGTCCGGGATCAATCCCCCAAGGGAAATAATCGAGGTAATTTTTAATTAACATCGTACTACAACACAACTATTGACGACGGTCCGGGATCAATCCCCTAAGGGAATTTCCGAGGGAATTTGTAATTTTTTTTTCAAGTCTTACTAGAGCAACACAACGTGCTATTGACGACCGTCAGGGGTCAATTCCTTGGGAAAATATCCGAGGTAATTCGGTAATTCTTAATTCACAAACTCAAGCAACACAACGGGCTATTGACTACAGTCCGGAATCAATCCACTTCATGCTTTTCACGACATCGCTGGTAATTGGCAATTTTTAGTTAAAGTAAAACTAGAAGAACACAACAGGCAATTGACGACGGTCCGGGATCGATCCCCTTTGGGAAAGATCCGAGGTAATTGGTAATTTTTTTTATTAACGTTGTAATACAGCAATATAACGTGCTATTGACGTCCGTCCGGGATCAATCCTCTAAGAAAAATATCCGAGGAAATTGGGTAACTTTTAATTAACGTTCTCGAGCAACAACGACCTGTTGACTACTGTCCGGAATCAATCCCCTAAGGGAAAGATACGGTGACAACACCGCGTAATTTTGAACCACGGTCAGATGATAAAATAACACCTGAGCTTGCAGCCCACTCTCCAAGTGATTGTGATGTCACACCGAATGGATCTCTTTGCAATTCCAATTTGGCCGCATTTCACGAGGCCATCACGGCGTTGTCAGTGGTACTGGCTTGCGAAGCAAACCAAATGGAAATGCGTAACAAACACCGGTGGTTGGAAAAAGTTTACAATGCACACAACTAACCCCTACAAAGTACAGCACCGGCAACACCATGCTAGCCACGCAGTGGCTAGTGCAAAATAATCTGATGGTATTTTGTGTGTGTGTACTGTATATAGGATTATCAGAATGGTTATATTTTAAGGAGAAATAGTCTCCACCCTCTCACATTTGAAAGTAATTATTCTATCCGCGTTTTTAAACACTGATTTTGATTTTCCCAGCAAACCACTCCGGAATGGCCCAGATGATTTCATAATCTCTCATTTTTGAAATTAATTATTTTCTTAATTGTTGAATACTGATTTGTTTTGTCCTGGACAGCACTCCGGAATCGTTCCCCCCCCCCCTCTCTGATAGTTTCATTAATATAATCTTTTAAATTAATTATTTTCTCCATTGCTGAATATTGATTTGTTTTGACCTGGACATCACTCCGGAATGGCTCCTCCCCTCTCTCTCTCTCTGATAGTTTCATTAATCTAATCTTTTAAAATAATTACTTTCTCCGTTCTTGAATACTGATTTGTTTTGCCCTGGACATCACTCCGCAATGGCTCCTCTCCTTCTCTCTCTCTCTCTCTCTATCTCTCTCTCTCTCTCTCTCTCTGATAGTTTCATTAATCTAATCTTTTAAATTAATTATTTTCTCCGTCGTTGAATACTGATTTGTTTTGCCCTGGACATCACTCCGGAATGGCTCCTCCCCCCTCTCTCTGATAGTTTCATTAATCTAATCTTTTAAATTAATTATTTTCTCCGTTGTTGAATACTGATTTGTTTTGCCCTGGACATTACTCCGGAATGGCTTCTCCTCCTCCTCTATCTGATAGTTTCATTAATCTAATCTTTTAAATTAATTATTTACTCAGTTGTTGAATACTGATTTGTTTTGCCCTGGACATAACTCTGGAATGGCTCCTCCCCCCTCTCTCTTTGATAATTATATTAATCTAATCTTTCAAATTAATTAGTACCTCTGTTTTTGAATACTGATTTGATTTGCTCTGGATATCACTCCGGAATGCTCCTCTCTCTCTCTGATCATTTTATTAATCTCATCTTTGAAATTAATAATTCTCTCCGTCATTGAATGCTGATTTGCTTTTCTATGCACACCATCACTCCGGAACAGCCCTGAAGGTTTCATAATTTTTCATCTTCAAAATTAATTAATCTCTCCGTTATTGAATACAGATTTGGTTTTAATATTACAGGGCCGATGTTTTGGATATTAAATATGAGTAAAAATATTTCAAACTGAGAAATGATTAATTTTAACGTGTTTCTACTTGATTTGTCAAAACGTTTATTACATACAGTTCCTAAAGCTTAAAAGTAATATCAGGTGATTTTCGAGTCATTTATTAAGAGCATTCTTCAAATTTTGAAAAGTCATCTTTTTATAATGTAGTATTTTCCTGGAACTTTTAACTTGAAGTAGATACATAGGTTTAACTTATCAAGTCCTTAATTATCAAAAAATGTCTGAATTTTTGTGATTTTGGGAAACATCACAGTGAATTTATCACACAAGTTGAATGCAAAGATACATCACAGTTAAACATTCACGTTAACACGCGAAAGTAAAATTCAGTTGCGAAATTACATCATCCAACAACATTTTTATCATTTAAATGCATCGTTATCTATACTATTTCTTAAAAAAGGACAGGTAAAATGTTATCAGTTTTCACTGTCAACACGGTTTTTTTAGGAAACACGACTCCGCTGTCTCAACTAGAGATTAAGGTTTCAAAATTTGACCCGACTCGGAATAAAAATGCATTAAGATAGCTCAATTTTATCAGTTAAGGATTGCCAAAGAATCGGAATCGAAGATAGTTCTTCCTTTTCGATGCTCTAAGAAAAATTATATAACTGATAGAGATATTGAACTCTATTTACAGTTACAGTTACAACCTGACTCAGGCGGGGATGACTTTGAATCATTTAAAGTAAAATGTACAGGTACAGGTAGGTGGTTGAATTTACGTTGCACTTGAGCAACACTGTTATTTACGACCACTCAGGATCAATCACGAAGGAAAATATCTCAGGCAAACACCTCATAATTTTGAACAACGTTAGAGGAACAGATTAACACCTGAGCTGGCGCTCCATTCTTCAAACTGCCACACCACACCACGAGGACATTTGATCCTTTCCATTCCTATCCCTTATTATTGAGTCAACTTCCAAAGAGATGGACCATTCGTTTGCTTTAGCAACCTAATCCTAAATGAGTATTTCGCTAGCAACTATAAGGGGCGATTGCAGTTGGAGGTAGAAATGGATTGTTTCCTATTTGAAACGAACCTTTAAAAGGAAATTAATCTATCTCTCCCTCTCTCTCTCTCTCTCTCTCTCTCTATATATATATATATATATATATATATATATATATATATATATATATATATATATATATATATATATATATATATATATATATATATATCCATACAACTCAAAATGGTGTATGGATCAGGCTCCTCCCTGATGACGCCCTGATCCACCAACACTTTCGTTTTCAATAAATTCCGTTTGGTTTTTATTTTGTGAATTTCCTCTTGTTTAAGAAAAATATATTCCTTGCCATGCTATGTCTGCAGCTTTCAGCGCGCTTGCATGGTTAGTTTTAACTTTTCTTCTAACTTTCGTTTTCTGGTTTAATACATATGATTTTTATTTTTATTTTGATCTTTCATTAAATTACGTATTTGAATGATATAAGTATATATATATATATACAGTCCAGTCACATTAATGTGACCACCACCTACTTTCGACGTCAACGTGAAATAACCAATCACAAAAGGCAGGTGGCAGCACATTGCAGTGGAGTGTATATAAAGGATGTCCTAGGGCATCGGAAAGCATTTCAATCGTTGGCGTAATGCAGAAACGTAGCGATTTATCCTAAATCCAAAAGGGCATGATTATTGGCTTTCGGGCCAAGGGTGGAAGCATTTCGGAAACGGCTAATTTTGTGAACTGTTCTCGTGCCGCCGTGGTAAAAGTATACCGTGCATGGCAAAATGGCACCATCCAAAATCAGCGGCGTGGCACATGTGGTGCAACACGGGCTATAGATGACTGAGGTGAACGAAGGCTACGGAGATGCGTTCGGGCGAATAGACGTGCAACTGCTTTTCAACTGACCGCCTAGATGAACCAAGGGGCTACCAAGAGTGTATCCTCAACAACGGTTCAGCGAACGTTGCTGCGCATGTAATCTAGCGCAGCTGGCCACGGCACTGGAGTCGGCATGGCTCCCCTTCTCAGTGAACACCTTCAGAAACCTAATTGACTCTCTTCCTGCACGTCTCGCACGCTCTGCCAAAGGTGGTTATTCTGGCTTTTGACAGGTGGTCACATTAATGTGAATGCCCTGTTCGAAGCCCTAGTTTTAAAATCTTAACTTTGTTTTTCTACAATAATTGAACATGGATAAGGAAACACGTTCTACAGGGTTTGTGTATGAGTTAACACAGGGAAATGCTATTCTAGCTAGTTGTCATCAGCTAGTTGTGAAATAAAGATTGTCCTTAACACAATATAATCTCCATAGTGATTGCTTTTTAACTTTTAAAATATTTTGGGCTGGGCTTGATGTGGACCCTTCACATTAACCCTCCAAGTAGTTTCGACAGTATAACTTGTCCATCAAGATATGACCAATTTGCAAATGAGGAGGTATCTGATCACTAAGAAATTGCTGATTTTTATTGATGGCGAGATCAAGATCTGGTCAGGTTTCTTCTTATCACAAATAGAAAGACACCAGAAAACTAATATTATTCAATAACTAGCAAAATACCCGACCCTACTCGGTTTGAATTGGTTTACTCTAGATTGAAGAGATAATCAAAATATATAATGACTTACGTTTTTTGTAGAATAAAAATTTATTTTAACACCTTTCGCCATCTTTATATTTTCTACAACTTACTTTGGACACAAATCCTACACATGCATATCCATTCCTGTAATACATTTCACATACATCGCACCCTTGCAGTATGACAAAGCTACAAAATGACGAAAGGTGACACTAAGGTTACTACTACAAAAGACGATTTTGAGGGAGATTTGGAATTCACTTTCTTAAGTTCTTTTCATGTTCAACTCAATTAATTAAAATTACGATTTACGGCGAGTGCTCTCGCACTCATAGTCAACAAAACAATATTTTTTTTTACTTGTGGCACTCTTGCCTCCGGTATGCGACATTGTGAAATTTTGCAATCTTCTCCTGTCATTATTACAACGAATTTTTTAATGTTGGAAAAAGTTCTAGTTCGGATTTTTAAACATTATTATTCTTTAAATAACGGCATTATTCTTTAAATAACGGCATTATTCTTTCAATAATGGCATAATTACACTTAAATTTACTGAAAATTTATACTGACTTACCTAACATTTTAAAGTCTAAAACTTTGTGGTGATGTTGCGTGTGATGAGAAGGAAAACACATTTATTAAAATAATAAATATTTAAAACAGAAAACAGTAAAATAGAACAAAATAAAAGATGTCGCAAAAAATTGTTGTAAAGATATTAATTTGTGATTCATTTTTATCTCTTGATCTCGCACAGTTGCCACAATTTACAACTAAAAGTGCACAAAATTTAGAAATGTGAAATTAATTCAGAGCGAAAGAAACAGAAAATATCACTGCTCACGCGATCTTGTTTATTCTCGTTTCGTTGAAAAATATCGTCTGTCTCAAATATTCCGAAATCGTTTTCATTGCGCAAAGAACAAAAATAAGACTCGCAATAAATGAAGTATCAAAGCTAAAATTCCATTAAAAAATATAATTTTTTGAAGAATAGTTACTTTTTCAGCAGTACTGGTAAAACAATCGAAGTAATCGTAATATTCAATAGACATTCCAATTTTTCCGAAACTACCAAATTATGGTTGATTTAAGTATACTTACTCAGGTGTTTTAGCATGAAACTCATCTAAATATACGAATAAAGATATGTTTAATATTGCATTCACTAAACTAATAGATAATGTATAAAATAAAATATACTGCAATCAAATATCTGGAATAAAATTCATGTGATGTGTACACAAACACACAAACACAAAATCGAGCATAGAACAGAAAGACGGACAGACAGACTTTCGCAACCAATTCCACTCACTAAATTAAGATAAGTACTCACTGTATGCAAATTTCCATGAATATATCTTAAACCGTGTGGACGTGTATAGGGTACAACATACAGACAGACGGACGGACAGACAGACAGACACCAAACGAGAAAAAAGCGGATTCGGCATCAGAAGGGTTCAAAACGGATAGAAAACTTGAAATGGGTCGAAAATATTGAATGTACAAACACTCCATTCTTATTTATATAGATTATAACATTTTCAGTATTAATTGCACTAATTTTGACCATCGTGTACACGGGGACTGGCGCGTTAAGAATGCAGTGTCTTAAAATGAATCAATGTTGGCACTGTGTGGGAGTTTGGAGAGTGGGGAGCCACCTCAGGTGTTATCTCGATCTTTGACCATGGTTCAAGATTACGTGGTGTTGTTCTTGGATGTTTCCCTTGGGATCCCGGGCCGTCGCCAATAGTCTCTAGTGTTGCTCCAGTGCGACTTTAATTAACTACCTACCTAATTGAATTTTTTTTCCTACGTCAGGCAGTGGCAATATCAGCCTTGAGCCCTCTGGCAGCCCAATAAAATTTAGCCTTAGTATAAAAGTTGCCAAGAGTAAAATCCATAAAAGAGAGTGCATTGCAGTTCGTCAGATGTGAAAAGTTCATAACTTCGCCCGAAGGGCACAGAACACAGTCAGGAATATTAACCACACCGATACGGTGCAGATGTCCACAAAGTAGGTCATGACCTGTCGAAAGTCTAAAATTTGCTGTGAATACAGAGCGAGGCAAATCCATTGGGATGGGCAACAAGAGCAGGGTATTCCACGTCTTACCAATCGAGTCTTGTTCATAATTATGTCTGAGGGATCTTTCTATTGTATTCTTCACCTCAGAACTAAATTGGCGAAAGGATAAGGGGAAAGGTGGCTGTTGTAATTTTTGGCAAGGAGGTCTGCTTTTTCGTTTCCAGAAATATTACAATGGCTGAGAATATACTGAAGACCAACTTCCCAGCCAGAAGCAATTACATTAGACAGACTAACCTTAACTTCCTAAACAAGAAAGCACTCGCTTGGTGCAGAAGAAGCAAGTGCCAAAATTGTACCTTGGAAGTCTATAAATATGGCTGACTTTCTAATAGTAGTCCACAGCCCCAGGAGGTTTGAAATTGCAATTTTTATGGCATAGATCTCCGCGTCAAAATTGGAGGCATTAATATCAACTGCGTGTGATTCCTCAAACAATTCCTCACAGTAAAGTCCAGCACCAGTTTTACCATCACTCGCAGAGCCGTCAGTCGATATGTGAATCCATTCATCACTTGGGTCATTTGTAGCAATATCCTCCAAGGAAAAAGCCCTAAGGGCCTCAGGGACTGCATCACATTTCTTTTCAGAAACTCCAATAGTGAGGCAATAAGAAGGAGCTCTGCAAGTAGGAGGAGAGGGGGCAACATTAAAAGGATGGGATAAAGTTGATGTAACATTGTACAGAGCACTGAGTTCCTCAGCACTAGAGAAAAAAGTTTTATGTGATTTCAGTCTGAGGGAGGAGGGGATATAATGTTGCCAATGTTGCAACAAGTTTAATCTTTTGTAATTTTCAGGGAGCCCCAAAAGCTGCTTTTCTCTTCTGCATTTCAGAGACTCAAGGTCAGTTTGAATATGAGAAGTAAATTCTCTTAATTGGAATATGAGAAAGAGGGCGATATGTACACATTAACGTATGTGCAATTATTTTAATGTCCCTATAGGAGACATTTTATGTCTATGTAATATAGGTGGAGTTAGTGTTTCTGCAGTGAAACGTATTACTTTATGTATTCTGGACGTGACATCAGAAGTCTTGTTTTCGTATGCAATTTTAGCTCATCGCCAATAAAAATTCCAAAATTAGATTCCGAATTGATGTATTATAATTGATTGGTCAACATCAATTAGATTAAATGCCAAACTTTACCAAAATGGTGATACATTACATTTTAATGTTACGTCGCTATGTCTCATGCGAAAGCATTTGGACAGCAGAATTAAAATATTCACAGACCGTCTGGTTTGATTGTCTGCTCTGAAAATCCCTCATACAACGTTAAAGATGTTTGCACGCATATTTATACATTTACTTCAATGTATTAATACTCATTTGACTCTGAAGTTTCAAATAATGCGCGTTGTAAAAGGTAGTAAGAGGTTAGAGTGGTATAAGGTAAGATCGCATCCATAACGAAAAACAAGTAACATCAGCAAGTTAAATATATTTTACGCAATATTAATTTACAAGTTTTTATTTATATCAGCGTAGCAAATGACGATAGGGATAAATCTTTACCTTGGTATAAAAAAGCCGTCCAAAATCTCTGATTTTGAGTTATCTCCAAGTCATTTCAACGTAATGAAAGTTATAATAGAAAAAAAATTTGACAATGTTCTGTCTTAAATACAATAAGAATGAATATTCAAAACAAGATATTATACAAAATATTATACAAAAACAAAAATATTATACAAATATTCTATGCAAAATATTGTTTGCAAAAATATTCTATGCAAAATATTCTTTGCAGAAATATTCTATGCAACGAACAAAAATATTCAAAATATTTTTGTTCTTTGCATAGAAATAAAAATAATGAAAGTTACTAAATTGGCTGTTATCCCAACTTTCAAAATAGACATTGACCCTTTCTCTACCATGGTACAGATATATTCCTCATATGTTTTGCTATCAATTATAAAAGTAAATAGATTTTACGAATGTTTTGATGTTTTTTTTTTTTTTTTTTTTGGTGGTTGGGGAAGTATATGATCAATTTTTTCAGCCTAATGCTTCTTATATGTAGAAAACACCAATCTATGTTGTCTGGGTCAGGCTCCTCCTGAACCACCCCTGAATGACCTGATGACGTCCTGAACCACCAACATTTCTTCATTTCCATCATTTTTAAACGCTTGTAATTTTTTTGAAATTCCTGTGTTCTTGAAATTATAAATATATTTGATAAATTTACTAACCTATAAATAGTCTCTCTCTCACGATTTGAGCACAAATTTCGAATGACTACAATCAATTTTGGGGCAAATTTCTACTCAATAAAATACTTCTAAATCAAAATTTAATTTTCTTTTTTAAACTCAATTTTCCTCCTAACAATTAAATCTCTATAACAAATTAAATATTCGCTGTTTTTAGCTATTTCTTGCAAAAATGACTAGAAAAAAATGACTAACTTCTATTTCCAGTATTTTCACGCAGCTGCTCAAATTACAAAAATCAATTATCAAATCAAAAATCAAATGAATAAAAAAATATTGAATGACAAATTTACTTACCCATAAGTAGAGCTCCAAGAATTTCAAAAATTGTTGCCAGTATGCATGCTTGTTTTAAAGTTAAGACTTTCGAACCAACGGAAGTCCCGAACGAATTGGCCACATCATTGGCTCCCACGCCAAAAGCCAAGAAAAAAGCAACTAGAAAACTAAAAACTACAATCCACAAAACTTCACTCGAAAAAGCTTCGAACATGATTCAAAATATGCAATGATTTGGGTATACCAGTGGATTCTCCAGCCACGAGGTGTCTTGAAAACAGCATTCACCAGAATGACGCTTTTAGCGCTAAGTCGCTTGTTTAGTCGAAAGATTAGCTATCGGAGTATCCGAAGAAGCATACCTAAGAATCCTTTTTATCAGCACTGTTTTGCAAGAACCACCTTAACTTCCGAAGATGACGTAGTATTAAATCTGTGTGACTCACGCAGACACTTACATTCTTAGGAAAATAACGTGAAATCACTTCTTCCTATTGTTAATCTTTGACGTAAAGATATTACATTCATCTCACTGGATTACAACATTATGATAATGTTTTTACGACGTGAGAAAACAGTGCATACCTGTTTCAGATAATGTGGAAAATTTTTGGTAGCATGAGAAATTATCGAAAATTCATTTTGGTCCTGTTATTTGCAGGAGTTCAGGTTCTGGCTTGAAGTATATAGAACATGATAAACAAGCTATATATATATATATATATATATATATGACAAACGCATGACCAAAGTAATTAAAAATTATTAATTAATTAATTTAGAATTTATAATTTTTTTGTACTGATTACCCATTTAACTAATAAGCAAAATCACAACTCAAAATTTTTCCAAAAGTTTTTCAAAAATTTTAAATTAAAATTTTTTGAAAAAAAGAGTGGTCATTTTAAATTGCTAAAACTCAATATATTTTTGATCAATTTTTTGCAGTAAATTATTCACAAATTTATAAACTTTAATTGTGATTCAGTAATTTAAAAAATATTAATTTAATAAAAAATAAAAAAAATTTGAATGAAAATTTTTGAAAATTTTAAGGTATTTTTTTTAAGTTATATTTTTAAAAGTAAATATTTGTTTTAAATTTGCTGAATCAAAATTAAAGTATAATGTTTGAAAAAGATATATTCCAAATTTCAACCCTTATACTTAATCGGTTTTCGACTTATAGCAATTTGAATACAGGAAATCTTGAAAAAAAGTATCATGGAGAAAAACGCATTTAAAGTTTTAAAGACAGATGTTGTTGCCATGACAACAACTGTCAAGAGTGTTAGATTTTCAAAACAACGCACCACAAAAATTATTATATCTCTTGTTCTTATTAAGATAGAAACATGATTTAAACGTCATTTTAAGCAGAAAAACACAGAGAATTTCTTAAAATAATAATAAAAAATTTGACGATTTTTGTGTCTCGGACCCCCTTAACTGAACAAATACAAAATTCAAAGAAACAAGCAAATCGACATTAAGAACTTGTAGACATGTTGGTTTTTTTGTATTTCTAATGGCAATTGAGTAAAAGGTATTGGGCAGTGCGAAATCATTAGATCACGTTTAATTTTTGAACTTTTGACACGTGGGTTCAGCAATAATTTCAAAGTAATCACCGCATAACTAATTTTGGGAATTATTAATTTTGCACATTATATCTCCATCTCATAAATGAGTTGTTGGCTTGATGTGGAAGTTTGCAGAGTGGGGTGCCAGCTCAGGCGTTGCCTGACAGTGGTTCAAAATTACGTGGTGTTGTCCTTGGAACTTTTCCTTCGGGGGTTGATCCCAGACCATAACCAATAGCCCGTTGTGATGCACCAGTGTGACGTTTTAATTAAAATACATATCTACCTCATGAATGAAATGTTTCAGAGATTTTCGAAAAACCACTTTCGTGGCAAAAAGTGTAGGTGGTTACTTTTACTTTTTTACTTATTTAAATCAAGCAAAATTATACCTACTTTTTTTAGGTAGGTAGGCTGGTAGGTATTAAATCAACGTCACATTAAAGCAACACAACGGGCTATTGGCTACGGTATTGGCCACGTAATTTCGAACCGCGGTCAGATGATGAGGTCACACCTTAACTGGAATCTCACTCTCCAAACTTCCACACCACGCCTGCTTGAATTTTTGTTGGTAAGTCGTTGAATTAATATAACACTAGAGGAACACAACAGACTTTTGGGGAGTATCCAGATGCCAGAAAGGCAAAAATGCATAATACAGTGGTTCCTCGGTATAAACTACCTTACAGTAATGGACCGGGCACCAGTGGTTTTGCATAACATCCGGCTATTTCTTTGGGATGTTTTTCGTGGTATGGCCTGGGACCTTTGCATGTTGCTCCTGGTCAACTGAACGCCGACGCCTACATTTGGACAATCAGGTTCTTCCTACGCTCTAGCAATTTTAAGGAATGGACGAATGTTACTACCAGAACGACAAGGCTAAATGTCATGTTGCAGCCTCTGTCAAGCAGTGGTATCAAGATATGGATGTAAAACGTCTTCTCTGGCCTGCTCAGAGTTCCGACCTAATCCCCATAGAGCATAGTTAGAGTGACACTTAAGGACCAGGAAACCACGTCCGAAATCTACAGCTGAGTTGGCGACATTCTTGCAGCAGGAATGGACACAAATACCCATAGCTGTGTATCAAAACCTTGTTGAAAATATGCCCAGAAGGGTTGCTAGTATAATTTCAGCACGTGGGGGACCATCCCCCTATTAAAGCATGTTCTTTCCCTTATACCATCACATCTTGCTGTCCGGTCCATTATTGTAGGGTAGTGCACATCCGCTTTGGAATGTCAAATTTGATATACTCTATATGGACAAAAGTATTTGGACACTGCAGAAATTCGGAGAGGATCCATCTTATTGTGGAGTTGTTTTTCTTGGTTAGGACTCGACCTATTGCTTTATGTACCTGGTACCATTAACGCTGACGCATACCTCGACGTTCTGAATAATTCGGCACTATAGCTTTGCCAACACCATGGCAATACTACAGTGATGATGGTTATTTCTTCCATTACGATCGAGCTCAATATCATACTGCAAAAAGTGTGCTGCACTGGCTTCCTGAAAATGAGGTGAATTTGCTCGACTGGTTTGTTTAGAGCCGCGATCTCAATCCGATCGATTACTTGTGGGACAAACTTGTGGGAGAGACGAGTACGACACTGCCACGCACGCCCATATTCACACCAATCTCTTCGCAATAGCCTTGCAGAAGACATGGCGAGCTATTCCTGTCCGGACTTACAGATAACTTGTGGGAAATATGCCTCGACGCATTGCAGCTGTAATACGAGAAAAGAGAAGGCCTACCTGTTACTAAATAGAATAATAAAGAACTTTTTCTGAAAAACATGCAGTTTCCAAATACTTTTGTCCATATAGTGTACGTTCTGTTTGGACACGAAAATTTTGTTTTGTATACCATCCACGTGCGTCAAATGGTGGGGAGGAAGTATTTTGGAGAGGGTATAAGATTTGGCATCATCACACACACACACACACACACACACACACACAAGAGCTTGCAGCTTTACCGAGTGTTACCCACGAGTGTCAAAGCAGGGAAAAGAAATCAGGTTCAAGTAGGGAAAAGAGACAGTAAATAGAAAAGTTTGTTAAGTTTTTATTTATTTCATCTAATTTCTTTTGTATTTTGGTATAAGCAGTGTTTAAATCTCTAATATTATAAAAGGAGGTGTTTGTTTGCTTGTCTGTTTGGGGCCTCAAAATCCTGACGATTCTATGACACTTAGAGCAATGAGATCTGGCACACAGGTAGTCCGAATTATTTGCAATTTTTGAGTCGCAGCGAATTTTAAAATTAAATCTAGAAGATTTTTAAATGAATTTAATAATTTTATTCTCCATTGCTTTTTCAAACGCGTAGTACTTTTTCTACCCGTGTGACCTTGCAGTCAGGGTTTGGAATCATACCAAGCTTTTTTCATCCGCAGTACGAGGTGAAAATTATATTTTTCATTTCCGCTTTGATTTTGCTCGGACGAATAAATTTCCGTCCAGACAATAAATCTTTTAACTGAAGTCAGTTCTTTTTTTCTATCTCCTAGACCGTTAGGGATAGAGTAAAAATTTCATCGGATTTGGAATCTGGGGAAAATTTCAGTTTAGATTGATACCTAAAAGTATGATTTTTTAAATAAATAATTTTTTTGTTGAATATATCTTCAACGGATTTGAAACCTGCGGAAAACTTTACACCAGATTAATACCTTACATCACGGCGTTGCCTGTGGTGTTGGTTTGCAGAACGGGCACGGGCAACGCCTGGCTAGCCACGCAGTGGCTAATTATTTTATACAACCCCGTCAATGTATAATATGCCAATAACAATAGGATTTTTCAATGGGAAGGGATTAATCATTCTCTAATTTCTCATTAATGGATTACCTTTATTTCTTATGGGAAAAATTAGTTTGGTATAAGTCCTGTTTGGTATGCCCAAGGATTTGGAAAGGAATAAAGACGTTAACCGAGGTACTACTATATATATTTCGATGTGCCGCAAAATTTTAGTAAAAGAGATAAAAAAAAAGGTTGTACATCGCTGGTGTCGAAGCAATAGTAGACGTATTAAAAAAATTTTGCAATTCTAAATATTTATTTGCTATGGAATAACCTGAGATTTGCAAAAGGACATCTAGGTAGTAAATTAATGTTGCACTGGAGCAACACAACGGGCTATAAGTGACGGTTTGGTGTCAGAAAGTCAAAAAATGTAATACATTTTTTGGTGTGCCGCAAAATTTTAGCTATTAGTTTAGGTGAACCACAAGATGGAAAAGTTGCAAATTGTTGGTGTGGACGAAAAGTGAAGCTGATTCAAAATATTTTGCAATTCTAAATATTTATTTACCATGGGATAACAGAATTGCCAGAAGACATGTAAATCATCCAGTGACGTATATCCTCCAACGGACGTTTTCTTTTTTATTTCTAGTTCTTTTTAGGTGGAAAAGATAAGAATGCTTAAGATATCGCTTTGAAGAAATCTGACTTTGTAATCCCAAAAGTACACAGGCTTTAGTACCGTAAATAATTTTGGTAGACAGATTTTCTTGACGCATGAAATTTATTAAAAACTGAATTATTTTGAAGGTAAAACATATAAATCTATTCGAGATACATTTCTACAAATTAGTGTAAGTATTGATAGAATACTGATCTGTGTGATTATTGTGTGAGTTATTTTACCTTGCTCAAAACATCCTTCTAAAAGTAAATAATTTTGAAAAACTGTTTAGAACCCATTTGTTTAACTTTTTTCAATGTTGTCATGTTATAAGTTAAATTCGCCCTTTAAATTTTAAAGGACAGCAATTTTTTGTTTTAAATAATTAGTTTTATATTAACTTAAGATTTTTAACATGCAACATTTGTGTTTAAGCATCTTATAGCTTTCAAAAATCTGTCTATAAAAATATGTTTAATCATTTCAGGATTTCAATATCAGTTTTATGATCAATACGTATAGATCATTTGGTTGGAAGGTATTTTTGTTAACGTCCAAATGGAGCACCAGAACGGGTTATTGGCAACGGTTTACAACCATCCTTTACCCCCAAGTGGTTGTTCGTTGCAATAAATGTATCCTTTTGCACCTTTTCTATCTATCCATGTACGGAAAGTTTGACGGATTCAACGCACTTCTATGAATTTGATAAAAGGCTTTCAATCCTACGTCTAACCGCATCATTTATATCCATCCATGTACGGAAAATATGACGTATTCAACTCACTTCTATGAATTTTATAAAAGGCTTTCAATCCTACGTCTAACCGCGTCATTTCTATCCATCCATGTACGGAAAATCTGACGTATTCAACTCACTTCTATGAATTTTATAAAAGGCTTTCAATCCTACGTCTAACCGTGTCATTTCTATCCATCCATGTACGGAAAATCTGACGTATTCAACTCACTTCTATGAATTTTATAAAAGGCTTTCAATCCTACGTCTAACCGCGTCATTTCTATCCATCCATGTTCGGAAAATCTGACGTATTCAACTCACTTCTATGAATTTTATAAAAGGCTTTCAATCCTACGTCTAACCGCGTCATTTATATCCATCCATGTACGGAAAATCTGACGTATTCAACTCACTTCTATGAATTTTATAAAAGGCTTTCAATCCTACGTCTAACCGCGTCATTTCTATCCATCCATGTTCGGAAAATCTGACGTATTCAACTCACTTCTATGAATTTGATAAAAGGCTTTCAATCCTACGTCTAACCGCGTCATTTCTATCTATCCATGTACGGAAAGTTTGACGTATTCAACGCACCTCTATGAATTTGATAAAAGGCTTTCAATCCTACGTCTAACCGCGTCATTTCTATCCATCCATGTACGGAAAATCTGACGTATTCAACTCACTTTTATGAATTTTATAAAAGGCTTTCAATCCTACGTCTGACCGCGTCATTTATATCTATCCGTGTACGGAAAATCTGAAGTATTGAACTCACTTCTATGAATTTTATAAAAGGCTTTCAATCCTACGTCTAACCGTGTCATTTCTATCCATCCATGTTCGGAAAATCTGACGTATTCAACTCACTTCTATGAATTTGATAAAAGGCTTTCAATCATACGTCTATCCGTTAACTCAATTTCTCAATGCAATCTACTTTAATGGTTTTAATTATATTGCAGTTGTCATCTATTTTACTTAAGACTCAATTCTCCTTTCACCAGACTACTTTTAAATAGAGCGCGGTAGCCCGATTGGAAGAATAGCGAATTAGCAACCGCAGTGTAGCGAGTTTGAGAAGATTCCAACTACAGACCGTCATGTACAAAGGGGGTTGGTGCACGTTAAATCTGTCGTGGCCTCAAATGTCCTATCCTTGAAGTGGTGTGGAAATTTGGAGAGCTTAGTTCTAGCTCAAGTGTTAGTTTCGTCACCTCACCGTTGTTCAAAATGACGAAGCGTTGGCCTTGAATCTTTTCAATCGGGATTGATCCCGAACTGTCGTCAGTATCCCACTGTGTTTGCAATAAAAAATAAATTTTATGAGGCATTTTATGACAAGCTAAATACAGGTGGTGGTTGTGTTTCTGTGGTGACGTGAGTTTTCATGACCGTAAACGTGCCAAAACGGTGATAAATTTCCTTTTAAGATAACCCTGATATCTATAAAGCGAGAGGATTCTGACGGTAGAAGTAAAATGTTCGCAGGCCATCTGGTTTGTTTGTTTACGCTGAAATTTCATCCCAAAAGGAGTTTGAAAATTACCGACATTCTCAATGACTTATTTTTACTCGACAACATAGTTAATGACTAAGTAATTACATTTTTTGGTTGAAAGAACCCATGCATTCTTGCATCCTTAGGAATCATATTGATCCTTTTCTTCGAAAAGAATTCTTTGGAACGATTTTATGTTTCCTTAGATTAGAATTAGGGATGCGACATCGATAGCAAAACATCGATGTTTTGAAACATCGATGTTCAAAATTAAAACATCGATGTTGAAAATACATCGCCCAAAAAACATCGATGTTTTTAAGCATCAGTGTGTTTTTACACTTTTTTTCTCCCATTTATTAAAACTTGTTTAGCAACCTCAAACATTAATGTTCGCCCGAGAGGGGGGGGGGGGATTTAATTTGTCATATGCTGTGTTTATTAATTTATAACTAAGATTTTTTTTAACTGTCAAAACAAAGTAAAAAAATTTAATAAGAACAATTAAAAATCTTTTATTTTCAAATTGAATAATATAAAAAAAAAGTAATATTTACAACAATTTGACATAAGTGTTTAAACTATAATTACGTAGGTACTAGGGATGCGACATCGACAACAAAACATCGATGTTCAATACTAAAGCATCGATGTTAATAATACATCGCCCAAAACCATCGAGATGTGTTTAAACTTTTTTCCTATATTTTTAACCTGGTTTAGTAATCTTTAACATTAATGTACACCCGGGGGGATTTAATTTGTTAGTGGCCGTGTTTATTAACTTATAGTTAATATTTTTTTTAACTGTCAAAACAAAGTAAAAAAATTTAATAAGAACAATTAAAAATCTTTTATTTTCAAATTGAATAATATAAAAAAAAGTAATATTTACAACAATTTGACATAAGTGTTTAAACTATAATTAGGTAGGTACTAGGGATGCGACATCGACAACAAAACATCGATGTTCAATACTAAAGCATCGATGTTAATAATACATCGCCCAAAACCATCGAGGTGTGTTTAAATTTTTTTCCTATATTTTTAACCTGGTTTAGTTATCTCTAACATTAATGTACACCCGGGGGGATTTAATTTGTTAGTGGCCGTGTTTATTAACTTATAGTTAAGATTTTTTTTAACTGTCAAAACAAAGTAAAAAAATTTAATAAGAACAATTAAAAATCTTTTATTTTCAAATTGAATAATATAAAAAAAAAGTAATATTTACAACAATTTGACATAAGTGTTTAAACTATAATTAGGTAGGTACTAGGGATGCGACATCGACAACAAAACATCGATGTTCAATACTAAAGCATCGATGTTAATAATACATCGCCCAAAACCATCGAGGTGTGTTTAAATTTTTTTCCTATATTTTTAACCTGGTTTAGTAATCTCTAACATTAATGTACACCCGGGGGGATTTAATTTGTTAGTGGCCGTGTTTATTAACTTATAGTTAAGATTTTTTTTAACTGTCAAAACAAAGTAAAAAAAAATTAATTCGAACAACTAACAATTCTTTTATTTTCAGATTGAATAATACAAAACAAAATAATATTTACAGTTTGAAATGGGTACAACTAATTTTAAGTGTAGGTGGGTTGGTACATAAAAATAATTATTGTTAGTTATTATTAATTATTTATCAACTGATGGGGAAAAACATAACAAACTTATATTTTGTTTCCTGTAAATAATAATTTTTTTGTAAATAAAAAACATTATAATATTTACCATAAATAGTTACTCCCTATGATTATTATAAGCCCCAATATTTCTTATTTACAGTTTGTAAAAAAAGAAGTTTGTTAACTTTCTCCCCCTTAAGTCGGCTTCTCTTTTCAGTAACTATCCCACCAGTTATGGAAAAAACTCTTTCTGATGGGATAGATGTCGCCATCACTGATAAATACTTAGTTGCAACTTTAAACATTACATAATTCTTGTAATTATAATTATCACAGTAAAATGTGAGTGGGTTATCCTTTAGTTTAAGAACAGGAGCCTTGAAATAAACTGCAAGTTCGGGCACCAGACTACCTGTGTCAAGTTCCTCTAAAAGCTTCGACTTCTTTCTTACACTCCAGTTATCTTCTACCATCTTATGGTGATTTTCCCAAAAATCATGTTCTGCACAAATATATATATATATATATAGTTATATATGTATATGTATATAAATAAAATTTTTAAGTTTTAAATTTATTTGGCACAATCTTAATAAATATATTTACCTCGAGAAGAAGGTGGCTCTGGAGACAATCGTCCGCCCTCAGAATCCGACGATTCACTCTCTTCCTTGATCTCGTTGTTAAGCTTCCTGGTCCAGATTCTTAATTCAGCCTTGTCTTGGAAGTGAAGGTTTTTGAAACGTGGATCCAATAAGGATGCCATTGCAAAAAATTGACTGTTCTCAATGCTACCAAATCTCTTATTGCATTGAGCTAGAACACTTCCCTTCAGCTTTATCCCTAGCTCTGAACAGCATGACACTGCATTTATTTTATTCTGCATCATTTTTACAATTGGTATGACACAGCTTGCTGTTACGAATTTTTCTCCTGATGCTTGTGTTGTTGCGAATTCTATACTTTTGAACAGTGTACAAAATTCTTGTAAAAACTCCATGTCCGTAGCTGAAAGCATTGGTGGAGCCGATTTGTTGAAGTTTACAATACTTGCAACAACCTCCCTCAACTGAAGGAATCTTTCCAACATGTAGAAAGAAGAATTCCATCTTGTTGTTACACTCTGAATCAGCGTAAGTTCTGTTTTCTTACGAAGTTCATTACTGTCTACCACGCTATGCTTGAACCATTTCACAATGCTTTTCGCTCTATCTATAATTGAAGCAACATCTGGTTGGGATTCATACGATTTTTGTGCCATTAAATTCAGAAAGTGAGCAAAACAGAAGCTGTGGTTTTTGTACCCAAACGCTTTTCACACTGCACAGACGATGTTACTTCCCCCATCTGTAACAACAGCTGTAATTTTATCTGGTGTCAAACCCCATTCAGAGCATGTTTTCGTAAGATGATCAGCCAGATTTTGAGCTGTTTGACTTTCATGCAACTCATGAACACCGAGAATAACAGACTCGAACACCCAATTTTCAATAAAAAGAGCTGTTACACCAAGAAAGCTTCTGGTCTGGTGCGTTTCAGTCCAAATATCCGTTGTGAGACACACATTTGACACATTACTCAATCGCTCTTTTAAAATCAGTGCCACTGTTTCGTATTTGTGATCGATCAATGTATCAATAGTTCTTCGTGTTGGAACACTATACAATGGCACAGTTACTTTCAACAAGTGTTTAAAACCCTCGTCTTCAATTATCGAAATAGGCTGCGAATCTCTGCAAATCATGTACAGAATAGCTTGTGAAACTCTGCTGTGCATATCACCACCATCTTTAAAAGAAGTTACGTCAGTGAAAGTATCTTTCAAGGTTTTTTGATGGAACCTAGGAATAGGAACATCATGGTCAACCACAACAGTAGAATATGAACTTAAAGTTTCTTCTTCATGCTCCTATTCAATTAACGAAGTACTTGGAATGGCTGCAGCATCTGGATTGTGTAGTTTGCCTTTTACCTTGGAGTTCTTTGATGACTCCCGATACTGCGAATAAATATAACCATGTTTTGCTTTCAGATGTCCAGTCAAATTCGTAGTATTTCCAGATGTTTTCAGGGACTTCAGGCAAATAGTGCATTGCGCCAATTTGTCCGAGGTTTTGGAGAAATATTTCCAAATGGTACTTTTGGGAGGCATAACTGAATCGTCACTTGCACTCGAATCGTTATTTTGCAAATCTAATAAAGACAGCACTGAAAACTTCACATCCCCAAGAGAAACATAAACATTAGAAACTTCAGCTCTATTAAAAAAAGACTCACGAGTCCACAACAAGAACAAAACACGAACTGAAACTAGGGATGCGATATGTATGTTTTCAAAACATCGATGTTTTTTATAAGCCGCTTAATAACACTTCTTCGGAACATTCCAAGCACTCGCATTGGTTGTTGGTTGTCATTTGTCTCGTTGCTAGGGTCACCGTTCACCCTTTTATCCCCGTTCTTTTCAGACTCTTGGCCACTTAGGTCTAAAAGTTTGTTCAATTTACCGATTATAAAATTTTGCTACTTGTTTTTTTTTAAATTTTTATAATGGTACTTTGTTACTTAAAAACATCGAAAACGTAAAAACATCGACAAGTAAAAACATCGATGTTATAAAAACATCGACTCCAATACATCGATGTTAAATACATCGATGTTTTTTGTAAAACATCGATGTTTTCAAAACATCGACATCGATGTCGCATCCCTAATTAGAATACGATCCCTTGGCAAGATTACATTGGCACTACTAAGGAAAGAATCCTTTCGAAATATTCTATTAGTCATTTCCTTAGAGTAGAATCATTTGGAAATATTTTATTATTTCCTCAAAATAGAATCGTTTGGGAAGATTCTAAGGTCCTTTAATTAGAAAAGAATTCCCTGGAAAGATTGTTTTGGTCATGTATTAAGAATTGTAAGCTTTCGAAAGATTCTATTAAACCTTCCTTAGAAAGATATCCTTTGGAAAACATTTACTGCTCCTTTTTTTAGAATATAATCGGAATTTCAAATCACTGTCAGATGACGAAGTCAACACCACAGCTGGCACCCTATTCTTCAAACTTCCGCACCTCACTGACGTGAGTGCATTTGGGGCCACGACGGATTTTACGAGCACCAGCTCTAGTCTTTGGTTGCACTGGGTATCGAACTCGCAACCCTCCGGCCGCTACTCCTTTAATCTTCCAACCGGTCTACCGAGGCCACAGGATTTTAGTACGATAAGCAAAATCTTCACAGACCGTCTGGATTGTTTGTTTCTACTTAAAATCCCTCTCAGAAACACTACCCTACAATAACGGACCAGACGCCAGTGGATTTGCGTAAAACTTGCATACTTGTTTGGAGGTGTTTTTCGTGGAATGGCCTGGGACCTTTGTATGTTGTTCCTGCTCAATTGAATGCCTACGACTACATTAACATTTCAGACAATCACGTTCTTCCTACGCTCTGGCAATTTGATGGAATGGACGAATATTACTTCCAGGACGACAACTCCATGTCATGTTGCAGCCTCTATCCAAATAGTGGTATCAAGATATGGATGTAAAACGTCTTCCCTGGTCTGCTCAGAGTCCCGACCTAAATCCCATAGAGCATTTTTGGATCGAGTTAGAGTGACCCTTACGGATCAGGGAACCACGACCGAAATCTACAGCTGAGCTGGCGACATTCTTGCAGCAGGAATGGACACAAATACCCATAGCTGTATATCAAAACCTAGTGGAAAGTATGCCCTGAAGGGTTGCTAGTGTAATTGCAGCACGTGGGGACCATTCCCCTATTAAAGCATCTATTCTTTCCCTTATAGTACTATCACATCTTGTTGCCCGGTCCATTATTGTAGGGTAGTGCATGTTTTACTGACACAGTAGAGTTAAATACCTTCAGTGAGGAATCGCATGCAACTCGCAAGTTGCAGGAGCAACGGGAAAACCCATTGGGAAAAGGCGGATTTTAGGGTGGTCGGGGAGTTGTCTGCACTCGAACATGCTTTAAAACACCATGAACGATGTTATGGACATGTTTAGGCAGGTATTTTAATTTGTATCGCACTGGGACAACACAAAAACTATTAGCGACGGTTCGGAATTAATCCACACAAGTGATAGATCCGAGGACAACATCACATATTTTTGAACCACGGTGTGTATTGTTAAGATTATCCTTATTCATATAGAAAGTTTGGTTTTGAATTACAAATTTTGTTGATACGCACCAGCTGACTAGCAATTGTATTGAATTTATTTTTAGAGATAATGGAGTTCCAATAAATCTATTTAATAACCGTAAATTTAAAGTAATCTCTTTTGGATTAAAGATGTTAATATCACTTTTACTGTTTACCATAGAAAGAGTTAAGTCTTAAAAGTCGGCTTTATTATTTTCTGAATTTGTTTTTGACAGGTAAAATTTTTCTTGATATATTGATTTCCATGAAATTTTAATTAAAACCTTTCTCAGTCGATTAAAAATAGCTTTTTTTAAGTTCCAAATCGATTAGTTACCAATAGCCCGTTGTGTTTTTCCAGTGTGACGTTGATTAAAATACCTATCTACCTCCCGAATGCATTGTTTCAGAGATTTTCAAAAAAACCATTTTTGGGGCAAAAAGTTAAAAAAAAAAACGTTCATTACAAAATCGAGAAGAACATAGTTCTACGCTGTGGAATAATTTAAAGGGGCTTATGAGAAGAGACCCTTCGAAAGTGTTAGTTTGTTATTTTAATACTAATTACTGTCAAACCTCATAAAGACGAACTCGCTTGATACAAATTACTGATATTCAACTAGTTACCATAGTCCCAGCCTAAGCCATTCGGTGTATTGCCACGTAATTTTGAACCACGGTCAGATACATAAACAGATACGCGAACTACCGATTACTTCTGGGGCTAAAAAGAGACATTAAACGAGCTTCAAAATCTAAAGGACACAAGCGTTCTTTTGATGATAAATAAAAGTAATTTTATTGTATATATTAGAATATAATTCCTTATAAAACATGCACACACATTTATATATGTATATATGATTTTATTTATTTATCTGATTTGTTTGTACATTTTTTAATGAATGTTGTGTAAATTGTATATTTTCAAATTCCAAATTCTTAGTTTCTTAATTGTAAAAAATCCTGACGTGATACATTAAAGTGGATATGGATGACGAGGCAACATCTGAGCTGGCACCCGACTCTCCAAACATCCACACCAACCCAACACGAATTACTGACAATACGATCTAAATTTCATCCCCCGGTTAATATATATTCGTGTTACTCTAGAACTCTTGAGACGAACCAATTCTCCAAACTTACGGTCAAACAAATTCTTTCAATCGTATATTCAGTAACATTAAGTGACTCTGAAATTGAACACGATTGATTGGGGGAAGAGATTTCAGAGAAGAAAGAATAAATGAGGGGAAGATTCCGAAGACGACGGAATATGCGTGCTTTCATCAAAAGAAACTACTGCTGGCTTAGAAATTATTCACCGCTTTTGTTAGGCAGAGGAAATTCATCTGTTAAATTAAGCAGCGCTGACCGCAACGAAGATTTTCTTAAATAATGTTCCGAAAAAAACCCTAAAAATATATAATAGAGCTATTTTAAGACAAAAACTGTGTAATCGGATAATATCTGTATAATCAAGAGTTATCTGTGTAATTCAAAATTATCTGTATTATCAAGAAACTTCTGTATTATCAAGAAACTTCTGTATAATCACGAATCATTTGTATAATCTTTGAATAATACCATTTATCAGTGATCCAAGAATTGTACAGAAAGTAAAAAAATTCGTAAGTATTTTATTTTAGTGTTAAATTAATGCTTATTTCTGAATAGATAACAATTGAACGCGAACTACCGATAACACAGATCAACACGAATCTGGGGTTTGTAGAATATAATTTTTTTCTTAGTAAATCAGCCACGCTGATCACAAATATGACATTAGTTTTTTGCTATCACCCACAGTTTTTTCACAAAACAAAAAAGGAGGGGGTGCCTCTTAATAAAATTAATGTGTAACATTTACTAAACAAAATATATTCTTAATAAACATTTAATTAACATAATTAATTTCTTAGTGAAATGACATTAATAAATGTAAAATACAATACTGCACTAAAGGATGTGAAATATAATAATAGATGGTGCCACTTTATGTGTTGAGGTGCAATTTTCTCCCGCGCATTTGTCGTGAGAATGTACGTTTATTTTGTTCGTTTATAGGTATGTTACGTTTGTTTTGCTAGTTTCTTATAGCAATATGGCACCAAGAGGTTGTATAAATAACCCGAGCTAATTTTGTTGTATCTGTTATACCTGATCATGAACAATCTCAGTGGAGACTATTCATTGATTCTAGTAAGAGAAGTTTAAAAGGTGTCTTACTTAATAATGGTAATATTCTACCTTCAATTCCTATAGTTCATTCAGTAATTTTTAAAGAATCATATGAAAACCATGATTTTCTCCCCAGTAAAATAAAACATCAAGAATTTAAATGGCAAATCTGTGGGGATTTTAAAATTTTATCAATGTTATTAGGCCAGCAAGGCGGCTATACCAAAATTCCCTGTTTCTTACATGAGTGGGATAGCCGAGCTAAACACCAACACTGGATAAGGAAAGAATGGCCTGCAAGAAAAGATTTAAACTCAGGGTAAAAAAATGTTTCGGCAGAACTTAGTTGATCCAAAAGAAGTCCTCTCGCCTCCCCTGCACATTAAATTAGGTTCAATGAAACAATTCGTAAAAGCATTAGATAAAACAGGGTATTGTTTTCGAATTTTAAATGAAATTTTTCCACACTTATCGGAAGGTAAAATCGAAGAAGGTGTGTTCGTCGGCCCATATATAAGACGGATAATAAAGGACGAAAAATTTGAAGAAAAAATCAAATCAGTCGAGAAAGATGCATGGGTTAGTTTCAAAGACGTTGCTCAGAAATTTTTAGGAAATTACAAAGATCCTAACTACGCAACGATCGTTGAAAAAATGCTTCAAAACTTTCAAAAACTAGGTTGTAACATGAGTTTAAAAATACATTTTCTGCACTCCCATCTTGAATATTTTCCTGAAAATCTTGGTGAAATGAGTGAAGAACAAGGTGAGAGATTTCACCAGGACATAAAATGCATATAAAAACGCTATCAAGGACACTGGAATGTCAATATGTTGGCAGATTACTTCTGGGGCTAAAAAGAGACATTAAACGAGCTTCAAAATCTAAAGGACACAAGCGTTCTTTTGATGATAAATAAAAGTAATTTTATTGTATATATTAGAATATAATTCCTTATAAAACATGCACACACATTTATATATGTATATATGATTTTATTTATTTATCTGATTTGTTTGTACATTTTTTAATGAATGTTGTGTAAATTGTATATTTTCAAATTCCAAATTCTTAGTTTCTTAATTGTAAAAAATCCTGACGTGATACTTTAAAGTGGATATTATTTTTGAAATAAGCATAGCAGATTTCTTATCTATATAAATAAGAATGGAGTGTTTGTTTGTACATTCAATATTTTCGACGCATTTCAAGTTTTCTATCCGTTTTGGACCCTTCTGATGCCGAATCCGCCTTTTTCTCGTTTGGTGTCTGTCTGTCTGTCTGTCTGTCTGTCTGTCTGTATGTTGTGCCCTATACACGTCCACGCGGTTTAAGATATTTTCATGGAAATTTGCATACAGAGAGTACTTATCTTGATTTAGTGAGTGGAATTGGTTGCGAAAGTCTGTCTGTCCGTCTTTCTGTTCTATGCTCGATTTTGTGTTTGTGTGTTTGTGTAGACATCACATGAATTGTATTCCAGATATTTGATTGTATTGTATTTTATTTTATACATTATCTAATAATGTAGTGAATGCAATATTAAACATTTCTTTATTGTTATATTTAGACGAGTTTCATGCTAAAACACCTGAGTAAGTATACTTAAATCAACCATAATTTGGTAGTTTTGGAAAAATTGGAATGTCTATTGAATATTACGATTAATTCGATTGCTTTACCAGTACTGCTGAAAAAGTAATTATTCTTCAAAAAATTATTTTTTTTATGGAATTTCATTTCTGATACGTCATTTATTTCGAGTCTTATTTTTATTCTTTGCGCAATGAAAACGATTTCCGAAAATTTGGGACAGACGATATTTTTCAATGAAACGAGAATGAACACGATCACGCGAGCAGTGATATTTTTTCTGGTTCTTTCGCTCTGAATTAATTTCACATTTCTAAATTTTGTACACTTTTGGTTGTAAGTTGTGGCAACTGTGCGAGATCAAGAGATAAAATTGAATCACAAATTAATATCTTTGGAACAATTTTTTACGACATCTTTTATTTTGTTTTACTTTGCTGTTTCCTGTTTTAAATATTTATTATTTTAATAAATGTGTTTTCCTTCTCATCACACCCAACAACACCACAAAGTATTAGACTTGAAAATGTTAGGTAAGTCAGTATAAATGTTCAGTAAATTTTAAGTGTAGTTATGCCGTTATTTAAAGAATAATGCCGTTATTTAAAGAATAATGCCGTTATTTAAAGAATAATGCCGTTATTTAAAGAATAATGCCGTTATTTAAAGAATAATGTCGTTATTGAAATAATAATAATGTTTAAAAATCCAAACTAGAACTTTTTCCAACATTAAAAAATTCGTTGTAGTAATGACAGGAGAAGATTGCAAAATTTCACAATGTCGCATACCGGAGGCAAGAGTGCCACAGGTAAAAAAATATTGTTTTGTTGACTATGAGTGCGAGAGCACTCGCCGTAAATCGTAATTTTAATTAATTGAGTTGCACATGAAAACAACTTAAGAAAGGGAATTCCAAATCTTCATATAAATCGTCTTTATAGTAGTAACCTTAGTATCACCTTTCGTCTTTTTGAGCTTTGTCATACAGCAATTGTGCGATGTATGTGAAATGTATTACATGAATGGATATGCATGTGTAGGATTTGTGTCCAAAGTAAGTTGTAGAAAATATAAAGATGGCGAAAGGTGTTAAAATAAATTTTTACTCTACAAAAAACGTAAGTCATTATATATTTTGATTATCTCTTCAATCTAGAGTAAACGAATTCAAACCGAGTAAGGTCGGGTATTTTGCTAGTAATTTACATAAATTCATAAAAACTCCAGACAAAAAGTTAAATTTTGCAGGCCTGTGTAATACGAATTTTCTTAAGGTTACGTGAAATTCGTAACAACGAGGTTTGACTGTACTTACAAATCCACTATTGTAAATGTGGATCATACTTTTGTGCTATTCTTCGTATAAAATAACAATTGTTTGTCCGAATTGCTTGGGTCAAGACGAATTTTAAAATTCAATCTAGAAAAATTTTAAACGAATTTAATAGTTTTATTCTCCAACGGGTTCTTCAACGCGTTTCTACATGAGAGAGAAGGAACACCGGAATCTAGACTTTTCTACCCACGTGACCTTGCCGTCAGGCTTTGGAATCATGCGAAATTTTTTTCATTGCGGGGAACTCGGAGAAAATTATTTTTTTCGTTTCCGCTTTGATTTTGATTTTTCAGTCAGATGATAAATCTTAACTCGAGTCACTTAGTTTTTTTTTTCTATCTCCTGGATCGTTAACGACAGAGTTAAAATTTCAGTTTAAATTGATACCTAAAAATAGGACTTTCTTTAAACAAATAATTTTTTAATTGTATATATCTTCAACGGATTTGAAATCTGCGGAAAATTTTAATTATACTACATAAATTATAATTAAAATTATGCCGGGCGTTGAACTTCGTTCTCCTTGGAGTATAAAACAGGTAAGTAGAGCTTGTTTGAGTGTACTTAATCTTTTGCAAAGGAAACGCTGAGGTAGACATGCCGTTACGCCGCCATCGAAGACAATATGAGCAGCTGTCAGAGTTCGAGAGGGGAAGAATCATCGGGTTGATGAAAGCTGGGTGGTCAGCTCGGCGAGTAGCTCGTGAAGTAGGCCGTTCTGATTTTACTGTGAGGAGGTGTTGAGACCAGTTAACAGAAGAGACGTCATTTACACGGCGAATAGGCTCAGGACGTCCTCGACAGACCAGTCGTCGAGAAGACCGTCACATCATACGAAACGTACACGTAAAGCCAACTGCCTCATTGGCACAACTGCCAACTGCCTCACACAGACAGCACTTTCACTACGGGCACCTGTGTCTTCCCGAACCATCGCAAGGCGCCTTGCTGAAAGACATCTGGTATCGCCCATTACGTGTGCTGCTAATGACACCCGCCCACCGACGCCTCTGTTTGGAGTTGTGTCGCGCACGACGGGATTGGACTGCAACGGAATGGAACCAGGTCGTCTTCAGCGACGAATCTAGATTCAATTTGAGCAGTGATGACAATCGTGTTTGTGTGTGGAGGCTTCATGGAGGCTGGTGAACGCCTCAATCCTGCCTTCACTTTACAGCGACACACCCCTCCCACAGCTGGTGTGATGGTATGGGGTGCCATTGCTTACGATACACGGTCACCCCTAATATTGATCCATGGCACAATGACAGCCCAGCGGTACGTCCATGACATCCTTCAGCCACATGTGATGCCACTCATGGCAGGGCTACCAGGAGCCATTTTTCAACAAGACAATGCTCGGCCACACACAGCAAGGATGCCACAAGACTCCCTCCGCCACATTACCACCCTTCCCTGGCCTGCTCGATCCCCAGATTTGTCACTTATCGAGCAATTCTAGTATCATTTGGGACGGCATGTTGGACACCCTACGAGTTTGGTCGAACTAGAGACGCGTTTACAGCAACTGTGGAACGAGATGTCTCAGGACATCATACGGAACTTGTATGCCTCAATGCCCGCTCGTATCGCATCGTGCATTCGCGCTATAGGGGGTCCAACAGAGTACTAAAACTTTCGTTCATTTGTACTTTTTTCTGCAATAAATGATCTCTTTTCTTTGATTTTCTAATCTTTTACTTATATCAAAGTAGTACTTACATGTGAAAAATTTCGTTTCATTTTGACGATTTTTTCTTGGTGCGCAAATTTTTATGGCAATGAGTGTATATGTTTATATGTGTGTACTGTCCGGATGAATGTATGGCACTATTAGTAATGTTATTTGGCACACCGATAGTCCGAATTTTGTGCAATTTTTGTACGAAGCCCGAATTTTAAAATTCAATCAGAACATTTTAAAATGAATTTAATGACATATTTAATAATTATTGTCTTCCTTAGAATGCTAACAGCATAAAAGATGACAGATTCTAAATTTATTTTTTCTGTGTTTCCGTTTGAACGCTTTCAGCCGAAGAAAAAAACAAATATAAAGTTTCAACTTGAGTTATGTAGTTCTTTTTTCTATCTCCTAGATCGAGAAAGATAGGGAAAAATTTCAAAGGGTTTGAAATCTGCTGAAAATTTTAAACCTTACATATTTGATTTTCTTTTAATAAATAATTTTTCAATTAAATATTTGTATTTTAGCAAGAGATTGTGACGTCACGCCGATTGAATCTCTTCGTAATTCAAATTTGGCCGCATTTGACAATGAACCGTGATGGCTTTTTTCCAATAGGCTACGAATAGGCACCAAATAGTCACCAATAGGCTACGAATTCCCATAGGAACACCACGGGCAACGCCGTTATGGCTTTTATCCAATAGGCTACGAATTCCCATTTGGTTTGCGATGCAAACTAAATGGGAATTCGCAGTCTATTCGTAGGAATTCGTAGCAATCACCGGGAGTTAGCGAGTAGTGGCACATCTGACCCCACGAAAAGGAAACGCCGTGCTGACCACGCAGTGGCTAGTGTTATAGTATAATAACTGTTTATTATGAAGATTATGAATTTGCTTTTGTCTCTGACATACCATCTCGCATATCCGCATATTTACATCAGCTGCTCTTTAAAAGAGACAAACAATTTTTAAAAAATTTTGAAACTTGGTCTGAATATTTTTCTTGCTACTTTATTTTATGTAAATATTTCGCAAACGCAATCATCGTGAAGTGAATTTTTTACTCGGATAGTTTGAGATGTGTCCCTTTCAGGGGCATATGGACTGTGTATATATGGAAAATTCTACATGGGTCAATATATATGCATACTTGGACAAGTATTGCGTATTTGGGACTACAGTTCATTCCTAACATATAAATTTATTTCAATTGTGTCTGGAGACCTTTTTGGCATACTAAATGTTCTCCATTTAAGCTTGGCGACATGGAAAACGATCGCCAAAAGGGGTCGAGGATCAGGAAAGAAAGGCGCTCTTAGCGAGGGGATGGTTCCTTATTGCTTCTTTATTTATATAAAGTATATGTTGTCACAAAGTGTTTTATCTATTGTAATAAAAGCGCCGGAGTATCCCGTTTGGAAGAGAAGAGATGTGCCTAACCGGTGGGTTGCGAGTTCGAAACTCGATCAAACCAAAAACCGTCCTGTATGTAGGGGCTGCTGCACATTAAATCAGTCCTGGTCTCGAATATCCTCATGTTGGTGTGGTGTGGAAGTTTGGTGGTCGCTCACGTCTGAACTCTACAGCTGAGCTGGCGACATTCTTGCAGCAGGAATGGACACAAATATCCATAGCTGTGTATCAAAACCTTTTTTAAAGTATGCCCAGAAGGGTTGCTAGTGTCATTGCAGCACGTGGGGGAACATCCCCTATTAAAGCATATATTCTTTCCCTTATACCATCACATCTTCCAGTCCGGTCCATTATTGTGCGGTAGTGTATGTGGGTATAGGTAGGTACTTAAATTAATATCTCACTTGAGTAACACAGTTTTCTAGTTGCGACATTCCGGGATCAAACCCGAATGGAAAGATCTTAGGTCAACGCCACGTAATTTTGAACCACGGTCATATGACCAGGTTACACCTTTCTCCAGACTTCCCCACCACACCACGAGGACATTTGAGAACACGGTGCATTCGCCTTCCTTGTACATGACGGTCTTTTGTTGGATTTGAACTTGCAACCCTACGTTTGCTAATATTTTACTCTTCCAACCTAGCTGCCACGACCCAATCGCTGGAGCCTTGGGAATACTGTACTGTTGAATTCGCCTTAGGTGGCTATAGTAGTGTTTCATTGGAAACGATATTCAAGTACTCGAACATTCAAGTTGCTGATCCATTTTCTTGACTGTTGTGGTACCAGCAACCTTACGGGTTCCTGAATAATTAAGTAACTCCCTTGCGGTTAACTGCACTAACGCTACAGGAACTGCTGGATGTTCTGAGTGCTCATTTCGAACCAGTTCTATCTGAGATCGTGAAAGTCTCTAATTCAACAGTCGAGTGAGGAACTAGAGTCAGTTTACCCGACTTTACGGCAGAGTTACGTCACCTAGCCATATGATGATTCTCTAGACTTGATCTCCTGTGTGAAATATATGTAGACCATATTTTGTTGTTTTGTATTTGTATCTACAAGAAGTAAATTTTCGCTGTGGAAGGATCACTATTTGTTGGTGTGATCCACTCACAAATCCCTTTGTCAGTAAATCAGCTATCTCGTTATCAAGTAAACCAATGCGGAATGGTATCCACTGCAAGCAAATGTAGCTATTGGGTGTCAATTTAGACATTAGACTGTCTCTGCTAGCTGTCCATAACATTAAGCCAAGATTCAAGGTGCTGTATTGAACTTCTAATGTCTGTCATAGCCCATATATGGTTCCTCCCAGAAGACACAGCGCATCTCAAAGCCTAATGTGCTACAAAGTGTTAATAAAAGTTGTGTATTGCAGATTGACCACAAAAAACACTGACGAAATCTCTATAAGCGTTCCACTATGAAGTACAAAACCAATCTCTTAGAAACATCAAGCAAATTAGCGATCCAGTACTTGTTGATTCTATTCAGCCTTTCAATGTATTTTATCCGTTCTAGACTCAAGAAAATTAAGAAGAATTACAATACATTCTCAAAAGTATTATAGTATTTTAGGACATTATCAATTCAAAAGTGTACAAAAATGTATGTTACCACAAAACTATTAAGAAAACGGACCGGTCCGACAATTCTTATTAGTTAATCTTCCTCCACACTTCTTTTTTATCAGTTTTTCCAACTCTTCCTATCAGTTATCTTCCTCCACATCTCTTCTATCAGTTTTTCCAGTCATTGCATCTTGCATCAGTTTTTGCTGGCCTTTCTATCAGTTTTATCCAGGTCTACCTTCGACTTTTGCTGGCCTTTCAATCGTTTCTTTCTGGCCCTTCTATCGGTTTTTTCTAGCACTTTTATGGTTTTCTACTGGTCTTTCTATCAGATATTTCCAGGTATACCATCTATACTATCATTTTTGTCAGGTCTTATATGGGTTTTTGCTGGCACTTCTATCGGTTCTTTCCATCTCTTCCATGAGATTTTGGACCGACCTTTCTATCAGTTCTGTCAGCCATTCCATCGGTTATTTTCTGGCTCTTCTATTACTCGTCGAGACAACCACCGGGAGGGTTAGTCATTAGCACAACTGACTAAGATCCCTTCATCATTAAAAATCCCAATATCTTGATGATGAGGTAACTCGTCATTGGCAAAATTGGCCGGATCTTGATGAATGAAGTATCTAGTCGAAATCAGTCGGAGCTCTAAGAAATTATTAATTAATTAATTAAATATTAATACAAATTAATTATTAATTTGCATGTAACATGTGTAATGAATAAGTATCAATAATTAATTAATTAAGTAATAACTATAATTATTTAATTATTTATTTAATAATTATTAACATTTAATTAGTTAATTATGCAGTTTCAAATTAAATAATAAATAATAAAAGAATATTTATTAATGAAACGGGGTAAATAAAATTTTAATTTGCAAATTTATGTGAATTTTTTAGATATGGATCATTTAAAAATTTTCCAATGTACATTTTAGAAACCAGTGCTCCCTTGTGTGTGTGACAACTTTTACGCTTCATGAATTCTTGAATTTAAAAATTCAATCTAATAACCGAGGTCAAAGACTCTAAGCTTTATTTTAAAAATCGAATAAAGCCTAGATATTTATTCAAGGAAGGTATGTAGTTGATTTTATGTCGCACTGGAGTCAACACAGCGGACTATATATTTATTTATTAATTATTAGGAAAGTGCTCTCATCTCTGGGGGCCCCGGCGAATTGAAATCTTAGCCTTCTGCAAGCCCTTCTAAAAGAGAATGAGAGAGGTATGAAGAAATCTCTATCGAATCTTTCAAAAGATACATCCAGTTAAGAATACGGGGTCAATATGATTATCCCTCAGGAAGCAAAAAATGACCATAGAGCATCGGAGCCAACCACGAGAGTTGGTAAGGAAAGAATTCCAGAAATAAGAGAGGAAACAATGTGTTGGTGACAGGATTTGTTTGTTCGTAAGGGAAGTTCATAACATTTTAAAGAATTTTTAAAGAAAGTTAAAGAAATTAACCTTTAAAAGCCATGCTGTACAGTTTGGTACCAGTGAAAGTGGGCCGATAATAAGGTGTTAGCCTCTAGATAGGAAGGTTCCTGGTTCGAATCCAGGTCAGTGCATGAATGTTTGTAAGCGTATGGTGTAAAGGCGGCTGGTGCACCTTAAATCTGTAGTGGCCGAAAGTCCTCACGTTGATTTGGTGTACAAGTTTGCAGAATGGGATGCCAGGTCAGGTGTTGCCTCGTTATCTGACGGTGGTTAAAAGTTACGCGGTGCTGTCCTCGAATCTTTCCCTTAGGGGATTGATCCCTGACAGTCGTCAATAGCCCGTTGTATTGCTCTAGTACAAGGTTAATTAAAATTTACTAATTACCAGTAAAAATGAGCTTAGAAATTTACGATTTCCTCGTATGAATACCAGTTTTCCCCCAAGTTGATAACCGGTGTCGTTAAACAGGGAGTGAAGGAACACCTCCGGATGAAAACTCACAACAAAAATCAGCTTTTTACTACATTAGTAACATAAAAAACAATATTCTAGAAGAAAATTGGAAAATTCAAAGAAAATTAACTCCGGCTTTCCTGGGTTAAACGCGTCACAAAAGTGCCATCTTAGGCCAAGTTGCGCTAAACACAAGACACGCAGTGTTAAGTTATTGTGAAAATAAAGGTTGGTGAGAAGTAAAAAAAGATCTCCTGGAAATCTCGGGGCCCCGACCCACGTGAAACAGAAAACCCCACGGGGAACGAATATATCACTAGGTTACTTCAGGTTCGTGAATCCCCAAGTACGGCGTGCTTCTAAGAAGGCGAGCTATGGGAGAGAAAGTCTGAATCTCTGTCCCAAGATACATTTAGTTAGCAATGAAAGGAGAGAAATGGCTTCCAAGAATGAGGGAAAACAATGTGTTAGGGAGAGGGATCTTTAGTGTACGTATGAAAAAGTGCTTTAATTCCTGTAAAAGGAGAAATGTATTTTTCCGACAAGCTATAAGCAAGAGAACTGCATCTCTTTCATCTTTTCATCCAGTTATGTATGCAGGATCGGTCTGATTTACTGTCGGGTAGCGAAAATGATCTTAGATTCGGGAGAAATAACCTGGACAGAAAGGCTCGTAGGAATTACAGAAAAATGTCTTTGGCAGAGGATTAGTTAGTTCCTTCGGGAGAGATCGCCCGGCCCAGTTCAAATAGCTTTAGTGGATACAGACTGGACCTATCATATTTACAAGGATACATCCAGTGAGGATTGCAAGGGCAAAATGACTTCAAAGAGAAAGAGAGAGAAGTATAATAGTCTTTAGTTTCTGGGGAAAAGTCCTTTAAGTGAGAGAGAAAATGTATTCTTCAGACGAGCTGTAAGAGCGATAAATAGACCTCTCTCATTTTTCTTCCAATTATATATGCAGGGTCGATCTGATTTGAAATATGGTAGCAAAAGTTATCTTAGAATATCAAAAACAACCAGACTTTCATGAATAAAAAAACGTAATGTGAGAAACTTCGTTAATCCGCAAGAGAAAGTTCTTCAAGCAAAAAATAATGTCTTGGTCTGGTAAGCTGTAAGGAGATGGACTGAATCCCTCAAACCTTTCAAAGATACATGCAGTTAAGAATGCAGGGGACGAGCTACTTCCAGGAACAAGAGAAAAAGAATGCGTTAGCAAAATGTATCTCTAGTTTCAAAAGAAAACTCCTTTGATCCCTGTAAGAAGGGGCAAGTGTCTTCTTCAGACAAGCTATAAGTCTCCCATGTCTCCTATCTTTCGATATATATATTTGGAGTCGATGTCTCTTATCTTTCCATCTAGTTATGATTGCAGGGTCTTTGTCTCCTATCCTTCCATCCAGTTATGATTGCAGGGTCTTTATATCCTATCCTTCCATCCAGTTATGATTGTAGGGTAGATATGTCTACTATTTTTCCCATCCAGTTATGATTACAGGGTCGATCTGATAAGCCCCCCGTATAAAAAAAGATCATATATTGACAAGCGAACCAGAGGAAGAAAGCGTCCAAGAGTAAAGGGAAAGCGAGTTCAGAGGACTCGTTATTTCCTGAGAGAAGTTTCTTCTAGCCCAATCAAAGAGGGGAAATGTCTTGCTCTGACATCATGTAAGGACTGAATTCCTCGATTCTTTTCAAAGATGCATGCAGTTAGGAATAAATTACAGGAGTGAGAAAACAATGTGTTAGTAGAAGGTCTCTTTAGATAATAAGATTTATAGTAAGAAAAGATTTATAGTAATAAAGATTTATAGTAAGAAAAGATGTCCATGGATCGACAAACGAAACATGGGAAGATGGCTTGCAGGAACAAGAGAAAAACGAAGAGAGAAGATTCGTTAATTCCCAAGAGGAGGTTCTTCAAGCCCTATCAAAAGGAGAAATGTCTTGCTTCGGCAAGATGCAAGGAGATAGATTGGATTCCTGGAATATTTTCAAAGATGCATGCAGTAAGGAATGAATTACAAGAGTAAGAAAAACAATGTTTTAGTAGAAGGCTTCTTTAGTTCCAATAGAAAACTTCTTTAAGAAAAGAAGAAGTGTTCTTCAGGCGAGTTGTAAGAGAGGAAACTGGATACCTCCCATGACGATATCTAATAGCCACAGGGTAAGAAAAGATGACCATGGATCGACAAACGAAACATGGGAAGATGACTTGCAGGAACAAGAGAAAAACGAAGTGAGAGGATTCGTTAGTTCCCAAGAGGAGGTTCTTCAAGCCCTATCAAAAGGAGAAATGTCTTGCTCCGGCAAGGTGCAAGTAGATAGACTGGATTCCTGGAATCTTTTCAAAGATGCATGCAGTTAGGAATGAATTAAAAGAGTAAGAAAAACAAGAAAAGAAGAAGTGTTCTTCAGGCGAGTTGTAAGAGAGGAAACTGGATACCTCCCAGGGCGATATCTAATAGCCGTAGCGTAAGAAAAGATGACCATGGATCGACAAATGAAACATGGGAAGATGGTTTGCAGGAACAAGAGAAAAACGAAGATAGAGGATTCGTTAGATTCCAAGAGGAGGTTCTTCAAGCCCTATCAAAAGGAGAAATGTCTTGCTCCGGCAAGATGCAAGGAGATTGACTGGATTCCGCGAATCCAAAGATACATATAGTTATGAATGGTGGGGAGGATTGACTTCCAGGAACTGTAGAAAAACCATTTTTCTCTTCAAAGTAAACAGTGAGCGAGAGGAACACCTGCGTTCCCGGTGTTAATTATTCCTCCAGGGGCGGGGGGAGCGCCAAGGGGTGGGGGCGGCTGCAGATGCGCGTGCGCGGCGCGGCGCGAGCGAGTGAGGCGCGCAGCGCCGTGTGTGGGTGACGAGATGGAGAGCATCGCGGACGTGCTGCGGCTGGTGCTCCTGCTGCTGCGCTTCGGACCCAGCCTCCAGCTGCCCGAGCAGGTTCGAATCGGTAAGTGAACTTCGCCCCATCGCGGCCTCTGCACCATCGGCCTTCGATCGAGCTCCGCCATTAGAGCTGTTGTTTGTGTTCCGCAGGGGGACTCTTCGAGAGCTTCGACGACGACCGCGAGATGGCGTTCCGGTACGCCGTGGACCGGATCAACGCGGACGACGCCGTGCTCCCCAGCTCCCGGCTCTCCGCCAAGATCGAGCGCCTCAAGCCACAGAGCAGCTTCCACGCCGCCAAATCAGGTACTCCCGTCGCCAATCGATCACGACCAGCAATGCAATTTCAGTGTGTACTAGTAGCGAAGCTGGGGTTTCATTTCGAATGGGGGACAGTTGAAAATACAATTATTTCTGCCAAATTTAGCTATGGGTTCATTAGATTCATAAAGTTTCACCAAGTAGAGATTTCCTTGTTTGGTTTGCAGGTTATAATTTTTTAATGATCGGTATCACTGTTATCATATAAAAGTGAAGCAATGAAGTTGATCTGACAGCAGAAATATTTTTTACTGTAATTGTTCTCGCCAAATACTTGTGATGCCAAATAAATGTCATTAAGAAAATATTCTTTATTTGGTTATCAGTATTTGTCGGGAATACTAAACAGTAATTGTGCTCGCCAAATACTTGTGATGCCAATTAAATGACAATAAGAAAATATTATTTATTTGGTTATCAGTCTTTTTTGGGAAAACTAATACAAAAGTGTAGCATTGAGGTTGATCTAACAACATAAATACTTTTTTCATAGATGTGTTCGTCTAATATTTTTAATTATCTGGAAAAACAAATCACCAGATATTCGTAATGACAGTTAAATGACACTATGAGAATATTTTTTATTTAGTTTTATCATGTGTCTATATTTTAAATAAGGGAAAACTAGTCATAAAAGTGAAGCATCAAGGTTGATCGTGTATCCATTATTAGCAGTAGTGCAATTTTTAGTGTGTACTAATAGAGTAAATGTGGTATTTTGTAGGGGTGAATTGAAAATACAATTATTTTTTCTTCCAAAATATAGATTTGGGTGACATTGGATATCTAAAATATATATTTTATATATATTTGTTGTCCAATCAATATTTTGAAATAAGTGTTTACTGTAATACAAAACTGAAGCATCGAGGTTTGATCTAACTAAACAGAAATATTTTTTCCGTAGTTGTGTTCAACAAATATTTATGACAGTTAAATAAACATTGAGTAAAAATTCAGGTCTTGTTTCCCGAAGTACACCTTTTGTTTTTCTTTTATTTTAATATGCAAGTATAAGTGAGATTTTATATCAGTGAAGAGAGGGAAAATATTCATGATCTCCCTATTTCCATATTTCGTAATGAACAGTTAATTTACTAAGCTATTAATTTATTTGTTGTCAGTTTATTTAAAGGAATATTAACATCCATGTTCTTTGTTTTTACGTCTAATTTGGAATAAGATAAAAATAAATAAGATACTCCTCCAAACACACTCCTCAATAATTCTTTTAACTACTTAAACCTTTTAGTGGTTTATCTTCTCTTCGAAAACTACCCTATAGTGGCCAGCCTTTCATGCAAAAACTTGTTCTTAACTGTCCCCAGTTCTAGTCAAGGAACTATTCTTTTTCTTAGGATCTTCATTCCTTGGAGTAATAGGACAGTTTGGTATCGACGAATTACCTTGTTAGCAAAATTGACCAGTTCTTGGACGAAATATCTCGTCGAAACCACTTGGAGGGTTAAAACTATAAATGACAAAAATATTGTATTTTATTTTTTGAAAGAGTGTGTCCCTAGGGATTGGTTTGGTTTGTTGTTCTAATGTCATTTTTTCTAAATAAGGATTATATAGATTATTTCAAGGGTAATTTTTTTTATAAACAGGGACTATGTAGACTATCTCAAGGGTTTGATGTACTGAAACGGTACTTTCCTTCCATTAGTTCCCAGTTTTTAGACATCACAATTTCACTTCGTATATATTTACAAGTGTATCAATGACTTGAAGTGATAAGAGAAATAAAATGATTTTCGAGAAGCAACATTTGAACATTTACTTAATGTCATTTGATTGTTATAAATATTTTGGATTTGGCAAACACAAGTATGACAAAATTGAAATGCAGAAGAAACAGTGTTTATGATACTGGTATGCATCTGTAGCGCAACCAGAGAAAGGGGATTTGTTGTTTAATTTTGTTGATAAATTGCTTAACTTTTTCACGAATTTTGAAATTAATTTCCCTTCAAGAAATAAAAGGAAAGGAACCATTCGTTGCTTGGATCGAAATCTCATCTAAGAAATGCTGAATCCAGATTCAACCATCATTAGCACTATAGTAAATAATGATGCGTACAACCACAATTTCTGCACTCTGATGAATTAAAATGCATCACTTTTTAGTTTTGCAATTTTGCACTTTCAAATTAATCGATAATCGAATTACAAGATGAAGACTATAAACCTTATAAAATGTTCACATCTTCAATTAGCATACAAGTTTAATTTCCATGAAGGCGAAGCCATTTTGCTTAGCTTCTTTCAAAGTGACATCCTAGCCACGTTGTTGACATGCCACAAATAGGTGCATTGAGCTCGTACAGAAATGATTCCACAACAAACGCATATTTAATATGATACTGAGCCATGTACGAAACAGAAAATAATTTTAGAGGGGTCCAATTTTCTTTTCCGGTTTTCTATTTCAATCGAAACGCCGTATTTCTAAATTAAAGTTGTGTTTATGAGTTTTGACTGTTTTTAGATTCAACAACGTGTATTTTACCAAAAACAAATGAAATTTCTATTGAAGCTGATACAATTATCTTCAGTGTGATTGATTTTTAACATTTCATTTTATACTGGAGAGGCTGGACGTGGACCTTTCCTTTTTACCCTCCAGGTGGTTTCGACGAGATATCTCGTCCATCAAGATCTGACCATTTTTATTACTGACTAGATATATCGTCAGCAAGATACTGCCGATTCTTTAATGATAATGAGACCAAGCGCTAGTCAGTTGTTGTAATGGCTAGATATCTCGTCTATCAAGTTCAGGTTAGTTTTGCCAATGACGAAATACCTCGTGGAGGTTTAACTGAGCTTTAATTTTTCTTTTGCTTTAAAGAGGGAGAACCCTTATAGAAGCTACACTGTTGGGCACTCTTAGTTTTACTTCTGTTCTTCATTTTGAATCTAATGGCATTGTTTTATTGCATACCTGATGACGAAGACTCACTCATGAAGATCAACTAATGGTTTTGAAAATGACGAGATACCTCGTCATGATAGCCACCAAGAAGTTTAATATGTGCTTGGTCCCTCATGTCTAGGCGAATATACCATAGATTTTTCTCGTCTTGTCCAATCTTTGCCCACTCAATCACCTTGCACATAGATGGACTTTTCGTTTACTTTAGCGACCTAATCCTAAAAGAGCATTTCGTGAGCTAATATAGAGGATGATAAAAACTGATTGTTTCACTATTTCAAGCAAATTTTTGTAAGAGAAGTAATTGCGAAGTAAATCTCTGTCACAGGTCAATAAAAAATTGCCTTCACCACAACAGAAATTACTGTCATTGGGGGGAGGGGATTTCGTTTGCTTTAGTAACCTAATACTAAATGAGCATCTTGTTAGCAAATAATCGAGAGTGATTTCGGATTCGAAGTGAAAACTGATCGTTTCCCTATTTAAAATGAACATTTGGAAAGAAATTAATTTCGAAGTAAAGTTTTGCAACATGTTAACAAAAATTATCTTCATCACAACCTAATACGAAATTAGCATTTCGTTAGCAAATAATATGGAGTTATTTCTGATTGGAAGTAAAGACTGATTGTTTCCCTATTTCAAATGAATATTTGGAATGAAATAAATTGCGAAGTGTTTTACAACATGTTAACAAAAATTGTCTTCACCACAACATCAATTACTGTCATTAAGGGGACAGTGGACTTTTAAAACAAATTTTTGGTTATCTGATTGTTATAAAACTTAGCTTATATTGATGCTTTCTACTAAAACACCTGTATATAAAGATAGGTGTAAAAATACTAAGCTGTGCAAAAGTTTTTATATAAATAAGTGGTCAAAAAAATTCTGATGAATTAGCAAAAATTGTTAGATTCCAGGCACGTTAATTTTCCATGTTTTATCAATCTTTTAATTCCCCCATTTTATAGTTGGCACACATAAATCAAATTTCTAAATGTGGTAAGTATAACTCAGTCATAAAACAAAAAAATGCTCTGTATAAATTTTACAAAAAACAGGTTAAGCAACATTTCAAAGATATGAAAATTTTTAAAACTTGAAGCATGATGAATTTCTTCCCCTTCCCCTATTTGCACCTAGATAAATACACCAGATTACAAGGATTAGCCAAACAGATTTCAAGTAAATCAAGATAAACCAGATGCGTATAAAACAGTTCGAAGAATGTCAACATATCTCGTTTATGTAGTAGACACTACTTATATGTCATACCGAAGAATGTAAAAAACGTGTGTTTGTTGACATAGTACTTATTCATTACATGTTTTATGTTGTTATACATGTAACTCCGTCAAACGTGATAGTAATTGAGGAATCCATTTTGTTATCTATAGAGTTTGATATCAATTAATGTTTAAGTCTAAAGATAAAATATAGATCTCAACCATCCCAGTGGTTTCGACGAAATATATCATCCATGCCGTCCATTAAGATCTGGTTAGTTTTGCTAAAGACGTGAAAATGGATACCTTATGGAAACCACTAGGATTGTTAAAAAGGAATCACAAATACACTGAAGCATATTTAATTAATGTAAATCGAATTTTCGTTTATCACACATATCAAATGAGTGTGGATAATATGAGTAAACAGTTCCAAAAATCATTGATCTTAATGTTCAATTAGCATTGACCTTTAGATTGAAATTGAAAACCAGAAGAAAAGAGTGGATCCCTTCTGAAAGTATTTTCCTTATTTGTGCTTACCATGTTGAAATTGGACTCTGATAATAAACATGTTTCTAATGCACTGGTATAAACAAATTTATTACTCTATAAGCAGCTATAATCTAGCTTTAATTTGTATGGAACTCAGTACAAACATTTCTGCTGGAAAAAATATTCTTTGCTTGTGCTGGAAATGACTAACTACAGTTTAAAGATCCATACATGATTTTCCACTCCTAGTATTGTATTTTGTGTGCTATTATGGCTCATGTGTCAATTTTCCAGGGACTAAAAGAAATCTTACTAAGAAAATATTTAGCTCTTAAACTTTAAAATTAAATTTCTCTAGTTGCGATCGTTAACGTCCGTTCCGTACTTAATTAGCAAAATTTTAGTTTTAGCCGATTGATTTTATATCTGAGAAGCTAAAATTGCTACTAAAATAGGGTTTAAGTGGAGACTTTTGCTGCCATTTTTAATAACTTATGTTACTACATTTCACTAGTGATTTTGTTGCGGGAGCTCTGATTTATATTTATTTTAAATCCCTTCTCCCAACAGCCATGCTGATCACAGTGATAAAGTTTATTTTTCGAATTTTAATGAGCAGTACAGGGCAAAGTTTTGAAATTAAATTAACAATGGTAAAACATTTTTATCAATTCTTTGTCATAAATGTGTTTGTTGGGGAAATATTATACCGTGCCATTTCATTTACAGTTTAAATACTAATTAAAACTTCTCTCTCTTAATATCCTTGTTGATCCTGTTAAAAAATGTAATGAGTTATTTATGGTATGGCTTTGAATTGAAGTCACTGTGGAAAAGCTTTTTTCATCTAAATCTTTGTGGTAGGTGTATTTGTTGGCAAAATTCTGACTTGTTACTACAGCTTTTACTTCATCTACAGTTTAAATATGACATTAATTTTCTTTTTGTCTTATTATCCTTTGTTGACTGTGGCAAAAAAGTTAAGTGAAATTTGAATGACTTCTCTGGGATATATGGGTTTGTAAAAATGAGAAGGCATTATTTAACCAATGCTTTTACTTGGGTATTTTCGTTGTTCACCAAATATTTCTGCCTTGTCATTATATTCAAGAAAAAAATTGTTAAATTACTTTTTCTCTCAATATCCATGTTTATCATGTTAAAAACTTAAATTGAAATTTTAACACATACTTTAGGATACGGTTTGAGACGAGGTAAAAATGTAACGATATTTTTAACCCAATTCTTAGACATAGGTAAGTTTGTTGATAAAATTTTGCCCTGTCATCTCATCTACACTTTCAATACTTACGTTAAATTCTCGTTTCCTCTTAATATCCATTTTGATTACGGTAAAACAATGTAAGTTGAAATTTTAATATGCACTGTACACTACAGCTTTGAAGTGAAGTAAAACCATTGTTTATAGAGAATGCTTTATTCTTGGGTACTTTCGTTAGCAAAATTGTAACCTGTCACTGCCTCATTTAACGTTAAAATAATATTGTTATAATGTCTTTTTCTCTATGTATCAGTGATTATCGTACAAAAAATTGAGTACAATTTAAAAGAAGTCTTAGGATACAGTTTGAAGTGACAATAAAAAGAGAAGACACATTGTTCATCCAATGCTTTTTCTTTGGGATTGTTGCTGGCAAAATGTGCCGGGTCTCCTCATTTAACGTTCAAATAATACCGTCAAATTATCTTCTCCTCTGCATATCGCTGTTGGTTGTGGCATAAAAAAATTAAGTAAAATTTAATGAGTTTTTAAGGATACGGGTTTGAAAAGAAGTAAAAACGAAAACACATTATTCATCCAATGCTTTTTCTTGTGTGTTTTTGTTTGTAAAATTACACCCTTACAGTTTAATACCGTAAATAATCCCTTAATATCTGCATTATCCACCACAAAAGGCTGTTTATTTTATTGAGCAATTCAAAACACGGCTATACAGAGAAGCAACAGGGACAAGAACCTCCCCACTCGACGCTTTGAGCTGTCTAAAAAAGCGAAATCCCCCATCCATTGCGTATCATGCTCGACATGCTTACTCCACAGAAACAGAATCGATTAGCTTTCAAGATGGCGGGAGAAAAAAAATCATCTCGCTTACCACAAAATAAATAAAGAATGCCCCAATGATCAGTCGGATATGCCGAGGAGCGACTCAAAATAGAGCACCGCAACATTGTTTACATCGTGGGTGGAAGGTTCTCCCACCTTTTGCTATTTCCAGCTCCCTCCCTGCCGACTACACCTTCCCCAATGAAAACAAGTGTATTTTTTTTTGTCACTTGCAGTGTGTGCTCTGGTCGAGGAAGGGGTCGTGGCCATCTTCGGACCAAACTCAGTAGCGTCCAGTGCCTTAGTGCGGTCAACGGCTTCAGCTCTTCACCTGCCACACCTGGAGTCTCACTGGGATTTGGAGAGGGGAGCGAGAGCTTCTTTCACGATTTCTCTGTTTCCTCGCAGTCTAGGTACGGCCATCTATCAGCTCGTCAAATCGAAAAACTGGCGCTCGTTTACCATCATCTACGAGGATGCTGAAGGTGCGTCTCTCTTCTCTCATTCGCTCGTTTCGCTTTTTTGAATTGGTGTGGTTTACTCGCTCTGAAGAGTGAGATAAAACACGGACGAAGAATAGATAAGAAAGATTTTTAATGACTGTTTTTGTATACTTCGCCACCTGCTCAATCTGACATTCACTTTGATTCGGTTTACTCGCTCTGAAGAGAGATAAAACACGGGCGTAGAATAGATAAGAACGATTTTTAATAAATACTTTAACATACTTCGCCACCTGCTCAATCTGACATTCACTTTGGTTCGGTTTGCTAGCTTTGAAGAGCGAGACAAAACACATGCGAAGAACTGATAAAAAAGTTGAGTAAATATTTTTGTGTACTTTACCACCTGCTCAATCTATCATTCGCTCATTTCGATTTGAGGATTTAGTTTGGTTTACATGCTCTGTAGAGTAAGATAAAACACAGACGAATAATAGGTTTTAAAAAAACATGTGTGAGTAAATATACTTTTTCACCTGCTTGAACTATGATTCGCTCATTTTGGTTTGAGAATTGGATTGGTTTATTCGCTTTGAAGAGTGAGATAAAACACGTGCAAAGAAAGGACAACAAATTTGGGTAAATATTTTTTATACTTTGTCACGTGCTCAATGTTGGGGATACTTTTCTTTTAAAAGTGAGAACGTTTATTATGTATTTGGGGTTCATTTGAATTTGATTCTATGTTATTAAAACAGTTTCTCTCAAATGTAGCTTAACTTCACATTTTTATTTATTTAACCTTTTCACAAACCAGAAAAGTCTTGTTTCAAACCTATATTGCCAGCTATTAAGTTTGCTTTGAGACTTTGAAACAAACCATCACTTTAAAAAAATATTTTTTATAATTTCTATTTGATACGATGTTATTATCAACTGTTTCTATCAAGTGATTGTTTCAGGTCCCATATTTATTTATTTAGCCCTTCTCAATCCTGTGAAAAGCTCTTACCTCAAAACTATATTGCTGGTTATTTTGGGTATTTAGAGACTCTGAAATATGAATAATATATTACGATAAGATAACGATTATTCATTTCAATTTGATGAGCTCTTATTTTATCCTTCTCTTATATGCTAGTTTCGGGGCATTTTTTTTAAATATTTATTTAACCCTTCCAATCCCGAAAAAGAAAACTTACCAAAAAAATACTTTCGAATATTTAGGGTACTTTGAGACTCAAAAGTAAATAAAATTATTTATGAAAAAAGGGTTCCATTTGGTAACGTCCCCGAATAGATGCATTACCACCATTGGTCAGAACAGTAGTATGTAGCTGAATGTGTGTGTGGGGGGGGGGCGGCAGCAATAATGTACTGTAACGCTATAAAAATGAAGAAGTTATTCTTTTAATGGGGGGTACCCAAACGGGTATTCTAGGAATTAACAAGTTAACCTGCCTCTTACGAGGACATGCAAGAAAGAATTGTACAATATTTGGTATAATTTTCATTTACAAAATCAAATAAACGTAAGATATTTTTTCAATCACAGTTGGAGAACTGATGTAAGTGTCTGGTGGTAGAATCTAATTCCAAAAGGATGTGAGGACTCGACGGTACTATGGTACTGGACCCAAAGTCTAAGGAAATCCTAGGAAAATAACAGGGAATCTAAAGGTCTCCCTACGGTAGTTTTTGTACTTATGAGTTATACAGGTGGTGGATAAAATAATATGTACAAATAATATGCAATTACATACATAATTACTTGTGTATTAAACACAAAAGCTATTTATGAAAATATTGTTATATTGCTTTTTATATTATTCCCCTCGTATTTGAAGAACAAAAAAAATTATTGGTCACAAAAGAAAAATCTTGCATAAGATACATGAAAATATAATTCAGGTGCTGAAGTAATTTTAATAACTATCGTTAACTTACACAAATAGCTAAACTTAGAGGACATTAAAAACTAAATATTTGTTACTGTACAGTAAACTTCAGATGAAAAAAGGAAATGTGAGATGAATCAGTGTGTGCGCAATTTAAATTTTTATTTTTTAAATCAGTGAAAAGAAGGTACTTAATATTTTCATACCATGAAAATCATACTGCTTGATATGATTTAGAAAGAGGCATTTTCAAGACAGTCACGGAAAAAAACCGAAACACCTCTCTTCATTCGAGCAATTTTAACAGTAAAGAAAATTCAAAGATGTCATTTGACAGCAACTAACTGAAATTCACAAAATGTGCATAAGGGACCGTCTTCAAATTAAATTGAGCGCCAACTTCATAATTTACAATAGGAAACCCCTACTCCGACACACAATTTCGAATCTATGCTATAATTTAATTTCAGATATCAAATACCATGTCATTAAATCTTACACTCTTGAACTTATGAGTACAGAAAGATTGGAGCTCCTAGTGTTAAATCAGTTTCTTATACTTTTTTGCATATCTTCTTAATTAATGTTTCTATATTTTGTACCATGTTACTGTTCAAGAATCCAAACAATGTCAACCTAATATTTTATTTTAAAATTAGTTTTTTGTGTGTAATAATAATTATTAATGTTTGAAGAAAACTTATGGAATGGGACCTTATTATATTTTCATGGGAATCCATTCAGGACTTCTAGGTATGGCCTTACCAAATTTCAGCTCATTCCCATAACAAGTTTTCAGCTACATTAAATATTCCTCAGTATTGCCATTTTAGGGGGCATTCAAAAGTTTAAAAGACGTTTGAAAAACCTCAAATAGTAATTCTCAGATCGTTTGCACTTGCATAGTTAAAATAATAATGTATTAATTCTCAAATTGTTTGCACTTGCGTAATAAATATTGTAAATCTTGGATCGCTGAAAAAAAAGTTTGAAGTAATGTCAAATTTTAAACTCGGGTTGCTATAACAACAATTAATCTCGATCTACAACTAGTGACTTTCTATTTCAAGATGATCCCTGAAATTTGCACAAACTTTAGGTTTGAATATCTCGGGATATAAAGGTTGTTAAGTAATGAAATTTGATATTTAGACTTATTAGGTGCAGAATCTGATTATGGCTTCAAAACATGGTGTTTCCTTTAGAAATTTCGTTGTTAGTGCTAAATTTGATATGAAGACGTCCAGACGTACCTTTATGTAATTTTTTGAATTTGTAGAGGGCGTTAATCCCTATTGAATGATGCCTTTGAATTTTTTTTAATATGAATAGTGCTTGAAATAAAGGATGTGGTTCGTTTTTTTCCCGTGACTGTTCCTTCTTTTCATAATAAACTCAAGATACCGGTTTGATTTTTTTTGTATATAAATATACATTTACTTTTATATTGAACTTTACTTTTTCATTTAAAAAGAGGGAACGTGATTTATTTTCTGAATTTGTGCTTGATGAAGGGCGTTGTTTTAGAATGCCAAATATTTTTGAAAAGAGGTGGTAGAGACTTAGGTTATAGAAAAACGAATGAAAGGACTTTTGCAAAGATAAGAATGATTAAGTAAGCCAGCTGTTGATTTGAAGCAAAGCCAAGAACTCGTTAATCAATTTAACCCTTCAGTCCCAAGAAGAAACCTCATAGATTATTTTATCGGCTATTTTACTTTAAAAATCTGTATTTCTTTGATAATTTCTTAGTCTCAAAATACCTTAAATCGCCGATAAAATAATTTTTTTGAGGGGACTTTTTCTCGGTACTCAAGAGGTTGAATTGATCAATGAGTTCTTGTCTTTTCTAAATTATCTCTTGAAAAGATATTAAATACTCTTAGCATACCTAAAATTTCGGGAGGAAAGGGTGAATCAGCCAGTATTTGATCAATTTGTGACTTTATTAATGAAAAAAAACTTGAAAGTAGTTTGTAATTGTCCATTTTTGATTTTTTTTGTAACCAACAGTTAATGGTTTATTGACTATTTAAGTTCCTTTGAGACTTGAGGATTGAAAAATTTATTTTTAAGTGTACCCATTTTACTTTAAACTTTACTTTAAGGGACTTTACCATTATGAGTAAGATTAGGATGTAGCTGAATTCGGACAAAGGATTTAATGCACATACTGCGACATTTTGAAGGTAAAAAGAATTAATTAATTTTCATAGGGGTGTATGTATAATGTACTCAAACGGGTTCTCCATGGTTGAAGAAGTTATATCTATTACATTAGAAGTTATATTACTGTCATTTTAACTCGTTCTTTATTATCTAGTTATTGCTAGAGCTCCAAACATTTAGAGACTCTAACGACCGTATTCACAAATCCGGTTGATACGATAATCCCCAGGTTATCGAAAAAACCGTATTCACAATCCGTGGTTTAAACCGCCGTTTCGGTGTTACATTTTGATCCTCCGAAATTTGCGAATTAACTCTCTTTGAGAGTTAATTCACTAACTTTTTGGGAAGGAAGGGAGCTAAACAAAATGGATGACACATTTCATTCCATGCTAAATTATAGTATTCTTGCGAAGACGTACATTCAACTGATCTTATATGAATCGGAACAAGAACATGGTTACATTCTATAAAATAATGCCCCCCGTATGGGTTCTGGTTTGAACTATATTCTGAGTCATCAGAGTAGAACAAAATGAGAGAGCGAACAGTAGAATATGACTATGGTAGATGCAAATTCCTACTGGAATAAAAATTACTTTGTTGATTTATTACGAATGAAAGAAAATTGATAATGCAAGTTACTTTTCACACCACCAACACACACCCATACTGACAAGTACAAAGATAATCGGATTACATTCATTTGTCAAGGCATTATGTACAATTCTTTCTTGCAAAATTTGGTGTCCAGAAAAATTTAATTTGAAATTAAATACCTTTGCATTTTTTTTTCCAAAACCAAATTAAAATGCCGTATGTGTTCTATTAAAATCATTATTTTTAGTCAATTCTGCGGCGAAGTACGAACTTGATCAGTATGAATGCAGATTCGGGCATCGTAACAAATATAAACAACATTACGTTATCCTGAGAAGACGGTAGTATCCAATCACAACGAGCGTCTCAATTTAATCCGTGGATCACTTAACCTGCCGTTTGAGAAAATACGGTTCTTGATGATCCGCGATTTAACTCTGACCAATCGATCCTCGGATTAGCTCTAGACTTGTGAACTTGATCGTAAATGTTCCAAGATCAGCTATTTTAAAAATAAGACCGTAAATTAAAGTTTTTTATGCGTACATAATTCTTTATAATCCTATTTTTAACATCCACCTATTATGTAACAGTGCAATGTTGTGAAAGAAATAACAGTAAAAAAGTTATTGGATATGTTTTCGTGGAAGTCTTCAATATTTTGGTACAACTGCAATATGCGTTCTAAAGTGTCTCTTTTCTTCTTGTTTCACATAGAACTCATGAAATTGCAAGAGTTGATGAAGTTAAGAAATCAGAACAACGTAAAAATATCTCTGCAGCAATATACACTGGATTTTCAGTATAATAAGATACTTAAAGACATCAGAAAGAAGGGAGAAACAAATATAGTGCTAGAAGTGCCAACATCGAGGATTAAAGATGTCCTTTCAGAAGTAATTTCTGTTGATTGGCTTATAAAAATTCTTCATATCTTTATGAGTACCACATTTCATCACATTTATGTAATTTGAAATTCCATCTATATCCTTCAGGCTCAGAAAGCTGGAATGCTCACGGAATATCATAATTACCTTGTCACATCATTGGTAAGCATCATTGTCAAATAATCTTTTCTGTCTTGCCTTTTGTATGCGTAAACAAATACTTTTACACAGATATTTTTGTGAGTAAACAACTGATTTTACAATTAAAAAAAACAAATTTGTGCAAGCAACTATTTTACACAAAAACAAATATTATACGTGTAAACAGCTATTTTTACACGTGTAATTGAAATAATATTTTCCAAAATATTTACTTCTGGTTGTTAGTATTATTTAATTTAATCATATATAAAGGTGTAAATATGTATATAAATATAAGTGCTCTGATGTTGTGCTCGTACAATTTGTAAAATCTTACATATCTGTCAATGAAATGAGCAATTAAATTATAACAAGCAATGTTCATCTGACAGAATTACTGAAGTCATCACAGATTTCTCTTTGTTTTGTTTATATTTGACTATTGGTAATACAAACGAATTTCTCCATATTTAGAGAATATTATAAGAACGCCCCAAGTGATTTCAATTTAAACATTATAAATAATTATTTATTAAAAGTCTTGCATTTAATTTCGTATTATCTAAGTACATAACTTAAAAACAAATCATTTTGAAGGAAATTGAAGTACTTAATTTTCAAGAATAATGTGAGAATTTTCCGTTTTATTTCATTTACGAAACATTTTCGTACAACTTAACTAAAAATGACTTTATTTACTAACACATTTTCAATAAATAACTTTTTAAAAACATAAATTTAACAATATAACATTATACATACTTTAATAACATAACCAATAAAAATAACATTGTTTAATAACAGAACCAATAAAAATAACATTGCTGAATAACACAATCAGTAAAAATAACATTTAATAACCAAGTTTATGAAGAAAAATTATCCATCAGATCAAACAGTTAAGAAGCAACCTTACCTCAATCTACTGGATTGGTTATATATAAAAACAAAAGAGCAGATAAATCCACACGGCATCTTACAAATATTTGAGAAATTAATACTGTATGGCACAAAAATATAAAACATGATTACGAAAATATTCAACGAATGATGTGAGCGAACTCAGTGAAATTCAATAACAGGAAACAAACGAAGTAAATCAATTGTTCAGACTAACTAATAATATTGTATGTTTAGTAGGCTTTTGAGAAGTTAAAACTAAACTTTTCCCCATTTTTAGTCATCCATTCGTTTGAAAAATGCCAAGTCTTACCAGGAAGGCATTTATATTGACCGGGTCTCTTCTCTTTACCATAGGTCAAGTTTCCCTTAATAAGTTAGACTTCATCCACCTGCACAAGGTTTTAAAAATAGCAAATTAAACATGTAAAGATTTTTCAGCCTGTACTAATAGATTTATATTCAGCTTTAAATTATGTTGTGTTAAGTGTGTTATAATTATGAAAACAAAAACTAGAAAATGTTTCTTTTACTCTCCAGGCTCCCCTTACTTATTATAAACCTCAAATTAATTTTTGATGATTTTAGGATTTCCACACGTTAGACTTGTCCGCATTTCAACATAGTCGGTCCAATATTTCAGCGTTTCGAATAGTGTCTCCTGATAGCCAATACTATGGACGTGAAGCACGTACTTGGATATTCGGCCGTAAAGAGAACACATTGAAGAAAGAAGTGCCGTTGACGGTAAGAATACCCAAGAATATGTAAATGCCAAACACAACCGTTCATCTACTTTAAAAACAATTTTTAAGATCAAATTTTGGTTAAATCTTATTTAATGGGTGCGGCCTAGTCGTTTTGAATTTATTTTCGCCAAGCAAATGCCAATTGCTGATAAGATACCAACTTGGCGAGGTTTGACCTCCACACCACGAACTAGAATCGACAAAATTCCCACGAGCCTTTTAATGCCTGATTTTTCTTTTTTGTCCGTAAAGGCCTTTACAAAGCCTTAATACTTGCTTAAAGTTCCTAAAACTGTTTTAAAAGTCTTATGTTTTTCTATTTCACTCCGTATTTTATTTCACCTGCATTTACAACGTCAAGTGCATCAAAAATCAAGGGCACATGGGGTTCCCACAGGTCTTAAAATCACAGATTTTCACTTTAGTTTATAAAGGTCATTAAAAACTTTAATTTTGCTGAAGTCCTTAAAATTTTTAAACGCTTAATTTTTACTAGAACACTGCATATTTCGTTACACCTGCATTAAAAACCAAGATAAGTGATACTTGTCCAAGCTCAAGAGTCAAATACCGACCAAGTACTTATCAAAGAAAAATCTGTATTTTTAAAACTGGATCTGCGATGCCTAAACCTAATACTTATAAAAGTGTTGGGTTAATCTATTGTGTGTTAAATGTAGGCTTTAAAATAAATATAACCCTAAAACGGTCCCGCTTTTTCTTTTGCCACCACTACAAAAATTAACTTACAATTACGATTGTATATACTATATGTAGGCATGTAACCCAATTATGTCTTGGAAGTACTTTTTGATAAACACTCACGAGTTAAATCTAGTGTGATTTGTGTTAAATGTAGGCTTAAAAATGAAAAGTAACCCTGAATAGGTCCTGATTTTCCCCCTGCTATAAGAGTAAGATCAAACCTGCAATATTAAGCAAAATGTTTTATTTTTTTTCATTTTTGTTCTTCATTTTAAATGTAATGTCATTGTTTCTTTGCATAACTGAAGACGGAGACTGCTCTGTTGGTTGATGCTGTCAATTTATATGCTCGGGCCCTACATACCGTTTCTACAATGCAGCCTATCAGTGCTCGTAGTGTATCGTGCGATAGTCCAGCACTTTGGCCGTACGGTTCTGACCTCATAGAAGCTATTAAAAAGGTAAGTTGTTATCAATACTTGTACTCAATACCACATATTTTACTTACAGTGCCTGCTGTTAATAAAATAGCTGGTTAATATAATTAGCTGCTTAATAGAATCAAAGTCACAGGAATAGATTGCAATTATTGTAGTATCATAATAAATTTTTGCAGGTTAGTAAAATCAACACCATCACTTATAAAAACTTAAAAATTGTGAATTTTTGTTTAAAAATGTCTAGTAGTACAGATGAGCAAAAAGATCAAAGTCAAATTGTTCATTTCTCTTAATTTCTCATTGACTATAAAGCTAAAATTAGTTTTTGTTGTTCTAATTTTATTCTAATTTAATATTCTATATATAATAATTTATTCTAATATTTGTTATAGAGTTTGTTAAAATTAGTTATGAGGAGGAGAGAAATTCAGAAACTTATAAACAATGGCTCCTTAATGTATTTTCCATGGGCAAAGAAGAGAAAAGTCATCGCGATCTTCAACTATCTTTTGTAATTCATTTCGCAACTATAATCTTTCATTATTATTACTTATTTCTAACCTAAACGCTTTAACCACTTTGAGTTTACTTGGATGTCATTGTTTAACAATTATTTCTACTATGATTTCATGGAATGAAGAACTCGATTTCATAAGTCACGACATCGAATCGGTGGTTTTGAGAATCAACCACTGTGTAAAATCAATTCCTTAAAAAATAACGTTTTTATTAAACTACAAAAACTGTATCACTATTAAATATTTTCAGAAATTTTCCATGTGTATTAATTCACCTTAGTATATACACCATGCGGTGGAATATAAAGACCTCATTGTTCACGGTTTCGAAATTTTATTTATTTAAACACACTGGAAGCTTTTATGATACATGAAATTGTTTTGTTCAATACTACTGTATGTTCGTTAGATTATAATGAAACTCTCTAGACGTTTTCTTGATTTTGTTTTGTTCGTGACTATTCTTTCTCTATGCTGTATTTAAACTCACTAGATGCTTTCATGATTCATGATTTTGTTCTGCTCATGATTGTAGTTTTTCATTAGGTTATATTTAAATTTGCTAGAAACTTTTATGATGTAAGTGTTTTGTTCATGACTGCATATTCACTAGGTCGTATCGCTAGGTAATATAATCCGAGTCATCAACAAAACACTTTCATGTGCATCACGAAAGGCTCTAGTAAGTTAAAATATAATCTAATGAAAATATGAGCAAAATAAAATCATGTATCATGAAAGCACCTAGTGAGTTCATTAATCGTTTTCATGACACATGAAATTGTTTGTTCAGGACTACACGATCACCAGCTTGTATTTGAACTCACTAGGTGCTTTCATGATACATGATTTTATTTTGCTCATATTTTCATTAGATTATATTTTAACTTACTAGAAAATTTCGTGATGCACATGAAAGTGTTTTGTTGATGACTCGGATTATATTATGACATGACCATGAGATTATATTTTATTCCATTTGAGGTTTTCATGGTAAAAATTATTTTATTTAAGTAAGGACCGCATTGATTTGGGACTGTATTTTTATTTAAGTTTGTTTGCTATCACTCTTTTATTTTCAAAATTTAAATAGAGGGTTGTATCAATTTACAACTTGTTTTGTTTTCAAAAGAAATTTTGTAAATTGATATAGTAAAAAGGAAATGGTCTCAATCATGAAATAGATTATTAAAAACGAATTTTAGATTAGACAAGTTCCACGTTCTAGTCTTTATTTGATTCAGCACTTTTATGAATACTTATAATCCAAAAGATCGTGAGGCGTCAGTAAATATTATTTGTTATATTTAACAAAATTCATAAGTTCCGTAGATTTTAATGGCTGTATCGTAATAAAAATGAGTCTTGTAACAGTTCCATGGGAATCGTTCATTAGGGGCATAGTTGAATTGAAAAAGGTTATGTTCTTTTCCAAAAAGGGAAAAATTCTATATTTATTTTGTGTATGCATTTCACATATACCATCAATCGTAACTTATCAATCTTAGCTTGTAAAACACTAGAATTTCGAATTCATAAAAAAAAAAATGTAGCTATGCTTACATTGAGCTAAAAAGTTTTTATCAAAGGATAAATAAATTTGGTTAGTGATTAATATCAAAGATTACAGATTTTTTTTAACTTACAACGAGCTATTTCGAAGAAGACCAAACAAACAATTTCTAGGGATTTGAAGAAAAATATTACAATATATTTTGTAGATAATGCAAGATTTTCCATCATACAGTAAAACTCGTTTAAAACGAGCCCTGTTTTAACGAGAACCCGGATTAACGAGGAAATCGGAAATACTTGGTTGGTATAATTTTAAGTCTATGGGAGCATAACTCACTTTTAACGAGCAAACCCCGGTTACAGCGAGCAATATTTTTGTGATTCATAAAATTTCCTATTGAGTTCCACCTATTCAAATCAGCTAATTCTTTCTTGGAACCTAATTCTACAAGTGTTATCCAGCCTATGGACCAAGGAGTCCTCAGAAGTTTTAAATCAAACTTTCGTAAGCATTTGATTTTGATGCTTATCGATAGAAGAGAAAAAATTTGAACAACCTCAAATGCTAATGTAAACGTACTCAAAGCGATGCATGGGAAAACGTTACATAAACATACATTACCAATTGCTTCCGTAAGGTTGGATTGGACATTTCTCAAGAGGGGCAAATCACTGTGTAAGAAGTATACGACTTGGAAAATTCGGAAATGAGTAGAGAAGAATTTGAAAATTATGTATCTGTTGACAGGGGAGGGGGGGCAATGTTATCACTTCCGAGATACCTACTCCCGAGGATATTGTATATAGCTGAAATTCAAGCTAAAGCAGATGAAAAAAATAATGAAAACTAGGAATGTGAAGAATTTTAAGCTGAACCGCCTCCCACATACTCAATGACTTTAAAGTTCGCAGAAAAACTTCTAACTTTTTTTGAAGTCAAGGTTGCAAATGACAATGTTTTTCGGGCCACGAGTCTTCTCCGATGAATAATAATACAAGAAAGAGAAAATAAGACAGTTCAAAGCAAATTAACCAACTTCTTTTGTACTGTACAGAAATAAAAAAATTAATAAAGTAAGTATGTATGTATATATAATATATCAAGAGTATATATGAATTTTTAAGATTTTTTCACGAACCCCTTTTATACGAGTATTTGGTTATAACGAGCAAATATCGCGATCCCTTCATGCTCGTTATAAGCGAGTTCGACTGTATTTCAATATCAAATCCTTATTTCAAAAGGGCATGAAAGGCGAGACGGCTTGAGTCCAGTAGTCCCTTCCATCTGTAGGATCCTTATTTGTAAAACTAATTCACAGTTGGCAAAAAATTTTATTTATTAAAAATGAGATAAATTAGTTTAATTTTATTATCCTTTCAATATATATAGGACAAGTAATTTTGCAGGTCCGCATGAAAGGTCTAACGGGTGATGTTCAAGTGGACAGCCTTGGACGTCGAAGCCACTTCACGTTAGATCTTCTGGAGCTGAAGACGAAGGGAATCGTCAAGGTACTGAGGTTGGCAGTCGACTTCATTTTGTACGTTTGTAATTTTCTAGTAAATGTTTTTGTTGCGTATAGATTTGGAAGCAATCTGATGAGGTATTTTCCAAACGGTCAATCTTGGTCATTGTTATAATCTTAAATGATTGACCACCTGTCAAGTTATATACAAAACGTGCATGTGACTGTATCGTCACATAACGAGTTGCGTGTATACTTTATTAAATTCACTTTTTCACTGTAAAGCTTAATAAATTTGTGTATAGCATTTCTTGTATGCGAAGGTTCGCATTTTTTTTAAACTTATACCATATGAACTATATATTACAAATAAGATGTATCGAGTTACTTTATATATTGAAGCGCATTGTGCTTTTTTGTCCAAGATAGCGTTTTTTAAATTTTGTAATAACCTTGTTTTAGTTTTAGTGAAATGCAGAAAGAAGCCTAAATTATATGAATTTGAATTCTGAGGCAATTGTGATCTATATTAAGGTAGTCTTGTGTGAGTACTAAACTAGGAGACTTTTTAAAATTTTTACTTTAAAAACCCAGTTCTACAATAGGTACTTTCTTTATGCTTGAAATCCTTTCTGCGTGATGAAAGCAGATCAAGCTAATCATTAATTATTTAATTTAGATGTAATTAGCTGATTAGCATATTTTTGACATTGATATCTCAAATTCTAATATGTTCAGAAAGACAATTCCTGCTGGAAAATTTGTAACATTGTTCTTCATGTTTAGACTTACAATCAAGTTGATAGAAGGGATAATTTTTTTTACAATTTTTTTCCCCCAAAGAACCATAAAAAAATCTAGATTTTTTTAAAAGAATTTTAACATTTAAAAATCCCTAGTAAAACTTAATTTCTTAACTATATACTCTTATTGAAGGTTAAAACATGCATTGCGTTACATAGATTGTAATGATACAAAAATAATTACTATAGATAAATTCATTGTTGAGTTATGATTTATATTATTTATCAGGTCAAATTTAAATCATATAAAATAAATCGGGAATTGAGTTAGTTTTGGAAACATGTTCGCACATGTTGACGGTACTTCATAAAAAAGTCCTTTAACTAGGAAAACATTTCGAATATTTACAAGATCTTGGTATTGTATGAAAGCTCAAAAGTAAAAAATAATTTGAAACAATCAAAATTTTACATTCTGGTCAATTTTTATGATTGAACAGTCTTAACTTTATTTTTAAATCTAAACATAAATGTGTGTGAATGCATGCATTATACTTTTTATCAATTGTGATATAAATTAACAGAAAGAAACGAAGTTATCAGACTTCTTACTAAAGATTTTGTTTAATTTTCATTACTGAACATTTCCTACGATGTCTTAATTAATAACCTAAAAACAAATATATATATATATATATATATATATATATATATATATATATATATATATATATATATATATATATATATATATATATATATATATATATATATATATATAACTGAGGAAACATTGATGATATGATGTATTTAACAATTATTTATAAAATAAATAGAGAACATCTTGAATTTTCTGTTCTTTTAAATGTTTAAGTAACGGTATTGCAATTGCTTGAATGTAACGTAATTGAATTAATAATTCAGAATCATATAAATTGAAACATATAAAAAAAGTAAAAACGTAAATTATCTAAAGACTAAAATTTACGAAACTTATGACAAAAATAAAATTATGATAAATAAAAATACTTCTCAACAACTTTAGCGAATTGTGCAAAAACAATCAATATATACCGAACTTATCTAATAGAAAGATACTAGTAATTGCAGAGTACTAATTATTAAGAGATAACACTTATTTTTTAAATAGCATTACAGCGACATCTTATGGAATCGATAAATGTTTTAAGTTATTTCTTCGTCCTAGAATTTAATTTTCTTTCCAGAAGGATTTCAATGTATTTGCATCCAGCATGTCAATTACAAAGAGTATTTATTTGCTTTTCTGGTATGGTGCATTGTTCGTAAAGAAATTCGTAATGGAAAGAAACACACAGTTTTGTTTCCAGGAGGATGACAAAAAATTTGACTGCTTTCGGTTAGTCGTTAATACATTAAGTGCTTATGTAATCTGTTGGCCATCGTGCATTGTCTGAAAAGAAATTCTTCATAGAAAGTAGTGCCCAGTTTTGTTTCCAAGGATGTCAATGTATTTTGCTACTTTCAGCGTCAATTACATGAAGTACTGAATTGTCTGTTGATATATATGCATGTCCAAATCACAACACTTTTTGGATTCTTTATATTTGATTCTAGTTTATAAGTCTCACATTTTAGACCATTACTGCCATACACATGGATGTCGGTCTCTCATTCCAAATAACTTACTCTTACTGATTTTCTGTCCATTTAATGGATTGTATTCTGTAGCCACTTCATATAATGTTGTAGATTCAGGTATGATTTTTCTCTCGAAATATCTGATAGTCTTCTCATTGTTTTTGAATTGGCAGAAACAACAGTACATCCAGATCATCCTGAAGGATTTAGAAATTCATTGGTCTTTGAAACAACATTAGTCTTCTGTCAACAAAAGATTTAGAGAATATTTTTATCAGTAATCTTTTTGTGCTTTGATTTTAGTGATCTTTTCCTTATTCCCTTAACAAAATTTACATTTAAAGTTATTCAATGTATTACTTGCATTGGTCTTCCGGCATAGGAGAGACTGAATTTAGGTAGTAAAATAATTTTGCTTTCTTTCAAGAGGTGTCAAGCCAACTCTTTATTTTTTGTTCCATCACTCTGTTTACTGTCTACATTTTAAATTTGAGTAAACTGTGAAAATATTGACACAATCCCCAATTTCTTCAATTATATTCTTTTAACATTTCTTTAATACCTAATAACAAAATTGAATTTCCACAACTTGAAACATGACGTATTTTAACTGGTATTATGGGCATAGTATTTGAATTCCGATAAAGAAATAATCTTGCTTCCTTGCAGAGGTGTTTAGCCAACTCTTTGTTTAAGTTTCCATCTCACTCTGCCTTATTGTCGACAGTTTAAATTTGAGTAAGTAATGATAATATTCATACAATCTCCAAGTTCTTCAATTACACTCTTTCAACATCTTTAAGACCCAATCGCGAAATTGACATTTGAAACATGACGTATTTTATAGTTTGTGTTATAGATATAGTTGAGTACTATCATACAATATATTTAATTATAATATATTTATCAAGTATTTTAAACCTGCTTATGAACTTAAAAAAAATAGTTCATCATAATTTTATTCCCAACATTGAAAGAGTTTCCTTTTCTTTTAGGTTGGTGAATGGAATCCGAAGCAAAGTCTAATATTTTCAAGGAATTATTCAAGGGATTTTTCAGAGGCAAAAGATAACTTACAAAACATAACGTTGCGAGTTACATCTATAGAGGTAAAAAATTTTACCCTCTCAGTGTAATAACTATTGTTCGTGTTAGTTTATGCTCGATATTGGGTTGATGATTTGAGAAGTTTATAGAAAATATGTAACTCTTTGTTAATATCCAAGTTTTGCTGAATTATGTACGTCTATATACCCAGATGAAATCGGCCAAGGTAACATACATTAATAGAAGAAGCGTTTGAATAATCAAGAACGTTAGAATGTGAGCAGAAGTAAAATGCAGAATGAGAAAATAATTAAAATATAATTTGAATTGAGTCCACCTAATTTTAAAGGAAAAGTTACGTTAATTTAAATATAAAACAATCTTAATGGTGGTAATAAATAGGAACATTGGTATTTGAAAATTTATTGATGTAATTGATTTTTTACACTTGATTTCACGGAGAAATACACTGTGTTCTTATGTCAAAATGCTTTTTCTAATGTAGAGCAAACCATACACGATGAGAAAACAAGGCGACTATTTAATGGGAAACCAAAAGTATGAAGGATTCTGCGTCGATTTAATTCACGAAATATGTGAACGTCTCAGATGTAAGTTCGAATACCGTTTGGTTGGAGACAAGAACTATGGAAAGAAGCATGAAAATGGTACATGGGATGGAATGATTGGTGAAGTAATAAACAGGGCAAGTATGACCATGTAATAAAAGTTTTTAATTGTTCCTAGTTTTAGCTATGAAAGGAACTGTGCCACTTTATATACTAGTTTAAATCCTTATATGTCATTGAAATGTATGTTATTTGATTAAATCTCCTAATATTTAACCTCTTCACTCCTGAGAAAACGTTCTCCTAAAAATATTATTTTATTATTGTAATTTGAGACTCAAAAAGGGTTTAAAATATATTATGTTGTTTATAAAAAATTGAGTCTCCATGGAGTAATTGTAGCATTTGTATGTACATTACCCATAAGGACTTTATACACACTGTCACACAATGGGTGTATATCCTTTCCCCAATTGGGTACATTACCTTCAAGACTCAGAACATTAGGATGTTGCTGAATGGGAACATAAGGAATTAATGCATATTCTTTGATGTTTGAAAGAAAAATAAGCTATTTTTAATTTACCCAAATAAGATGTCCGTGGGCTGTTGAATAATGAGAGAGTGAATATTCAGAATAAACAATCGACAATGTTTCAAATTTAAAGAAAAATTACTACTTTCAAGGTCTTTTTTAAAACCTAAAAAGCACTTTTATTCTTGTAATAGAGTAGATTATTCTTGTACCCAAGAAAATGAATTACGCAAAACAATAACATTTATAGAATATAGAAAATTAGCATATATGTGTAGGTAAAAATCTAAAATGAAAAATTTTTAAACATTACTTTAAACGAGAAATTTCGTTATTAATTTTAAGATAATTATTTTACATTAACTCAAATTTTTAAATCTAAATATGTCTAACCATTCTCAGTATATCAACTAAACACTCACGGATATTCATACATTTCCAGTGTTTAAATTTTATGCTGTTATCTGTGATTGAGTAATAGTTTTGCTGTATAAAGAAATGTTAGGATTTATGTTTTTGTAACATTATTGTTTAAACATTTTCTCTTATCTCTTCAGTCCCGAGAAAAGCTTCACTTCAACATGATTAAAAAATTATTTTTGAAAAAATGGTTTTTTGATAATGTTTCTAAGTGAGTTTGTTATATCATTGGTTTATATAGAGCAGTTACTAATTAGCTGGAACAATTTTTTTCTTAATAGTTGTTTAAAGACTATTAGTTTTTAAGTCAAAATAACTATAAGCATTTCTACAGTGGAAGATATCTTTTACAGAAGAGAGTATGACTATGTATTTCTCATCACGAAAATAAGCATTTATAGTCATCTCTCTATATTAAAACGAAAGTTACCGCCTCCGCCGCAGGATTGAAAACTGTGCTGTTTAGCTCGATTCTTAAACGATTTCCCGAGAAAGTACTGATCGGAAAAAAACGAAATTAACATGATTTGTTCTTCATCGTATTCCCTGGACAATTATTAAGATTTTTTTCCGATGCGGCTATTAGTTTAGGGTTTTATTAAGTGTCAAAATTGAAGAAGCAAAATTTCTTCAGCGAGTGAGCAAAGCACATACAAATTTTAAGCCTTCAGTCTTGAGTTTTTTTTAAAGAGTACCTCTCAACGTAAATTTTTGCAGCTCGTCGAGTTTTTTTTTTGAAATTTCAATTTGGTTCTTGATAATATTTTTTTGAAATTCGGGAAAAATCAAGACATTTTTGTTACTTTTTTTTAAAACTGCCGTATCTATATTTTATTACTATTATTTTTTAATTTTTAAAATATAGCAGTATATCTCAGAATGTACTCTTTCTTACGGTACTATTATAATAATTAAATTGGATGCGATCAAAAGTTGGTCATACAAAATTAGGAATCTTTGGATATTTTCGCTACTTTTTGTTACAACCGTTAACTCTAAAACTGTCATATCTATATCGTATTACTATTAGTTTTTTATTTTGAAAATAGAGCAGTATACCTCAGACTGTATTCTTTCTTACGGTACCATTATTTTTAAAATTGGTTCATATATAAATTCCTTGCAATCAAAAGTTGGTGACACAAATTTCGTATTTTTTATTTCGCGGAGCATTGTATTCGCAGAGGGTTGTATTTTGGACTATCGGGTTTGCCAGATATCAAATTTATCGTAGCAACAATTACCATAAAAACGATTTCTTTTTATTTGGCGAGGAAAAAGGCTCGCTTTTTTCCCTCTGTTCTCAGACGGTTTACCGAGAAAGTACAAAGTACACATCGTAAAGTTTGGAGATTAACAGGGTTTACGTAAAATTGTACAGGGAACAAGATGCAGAAGATTTTTTACTCATGCGACTATTAGTTTAGGGTGCATTAAGTGTTAAAGCAAAAAAGAGTGAAATCACTTGCGTAAGAGGTATTGGTTTCCGAAGCAAACCAAACGGGATTGGGTAGCAATCCCCGGGGGTCGGCGAGCTAGTTATACAAAAAAAATGTCAGTAAATGAGCTTCGGCTATAAGCCAACAATGCTAGGGAAAATTACCCCTTGAGTCAGAACTTTAGGATGTAACTGAATGGGACAGCAGGAGTTAATGAATAGTCTATATGTTATGATTGTAAATGAAGTTATTCTTTTAGTATGCTTACTCCTTACACCAGGTGTCAAGAGATTAACTTCACCAAATAAAAATACAATTACGTGATTCCTTGTTTAAAATTGCATAAGAAACGAAAAATGTTTAATTCTTAAATTTGAATAATCTAGGAAGTGGATCTTGCGATAGCAGACTTGACCATCACGCTTGAGAGGGAAGAAGTTGTTGACTTCACCATGCCTTTTATGAACCTTGGAATCAGCATTCTCTTCAAGAAACCTATCAAAAGCAGTCCAAAATTGTTTTCTTTCCTGGCACCTTTCTCGTTTGAAGTCTGGGTATACATGGCAACAGCGTACTTGGGCGTGAGTCTATTGCTGTTTGTTCTAGCCCGTTTTTCACCATATGAGTGGGTGAGTCCTCATCCTTGCAATCCGAAGACTGAATACCTGGAAAACACTTTTTCTCTTCTGAACAGCTTTTGGTTCACCATTGGATCTTTGATGCAACAGGGATCTGACATAGCTCCAAGGTAAATCTCTCTTTGCTAGTAAACTCAATTAGAATAGCAGGCTGTTGTTTAGACAGCAACTAAAATAAGTGTTGTTGCAAATTAACAGTTAGCAACTGTTGACGAAAATATTAACAGTTATCGATATCTTTTAAAAAAGAAATTTTGAATTAACTAAACGTACAATTTAATTAACAAATTTTAAGATTAATTGATAGCTTGGTAAGAATAAAAGTTGAAATTACTAATGTTGGCCAGTACAAACTGTTTAAATTAACCTTAAACGTCAATTCAAAACAGTTACATTTATTCATTAATTGCTATTTTTGGTTGCTTGTTAACAAAGTTGTCAATATTAGCAATTATTAATTACTATTATTGTAAAGTAGCAGTTACCATTAAGACTGTTATCGTAAAATAACAGTCGTGCTCATCTATCTATCAGACAGTTTTGAAACTTGACTTTCCAGTCAAACTGACGTAAAAACTTGGAACTAAGTTTGTGTCTTCAGCTTTAATCAATATAAATGTTCATTAAAGCTTTATTTCATTTTTCAGTACTTTTTAAGTGTTGCCATTTTATAACCACATATATTTGCCATTCGTAAATTAAGATCTACACAAATTTATTTTCAATACATAAATAAGTATTTCATTCATATTCGTTCCTAATGATTAATGGCGACCGTATAACGTCTTCTATTGTAACTGTAGAGAGGGAAGTGAGGACAAGCGACCAATTTGTTGACGATTTAATTGGAATCTAAGTACAAAATGAAAACAGTGAATAAAACAAATCCTAGCATTTGGACATCGGATGATTTACTATGGTAAGCGGAAAGTGAAGTTAAAGCTAGGGATCTATTTGTTAACGATTAAAATGGGATTCAAATACCAAGCGAAAGTACATTGGGTAAAGAGAGCTTTCAATTTAGTCAGCGAATAATATATCAGGGTAACATCAGTGAAAAGTTAAAGCTTGTAGAAGGCTAAAAGTGGAATCTAAATACAAAATGAATTATGTGTAAGTGGGCTTAGCATTTAGACAGCAGACCGTTAACTGTTATCGTGGTAACCGGAAAGGAAAGTTGAGGCTAGTGATACATTTCTGGACGGTTTAAGTGGAATCCAAATATGAAATGGAAATTGAAAATGAGCTTAGACAGAGGATACTTAGCATACCATATTAACCGGAGGGGAAGGTTAATGAAATGATGGTTAAAGTGGAATCCAAATACTATGCGAAACTTAAGTGGGGAAAATGAGCTTAGCATTTGAAGACAGCAAATGCTACTATGAGAAATGGAGAGTGTGACCTGTAGGCTCCTATTTTAAAGTAATGGACTACAATAGACTGTTATTTGTTGTCATTTTTCCACAGGGCCACATCGACCCGAACAGTTGCTGCGCTGTGGTGGTTCTTCACTCTGATCATGATTTCGTCCTACACGGCCAATTTGGCTGCATTCCTGACGGCGGAGCGTATGAAGAGTCCTATAGAAAGCGCGGATGACTTGGCACGCCAATCCGACATTCAGTATGGCTGTGTGGAGTCTGGCTCAACACGCGCTTTTTTCGAGGTATGTAAATAACCCTAAAGCTAAATTCAAAAATGAAGCTCAAAGCGACACGCGCTGACCAATCAGAGCGTTTTCACCGCTCGCTCCGACACCTCTGATTGGTCTGTTCGTTTCGCTTTGTGCCATGCGCTTCCTATTTGAATTCATCTTAAGTCAGTAGACTTATCGAAATATTCATAAAAATCGAACAAATGATAATGCGAAAGTTCAATTTGCATGATAATGATTAATAAAGTTTTTTCGGCGTCTAAAAATCGGGAGTCAAAATTTCGTCGATAGTGGGCACTATATCATTTTATTTGTTTTCCGAAGATAAAATAATCCTAACCAAGCAAGAAGATAAAAGGGCGAGCCAAAGAACTAAGAAACATCAAATAAAAATAAACAAAACTTTTATTGAAAACAAATCGGATAACTAATATAATTACAAAATAATACTTTTATAGAATAATTTTTTATTCAAAATGAATTAAAACTTACACTAAAGCTACTTATTAAAGCAGTATGGTATTTTGGCACAAAATTTTTAATCAGCATATGTCTCTTAACCGTTCTCAGTAAATAAACTAAGAACTAAACATGTTTTCATAATTTATTAGATGCAAAATAAAAGATAAGTGTAGTAGATAAGTCGTTGACTTCATTTTTTTCCCTCTATAATGAAAATTATTGCAGCTTTTCTAAAGCGCTGCATTAAAATGTTTAGTACCAACCCTAGATAAGATCAGAGAAATCTTTGGAACAAAGTTACATTAATTCAGGTTTTTAACTTCTTGTGTTATCACTAATGCTAGAATTTCATTTCATCTGTAAGACAAAAACGTTATTTGATTGATTAGAAATGTGTTTCATAAAAGATTTTGTTGATCTATGGGTCTCTTTTGGAGGTTTATATATTTTTACTTGTTACATATTCTAACTTCTTACCCGGAAAACTTTTTGTGCATTTTCAAGTAACTGAGTGATTGTACAATTCATTTTAACTTCTCTTACGGTTTCAATAATAGTGGAAAGGTGATTTTAAATATTAAAACTTGGTGTTAGTTACTTTTAAAAAAAAATTAAGTTATTCCGTTTTGAAAATCCGCATGCTTTTTTATTCTGCTTTGCAACTTTAAAGTGATGGAATGCAAAAATGGCAAACTTAAAATACTCAATAAAATTATCAATAAATTTAAGCTTTGGATTTGAAACATGAACTGTCAAAAGAAGTAAGCTGCGCTTTTATGTTTCACTTGTTTCTTTTATAGAGTCAATTTTTCATTAACGAAATAGACTTTCAGTTTGTAAGAGAAAATGTAACAAATTGTAATTCAAAGGGTATTTTGTGTTTTCTAGGAGAACCTCTTGTTATCAAAAAGTATTTTAAAAATTCAATAGTCTCTTCTTTTAATGTCCTTTTTTTGCTTTGAGGGCTTTTCTAGCAAATGTTTAAGTCATCAAAATTCAGTATTACTATTCTTTGAGCACTTACTCAAAATTAAACAATTCAAAATTTTATGAAATACATTACAAATTTACTACTGTTGTTTTGAGTTAGACAGCTGCATGTTGCATATTAGAAACTCTCCTGATTTGTGTAGGTTCTACTTACTTCTAGCACTCATATTAAGCTTCTGTAGATCTGAATATTCCTGAGATGCATATCCACTTTTATTTTACAGTATTGGAACATTAATATAATCTTTCTATAAGTGCTATTCCTAGAGCTAAGACTTTTATTACCTAAAAAGTAAATTCTGCATTAAAAGCATTTACAGCCCCAAAATACCCTAAAAACAAAATTAAAGAATTAAAAAAAATTACAATTATTTTGTAAAAATTATGTAGAATAGGTACATGGAACAATAAAAAGAATGTAATCATCGTATGAACAGTAAAACTTAAAATACAATTTAACTTTCAACAATTTATATGGAAAACTGAAAATATATTTTTGTTAGTAAAAATTAGAACTTACAAAAGAAAATGAGAAAAAATACAGAATAACTTACATTTTCTGACACTTCCTATGTAAATTGAAAGTTTGAAATTTACTACAAAATACAATTGAATATTTTTAGTCTACCACAGCAAATAGAGTTTCTATTTCATTAGTTAAAAATTAGCTTGCATAATAAGCATTTAACACAATGCATAATAACACATTTCAAAAAGGGACGATTTTCTATGATTCTTTACAAAAATTTTAGGCATTGAAAAGAAGTACTAACCTTTTCTCTTGGAAAACCCTCTCTATAAAATTTTTAACACCTACTTTAGGCACTTTGAAATTCAGAAATTATACAAAAAGTATTTACACTCAGGAACATTGAAGGTAGCGCACCAAGAAGGGAGCATCGGATTGAAATGAAATTTAATACACATAATGATGCAGAGGAGAGATTCACTTGATCCCAAAATCAAGACAATTAAACGAATACACTGTGTACAATTAGACAAATACAGTGCAACTTCAATAGCGCGTCGGACCACCTCCTGCTGCAATACATGCCGCAACACGGTCCGGCATTAAGTTGATTAGACATCTGATGTCCTGAAGCAGATGGGCCCAAAATTCTTGAACAGCCACCTCCAAATCATGTACTGTGGGACACGGCTGCATAAGGCGTTTCAGCTGGTCCCACACATGCTCAATAGGGGACAAGTCCGAGGAGCGGGCTGGCCATGAAAGAGTCTGAACATGACGTAAGACGTTTTGAGCAACTCGAGCTGTATACGGACGAGTATTATCTTATTACGAGCTGGAAAATTACCCCTGGAAGACCATTTAGGAAAGGTCCCACATGGGGTCAAAGAATGTCATCAACATAACGCTGGCCCGTAAAAGTTCCACATCCCACAATGAAAGGGGACCGGCCGTCCACATCCGTACGCGGTTATCATCTGTCCCCAAAACGAACCAGGATTCATCACTAAACACCACGTTTGGCCAATCTGTGGCATTCCACTTCGCTCTGGCTTGGCGCCACTGTAGACGGAGTCGCCGATATTTCGGTGTTAAAGGCAGTACACAAAAAGGGCGCTTGGATTGCAGATTCGCTTCCGCAAGGCGTCTGGAAATGGTTTGTGGAATAACTGACACCCCCTACATCTGATTGTATCGTGAAACGAGTCAGTGTGTGATCCACGAGCGCTTGCCGCACGATCCTTCGATCCTTTCTCCTCGTCGTCTTCCTGGTCGCTCCAGACCCGGTACGTCGCACGTGGGTACCATCCACTGCTCCAAACATGTTTTGACTGCACACTCCTAACGATCGACCTGGCGAGCAACACGGCGAGTCGACCAGCCTGCGGTTTTCATGCCGATGATGAGGCCCCTCTCAAACTCGCTTAATTGTGAGAAATGTCTTCTCCCACATTTACCTGCCATTCTTCGCTTACTAAAGTCCTCCTAGGGTCGGAATATGATTGTCACGTTCATGAATCTTCCACTATACACCGATCCCACTTCCTGATTGCAGCGCCACTGCAGGGTGTGTGGTCATGCGCATTGGCACCAAACTTGAATCATTTGCATATCGGATCTCACTGTACGCATTTGCACAGTTTCGCGATTGTAGCATTCTTCTTTCTTGGTGCGCAATTTTCAATGTTCATGAGAATATTTTAATTATTTTGTGGAAAAGTTGTTTGTGGATAATGTACCCAAATGAGTAATCCATGAATGAATTTTTACCAGATATTTTAGCCCCTTTGAGACTGAAAAATTGTGTAGAAAACATTTATATTACTTATTTTTTGGAAAAGTGGGTTGAGAATTATGTACTCCAGGAACGAGTTTTCCTAAACGACTAATCCAGGGTTAAGAATTTATACCATCAATACCAATAAGCTATCAAGTGTGAAGTTCCTTTGTCATATTCGCTACCATACTATATGTACATATTCCTTATTTAAATCTGGTAATTATTCGTAGAAAGACAAATGCTTACACTGCAATCTCAATTATCCACGTTCACTTTTTTACTGTTGTAATTTTCTAATTTATTGAATTTGTATATAAATCTAAGTTGAATGTGGCACATTCGCATTTTAAGAGCTTGAGAAAATCCTTAAACAAACTATGTGATGTAAAGTAACAAATGCGATTTTTTGTTAAGTAACTATAACAGATTTATAAATCACAATAACAGTCTTAACACAATAATCAAAAAGAGCACACGGAAAAATTTATAGTATTTTTTTTGCCTGTGTTGATTATCAGTTATCAATTAAAACTGAATTTTTTTGCTCTCCTGAAGAGTTGCTATTTTCTCATTCGGAAAGTTTACCCTATCAAGTGGTATGGAAGAGATATCTCGCACATGAAGATCCTATAAATTTTGCTAATGATACAATCCATCAAAATCTGGTCAATTGTACTAGTGACGAGATACCTCGTCGAGACAGATAGAAAAAAAATTGTCCATTGCCCGGAATTGATGACAATTTTGAATAGGCTTTTGTATCAAATGCCGGCCACTGCATAGCAGTTTTCAAGAAGAAGATAAACCAACATTCAGTTAACCCTCTTAGTGGTTGTCTCTTCTTGGTATTAGCAAAGCTGACCGGATCTTTGACGCACCTTGACATCAGAAAAAAACAGATTAGGTCTTGATCTCGTCATGATCATTAAAAAAAATCGACGATATCTCGATGACGAGATCACTGGCAAAATTTTTCAGATCTTTATGGACGAGATATCTCGCCGAAACCACAGGGATGATATCAACATCCACTTAGTTTTCATGCAGCATATTCTCATGTACTTGTTTAGTGTTTCTGTCTAGCCAATTAAAGATGAAATTCTAGAAATCCCTCGTTTGATTTCATATTTGTTTTACACAGATCTGATTGTTTTTTCAGGACTCTCAGTTGCAACCGTACAAAAGGATGTGGACAGTCATGCAAACAACTCAGCCCAGTGTATTCACGAAAAACAATGATCAGGGCATCGAGCGCGTCAAAAAGGGAAATTTCGCTTTTCTAATGGAATCAACCACCATCGAGTATTACACAGAGCGAGATTGCGATTTGACGCAAATCGGGGGACTACTCGATTCGAAAGGATACGGAATCGCTACACCTCCCGGTAAGTCCATTGAATTCAATGAGGAATAAATTGCGAGTGGTTTTAGCTACAGAACAACACGAGGTAGAACCTTGACCGTCTTTAGTAGATGGAACCAAACCATCGTCCCTGCATTGTCAACAACCTATCTTTCCATTAATCCTTCATGTGATTTTAATGAGATATTTTATCCATCCAAAAGCTTCCCGAGTTTGCTAATGACGAGATATCTCGTACTTCAAGGTTTGACTAGTCTTGCTAATGACGAGATATATCGTGGGGAGAAATCTACTCTATCACTCTAAGTATGAAACACAGACTGTTGCTTGCCCCAGATATGGTGACATTTTGCAATACGTTTTGCATCAAAAGTTTCCCACTACATTGCAGTTTTCGACGCGAAGATAGACCACAAGGAGGATTAATCATATTTATCATTATATACCGTCCGGTAAGTGCATTGAATTCAATGAGGAATATAAATTGCGAGTAGCTTTAGCTACAGAACAACACGAGGTAGAACCTTGACCGTCTTTAGTCGATGGAACCACACCATCGTCCCTGCATTGTCAACAACCTATCTTTCCATTAACCCTTCATGTGATTTTGACGAGATATCTTATCCATCCAAAATCTTCCCGAGTTTACTAATGACGAGATATCTCGTACTTGAAGACTTGACTAGTCTTGCCAATGACGAGATACATCGTGGGGAGAAAACTACTCTATCACTCTAAGTACGAAACACAGACTGTTGCTTGTCCCAGATATGGTAACATTTTGCATCAAAAGTTTCCCACTACAGGGCAGTTTTCGACGCGAAGATAGACCACAAGGAGGATTAATCATATTTATCATTATATACTAGTCTACCAATTTTTTTTTAAACACAGCGTCACTTGTTTATCAGATTTGTCCAATCACCCTCCACATTCATCCCCTTTTCACACCACTCTGGATTTTTAACGGATACATAATGCTAATATTTTAATTCGATTTTATAAATAAGCCTTTTTTGAAACTTTAATATTTTCTTTCATTTTTCTTATATTGATATACAGATACTTATCATTCTCGTATTTTTTGATATCCTACTTCATGTTGCTGGTCAACTTGTTTTTTAAGTTACTTACTAACAAAATTCTTACATGTTGACATCTTTTATTTATTTACCTTTTTCATATTCTTTATTAACCCTCCAAGTGGGTTCGACTAGATATCTCGTCCATTAAGATATGGTCAGCTTTGCTAATGACGAACTAGATCGGCATCTAGTTATTGCCGATTTTTTTTCTGATGACGAGATCAATATAAGGTGAGATTTTTTCTGATGACGAGATATCTCGTTCATCAAGATTTGCTGATGTTTTTTTTTTCTTATGACGAGATACCTCGTTACGACAACCGCCAGGAGGTTTAAAGTTATGTTTTGTGCGTGTGCATGTATTTTAACTACTTTTATTGTTGATTCCCGTTTTATATTAAATATCATTCAGTATTGCGTTTGGCGCAGCTTTCCTGCTATCTGTCCTTGCTCTATGAAACCCAAATCAACCAAAGCCATCCTTTAAAACATTAGAGGCCCATGGCAAAGCTGTACACTGGGCCCCTATTCTCTCATTCACAGAAATAGAAAATATCTAAAACAATTTTGATAGTGTCACTAAAATTTCTATCATTCCCCGAAAAATGCTCTCTTTAAATACAGGGTATCCCATAAATTTGTAGACTTTTCAAAGAATCTTGAAATTAGAGTGCCGTGAAGACTTCTGTGGAGACAGATAGATGGCGCTCCTCTGTGCATGCCCAGAAGTACTTGTTCCTTTTATTAAGTACAGTAGAGTCCCGATTATCCAAGTTAATTTGAACCAAGACTAACTCCGATAACCGAAAAACTCGGTTAAAGCGAAAATTGTAAATAAAATAAATCGTGTAGGTTTAAATGTATATTTTAACAAATACAAAAGTTATACAGATACACCACATGCAATTTATATTGTTACGATAATTAAAGAGTTCTTACTTAAAAAAGTCCTTAATTGTTTTACGTTATTTTGATGTTTTTCTGCAGAAATGTTTCGACACTTTTTTAAGGTTAACAGGATTGCTGGTGTCGCTTCTTGTTCGTTATATTCAATAACACTTTCCATAGCGTTTAGTGCGTGTTACAATGAAAAGTAAAGAGGGTAGTGTTGTCGTACTTCGTATTTTTGAGTGTATATGAGATCAAGTTAAGAATTTTTTTCGGTAGTTTAAAAATGGAAAATTTAGGCCAAAAAAATCCTAGAAATATTTGATAGCTCGGTTAAAGCGGAAACTCGGATAATCGAGGCTCGGATAATCGGGGTTTTACTGTAATTGGAAGGACGAAAGTAATATTAACCGGTGTGTGGACACTCATTTTTTTTAGAAATGAAACTGAAATAGGGGGGGGGGGTCGATTTTGATGTGTTCTATCTATCATTTTGTGTTGCGTGTCGTCCCTGTATTGTGACTGTGAGATTATTAAATGTGGCTTAAAACAGAAAAATGGTGAGTATATTATTTTGATCTTTTCAGCGTGATTTAAATTCTGTGCAAGTCAGTACAGTGTGGTTTGTGTGTGCAAAGCAACAAAAAACTTCTCTTAGAGTGATTTTTTTTTTTGGCAGAAGAAAAAATTTTTTATTCAAATTTTCTTTGATAGATGATGATAGTTTGTATGACGAAAATATGTAAATTGAATCCCTTCAGAAAAGAAAATGTAACGATCGTAGCTCCTTATCGACATTTGCTTTTTCAATCGTTCGTGTGATAAAGTTATTGCGTTAGTTCAAATGTGGTGGTCACGAATGCAAATTCGTGAATGCTACAGCATGTTACCTGCCTTGTTGTCCTTGTTGTCCTGGTTAAGTGATTATTTCTTCGTCATCTATCGGTGAAAATTTAAACAGTTTTTTCTCATGCCAAAACAAATTCGTCTCCACGAGAAGTCTTTTGGTTAATGCAAAGATTTTGCAAAAAATTCAAGGAAATCAATTATTAACACAGGGAATGTTTCAAAATTAGATTATCAAAAAATCTCAACTGCAATTTGCCTACTTAAAAGTGCTTCATGGTGGAGTTGGGTTGCACTGCTATATCTTCCATGTCAGGAAGTTCATCCGGTTCGATGTGTGTAGTGTGACTAACGGTGCACACATAGAACATCTGTGACTGTCTCTAAAAAAACTTCAAACATTCACCTACACTTCTATTACAGGTACCATAAAATATCTTACATTGTCACTGTTACATAGTACGTTGAAATTGTATACTTACGAATGAATCACCCTGTATATCAACTGATTTGTCATTAGGATCGCCCTACCGCGCTTTGATTTCAAGTGAAATTTTAAAATTACAAGAGGATGGCGTCCTTCACATGTTGAAAGAGAAATGGTGGAAAGATGCCGGGATATGTAAAGACGACGACAAGAAACCCACTTCTGCGAGTGAATTAGGCCTGCCTAATGTAGGCGGAGTTTTCGTAGTACTTCTTGCAGGCCTGGGAATGGCTGCTACCGTTGCCGTCTTTGAATTCATTTGGAGAACGAAAAAGATACCTCGAGATGAGCGGGTGAGTTAGTCCCTTTCATGTCTTGTTATTGTTTGTTATATATTACTTTCATGTTTTACTAAGTTAATGTTTATTTTGTATTGCTTTCATGTTTAGCTACGTTATTGTTTGTTTACTTTGCTGTTATGTTAAACTGAGTTATTGTTTGTTTTGTTTTGCTTTCATGTTTTACTGAGTTATTGTTTGTTTTGTTTTGCTTTCATGTTTTACTGAGTTATTGTTTGTCTTGTTTTGCTTTCATGTTTTATTGAGGTATTGTTTGTCTTGTTTTGCTTTCATGTTTTACTGAGTTATTGTTTGTCTTGTTTTGCTTTCATGTTTTTATTAAGTTATTGTTATATGTTGCTAAGTTATTGTTTGTTTTGCTTTCACGTTTTACTAAGTTATTGTCTGTTATATGTATTGCTTTCATGTGGCTAAGTTATTGTCTATTATGTATTGATTTCATGTTTTAATTAGCTATTGTTTATTATGTATTGCTTTCATGTTTTGATAAGTTGACGTGTTGACGCCACAGACAGACTTCGGCATAACCTAGAATATACAGTCACATCAAGACACAATACCTTATTCGTCTATTGTGCGAACTATTAAAAACTTGATGGGGGGGGAATGCTAAACAGACAGAGCAAATTAAGGATAAGTATTGGAGGAATTACTTCGATAAGATTCCCAGTTGTCCCAAGACGCCATGCTGGGGTAGCTCTTCGGCTGGAGATGGGACATGAATGATGCTAAATAGTTATTTAGATTTAATTTACTTCCTAACCCAACTGTGTGGTATGTGATTCTAGTATTCTTGTGAATGCAACTCATCTTGAGAACTGCCCGACTTTGGTGGGAAATACAATATTTATGAAAGACTAACTGATCAAGGAAGATGATCCGGGCCTTACAGTCTGGTTGAAACTTTTAGAAACTGCATTTTTCTTTTTTATTTCTTAAATTTTAACTTTTTTTCTTTGGTTTGAAATGTTATGTTCCTTGTTGTAATGTATTTTCCATAATGTTTCAACTATGATGACTGTGTTTTGTGTTCTTTTTTTGCACACTTATCAAGTATTACTGCTAGAAATGAACAAATGGATGGCAAACAATATCCTAGACATATATTCTAATCAATGGAAATGTCCGTCTGCGGAGTTATATATATTTCCAATATGAGATTTTGAGCTATGCAGTACTTTATTGACTATTATCATTTACTTTTAAAAGAAAAGTTATCATGTTTTAAATAATCTATTGAATGAGATACTTCAAATAACATGCTTAAATAGTTTGAGGTTTAATGAAACTGAATTGTGGGTTTGGTAACATTTCCTAGGAATAAAGGTTTAAGTATGACATGTAAAATTATTTAGGTAAATCATGAGTAAGACAAGTTCTAAGTAACAAGACAAGTAAGAAGTTTAACAGGTATTAACTGTTGTAGAGAAGGTAATTTGAGGTTTTTATTATTTGGCTTTGTGCTTCTTGTTTTCTTGTACAATTTGCGTACCAAATGTTTAAATTAGCTTCAGTTGTAGTTTTTAAATGCCATTTAAAAGTGGGATAGCATTTAGGATCCCTTTCTAAATGAGACTGACTAAGCTTCTGACTAAAATGCCAATTTACAAAAGTTGTGTTATACCTACTGTTACTTGTAGTTTTAGTCTGTCACTGAAAACTAAATGTAGTTATAATTGACGAGAAATTCAAAATGTTATTTGCATTTTTTATCTTTGATGTAAAATATCCTATAAAGCTATTTTCTTTGAAAATATTTTATTAAATATTACTTTATATCTATATGTATACATTAATGTTTGTTATCTTAAAAATAACAAGGTTTTTCATTCCTTTGATGATAAAGTAAGCAAGGTTAAGTTCCGTTTCAACCATATGTATGGTATTTAAAAAATATTATTACTATTTCTGAAAACGCAGTTTCAAGTTACTCTATTATGTAAATATATTTATTGAATAATTTTTTCTTTCACACATGCAAAGCCTTTCTCTTAGTGATAAATATTTCAAAGGTAAGAATGTTTTTTATTACAAAGAAATTTTGAAATTCAATTTTCTATTTATGTATAATATATTATAGATAAACAAAATTCTCTCGTTAAACTTTTAACTGTCCATGTTGGTACAACAGAATTTTATTCTTGAAATAGCAGTTATCTGAATGTTTTGAATTAATAAAACTTATATTTCATAAATTCGTTGTTGTTCGTAGAGGTAAATTTTCTTTGAATCAGTTAAATGCCAAAATATTTTGTCGTACCACGAACAGTAAATGTGAACTGAAATTATGCTTGTCATTTGCTGAACAGTTTGCTTATGCTTAGACTTATTCGGAGAGCATTAAAATAACACGGTTATTGCAATTTAAAATGATCGAAAATAACATTAATGTAAATGTAAAATACAAAATAATAAAATTAATTTTGAATTGATTTATTTTTAATTATTTTGAATTAAATTTAAAACAAATATAAAATTTGTAAAAACATAAATAAAGAAAAAGAGTTGAAATTACTAAAAGATAACTGAAACTTATCGATTATATTAAACAGTTGCTAAGTGTATTAAGTATCTGTTAACGTTAATAGCAGTTAAGTTCATTCACTAATTTGTATTGTTTGTTGTTAACTGTAAATGGAGTGCTACTATTAGCAGTTACTAGTAACTGTTATGCCAGAAAAACAATAACCATAAACAGTGTTATAACTAATTTACCCATCATGTGGTGTTCATTGGATTTTTGAGTTTATAATTCAGTTTTGACTAAAAATATTGTACTCTTTTTTACTTTTGAATGTAACCATTGCATTTCATCATCCCATCTTGCCTCACCACCAGGTGGCGCTAACGACTCGCGCCTTAGTCAATCCTTGAGAATCTGCACGGTATTTACCCCGTCCCTTTCGATCAAAATTGAATAAAGTAATAATTTCGGTAAAACGAGCATTGTTATATTATTATAAAAGCACCCAAATAAGCGTATATCTTTTTATCTTGATGTAGATATAAATAAAAATTCAAACAAATTCGCAATGACTGAATTTTATGGGCTCTATTGTTTTTAGCCTGATGACACAACTCTGAATTTGTGAGACTAGCTTGTGATATAGAAAAATATTACTCAAACAAATGTCTTTCAAATACTATGCTTTGATTGTTATCGGAATTATAATCTCTCAACTCGTACATTCATTAGAGGAGAGCGAGTGTAACTCGTACGCACATTAGAGGAACTCATAACTTTATAATTTTTTTTTGTATTTCTCTTCTTTCAGGACTCAACTTTTGATTATTATGGAAATTGTATCTTAATTGTACTCATTGGATATACACATAAGAAGTACTCAGTACTGTTTTATTTTCTTTCATGGACTAAAGTTTTTATTGTTTGGGGAAATATAATCTCAACTCATGAGTGCAGGAGATTTTGACACATCTTGTATACAACTTCCTATTTCCGCCATCAGGTACAAATAACAGATGCACAGTGCCACGTTTTCTTTTCTTTCAAGGTCTAAACTTTTGATTATTATTGAAATTAAAACCTTTTATTCTCATCAAATAGACACATCAGAGTTATTCAGTGCTGTTTTCATTTCTTTCATCGACTCAAGTTTTGATTGTTACGGGGATTATAATCATTTAACTCATAAACTTATCAAATACACATCAAAGATACTCAGTACTGTGTTTTCTTTTCTTTTATCGATTCGAGTTTTGATTGCTATGGGAATTATAATATTTTTACTCATAAATTAACCAGATACACATCAGAGGTACTAAGTATTATTTTCTTTACAGAGAATGATATTCTTGGAAATGCTACATGAACTGCAAGATATCTGCAAATGTCGGGGCTCTAGCCGTCCGGCCCCTAATTATTTGAACGGGGACTTCACTCCTGGTAGCACGGACAATGGATTCGTACTGCATTCTGCGACCAGTTTCAACACGGTCTCAAGCCAGGATTTCCTCTCATGACTTCCGGTCCAGTTGACTTTTTCATCGGTTAGAACCAGTAGAGTGAAACATTGGCATCTTTTTTGAAATTTACTGAAATCTTTTCCCACCAGTGTCAGAAGTCACCCCAGCGGACAAGAAAATCAGCGCTCATTTCTTCATTTATATTTTTATACTTTTATTTTTTCGACCCATCATTTGTTTTAGTGTAAATGACCAATGTTTTTCAATTTCATCCTGATGTTTTTAGTAGTGGAGAATTTCTCACTTTCACTCCAAATACACACAAGGTACTGCATTTTGTACTGGCTTCCAAAAACTGAAACTATAAAACTGAAAAATTGTACAAAGCAACGTTTCTTCGGTTTTCATATTTTGAAAACATTCAACATTCAATCAATCGAGTAGGACTTCAAAACAACTTGTACAATAACTGCATATAAAATTGTATTTAGTAAATAAAATTTTGTGAAGGTTTGTAGTTCATGAATTATTTTTATTTCCCAAAGATGAGACGCTTCCCTATTTATGAGAGTAGCGTGTAAAATAAAATTATATAGTATTACTCAAAGGTATTTCAAGGACTATATTTTGATCGCTATTGGAATTATAATATCACAACTGAAACACATCAGAGGATATAGTAATTCATACACAACATTAGAGTGCTCAGTACTATATCTACTATTTTCTCTCCTTTTAAGGACTCAACGTTTGATTATTCAAAAGGCGTGATCAACAGGACGACTAGTAGTCACGTGACTGCTGTATGAAAAATTCACTCGGTTGGCCGATTTGGCATCATATCGCCTTGTTAGAAATATAATATCGTATGACAGGGTAGTTATAATAATGTGCATTTCTATATTACACTAGAGGCTGTACACTACAGGACAGTTTTCGATGCAATGATAAACCACCAGGAGAGATAAACAACATTTTTTCGGCATTGATTCCAGTGTTGTAAACATTTCACACGAATAGTTTCCCATATTGAAAGCACAGCTTCCACAATCGCTGTAAATTATATTATTATTACACCATGAGGATTAAAAAATTAGCACTTCAATTGACTTTCTTTTAAATATATGTATATCAGAGCTATATTGCAGCTTGTTAAAAACTTTTGTAATCGAATCCCTCTTTAAAACTTATCTATAACTGATTCTTTTACTGTCTCAATAAACCCTGATTTTCAAAATTTTAGTGTTAAGGTAGATTCAGTATTGAGGCAAGTTTCGTACTAAAGTAGAGTAATTTAAAGTATATTTAATAGCACATCTAATTTGATTATTATTAATACAGCTTTTTTTGGAAGAGCCAAAATGCTCGCTGGCTTCATTTAATAAATTCATATAAAAGCAGTATTATAAAAACCCGAAGCATAGCGTCATTCGTTGATATAATTGACCTTTAAACTACGACCGGAACAGAAGTTATACTGTGGTCGCGCCAAGAAAGAATTTATACTATGACCGGTACAGCAGTTGTACCTTGAAAGTTGTAAGAATCGTGCAAAGAATGAATCGCCTCCAGTTATATCTATAGCCGTAGTCAAAAGGTTAAATTGATTCAACAGCAGGGCTGCCACAGGCGACTAAAACGCGACGTTTTGCTACCATTTTTCAACCTTGGCGACTAGGGGTATCGTTTTAAGAAAATACGGTCTGAAGAGCTCCTAATTTCAAAATTTTGATAGCTTTATTTTGAAACAAAAACGATCAACAAAAATATAGTCTACTTTTTAAAACGAATAATAGGTGAAATATACTATATTTTGAATTATTCTATAGGTAAAACATTTCACAAGGAAACTTTGGCGCCAAACCATGGCAAACATGAACTACAAACATCGGAATCGTGGTAGCTAGAGTGTCAGGAAAATCTTAAAATAAAATATAGTTTTTAATTTCAAAATTTGAATTTCACATAGAATTTGTCAACGTGTTTCATACTTATTAGCACATTTTTTGTTTTAGCTGATTCATTTTGTGTCTGAGCTTAAGTAAGGTTATAGTAAGGTTTATAAAATGAGACCTTTTTGCTGCTTTTTTTTAAATTCATGCAGCTATTTCACAGATGATTTGGTTAGCCCTGCAACTGGAGGTGCAGAGATAGGATCTAAAGCAATGAATATAATGCCTAGTATCAAGACAACCTTAAAAGTCAACTCCTTTACAAAGGAAAGACAATGCAAATCATTTTCAGCACTTCAAATAATTAATTAATTTTTTAATAAGATCAAATTCAATAATTTTTTAGTTTTCTTTTTTAGTTTAACTGAAAACATGCTCAACATGTGTTTCAAGACACTTCTTCATGAAGTCTACCTCTAATGATTTTGTGGTCGAAGGAATTAAATCGCCAAAAGTCACCAAAATATCGATTTAGTTCTTAAATGGAAGTATTTTTTCTTTTTCCAAAATTATATGCTTATGCAAAATAATAACTATGTGCCAGATACAGATTCTAACGAAATTGCTACGAAAGCTCAATCATTTGCATACACATTCGTGTTAAGCACTCGTATGCAAATTTTCAGACACATAAAACTTGGTTCTATGTGCTGCAATTTTAATTTGACTGATTGTGTGTTAAATAACGCGTTGTTAGTTTCAACAATTTTGTATACCACTTTTATTTTTATATCGCAAAGCAATCTAAATTAATGAGATTTAATGTATTGCCTTATTGATCTAAAGAGAAACACAATTTTGCTTACGATCAATTAATTTAATAATTTTTAACTAAAGAATTTTCAAGCTTTTGTTTTTTTTTATATTATTTTCTCATTTGACAAGCGATTACTGTTAAATGAGAAAATGAATAAAAAAAACTGCTGTGTCCATAAAGCGTATTTTTTAAAGAACAATAAATCATCTGAAATGTCGAATAAATCCTCTCTTGCTGTTGAAGACTTGGAAGAATCAACCCCTTCTTGGGCTTAAAGTATTCAAGAAACTCGTTAGTAAAAAGAGCTACTTTTAATTATATTAAAATGAATTTTATAGTTTTTTTGTTTTAAACTTTTGTTTTTTTTTCAAATAATTTTCTCATTTGACGAGCGATTACACACAGCTATGCACATAACTTAATATCCCTTTCAAAGTAGAATAAGTCATCCACATCATATCGAGTGATTTTCTTAGTGCTTGAGAATTTTGAAGAATCGGTAACTCATTGGGTCCTTAGACCCAAGAAATTATCGATTCTTCTAAAAAGCACGAAAAACGTATTCAAGAAACACGTGTAGAGAGCTTCTTTTAGTTATATTTAAAACTGATTTAAATAGTTTTGTTTGAAGTTTTTTTAGTCATTTTCTCATTTGACGAATGATTATGACTGTAATTGTTATGTTCATAACTTAGTGCCTTTTCCAAAGCACTGTAAATAATCCGACATCATATCGAATGACTTGCTTGGTACTTAAAGCCCTGGAAAAATCCATCCCTTCTAAGGTCTAAAGTATTCAAGAAACGCGTTTAATGGAGAGCATATTTCTAATTATATTAAGACTGATGTTATAAGAATTTGATGTTGTTTAATACAAATTGAGGCAATATAAATTTTTTAAATGTATGATTTTTTTAAATCCCATAATGGAACTATTTATGTTCATAAAATGTGACGACGAGCTGTGAAAATGAACTGTAATAGTATTCAGAACACTTAAGTATAAAGAAATAGATGAAAAATTGATGGTTTCATTTGTTGTTCTTTTGTTTTCCGATCCACTCAAGTTGTTTTATTAGTAAATATCAATTGTGCATTATCAAAACAAGCTACTCCGACAAAAAGGCAGTCGACCTTGAGTGAATATTGGACATTACATACATACATATTTGGACAATTTGTTTCTATTTTCAAACATTTTTCGGAAAAAAAATTCAATTTTTTTTTCCAAATAACTTTTTTTTAGTGCGTTTGGAAGAAAGATTTTCTGAAGCAAAACGCATTTGGGTTGGTTGGTCTGACCTTTTCTTGTTTAGTCAAAAATGTCTGGATAAAGATAAGTTATAGAGGAACAGAAAAATAATTATGAAAGCAAAAGCGAGTGAAGCAAAACATATTGCTTGGTTCTATAATAATCGAATTGCTATAGAAACATCTCAGTCAGACGGAGTCCTTAAGCTATCTGAGCACATTATTGGTCACAGGGCGATGCATCAAGGGCTCAATTTAATTTTTTCTTTATCACTACCCTTTTTGTAAGAATAAAATTTTTTTTTGTAATTTCGCATAGTTTGGGTTTTAGTGCATATTTTGGGATTTTGTAATGCATATTTCAGGTCACATTTTTGCATATCGATCCGAACTCTAGTTATGACCCATGGGGTAAATTATCCATTTGGGGACATTCACCCATTTGGGGACATTCACACATTTGAGGACATTCAATTTGAGACATTACCCTCGGGGGGTGGACCTTTTTCAATGAAATAAAACTAATAATTTCTGATTCTCAAAGTTCCTTAAATATCAGAGAAAATAGTTGTTTGAGCAAAGTATTTTTTTCGAGACTTAATAAGATAAATTGTGTTCGGTATCCGAAGTGTTCTCATCCTAATGTGATTATATGTTTTTAAAAAGTCTTAGCATTAGAAATAAATAGACACGACATAGATTTAATTACCTTTAATAAAAAATATGTAGGTAAAAGTCATACTTTGCCTAATAATTCAAAATAGTGCATTTTGTTGTTATAGGTGTGTCTATGAACAATATATACAGCTTACCAGTGAAGTTGGTTAATAATAAAAATACCATCAGCTTTCGAGTTTCGAAAATCCAACATTATCCTCTTTAAGATGATCAAAACAAAATAGTTCCTTCTTGTCTACTATTCAGTAAAAACGAGTCTTATTTCGATGATTCAACATTATATGATAACTAGGATGAATTTGTAATGACTATATGCAATTAAAAACATAAGCAATACTGTTGTCACCAGCTCTCTCTCTCTCTCTCTACATCGTTTTCTTTCACTACAAAAGAAAATCCACTATGTATCTGCAGAATCATCAACATTCAGCTTATCTAATAGTTTACAAATGACCCGGATTCCTCTTTCATTTCTAATAGCTTTACTGAATGTAAGTTGAAGCAGAAGATGAAACTAAAACCTTATAAAATTGGAAAAGCAAATACAAATTATTAAATAAAATAAACTTGGTAAACAAATCTGATATGTAGGAACTACCTCATGTATTTATTGAGATACACAGCTCACATGAGTTTTTAGTATTGCTTTTTCATACACAAAATTTTCAGAAACACATAAATGTGTTTTACAAAATTTGATATTAGTATAAATTGTATACTTCTGCATTTGTACAGTCACAAATACACAACAAATATCTTTTTGATTGCTAAACGTGTATCTCAACTTAAACACGGCTGAAGAAGAATGAACTAGCCAGATTTTAACCACCGACCACGAATTGACCATTACCTCAAATTTCTCATTTAAACACAAGCATTTGCAAAAAACTCAATTTTCTTTCGTCCAATGAGCTAAAACAAATGGTAACCATTCTGAAGTTCACAGATCTGTCTTTTTAGTAATAAAAAATTAGAAGTAAAATCATTTGGATCTATGAAATCTCAGTAGAGTGAACTTGTTCTGAGGAATGTTTAATTTGAACTGAAGTTGGGCCATAGACGTAATTAAATACCGTTTATTTCAATATATATATTAAAGTTTTTCATATCTGAATTAATTTTAAGTCATAAGCGGTCAATCAACTGTTGAAACGAAACTACATGTGTTCCAGTAATTGACCAGTTTGGTCAAAACCTGTAGTTTTAGTCAAACTAATGATTTTAAATTTGAAGTTAAGAAGTTCATGATGACCGTTTTGGGTTAATTAAATATAAAAATGAGCCTTAACCAGTATTTCACTAGGTGATCAATCACTGGAAGAGGTGATAAATTACTGGAATACAAAATACTCAGCAGTTTCAAGACTTCTGTATTATAAGGTGATAAAGGTGAAAAATCTGATGAAATTGAAATGCAAGAGTGACGAGATGGTAACTGGCAAACCAAAGATGAATGGAAAAAGCTATTAAGCAAGTTTTGGGTTATTACAGATGTTTGGTTTGAGGTTTTATGGCGCAAGGACCATATTTGGCCAAGCTGTATCAAACACAAGACTGATGATGGCAGGTAATTGTGAAAAGAAAGAATGGAGTGGAGATAGTATATATAGAGAGAAGGATTGCATGGCCATCCTGAGGTCATGACCTACCCCCTCCTGCTTACTTATGCTGTAAGCCCCATGGGAAAAGAATAACTCACAAGGATACCTCTGGGTAAAGTTAAATGCAGAAGCAATGAAATTTGTAATAAGGAAAGAGCCTGCATAGAACCCCACATTTCAATAAATCTTCTGTTAATCTTGCCTTTTACATTATGTGCGATGGACTAATAAATGTCCTCAAAAAAATAGAATAGAAAGAGATTGTCCCATGGGGCTGTATCTAAAAGATGGTTGTTATATTGAGAAAGTAAGGATAAATGAGAAACAGTTAAAGGGATGCAAAAAAGAATCAAGGCAGGTTACCTCAAAACAAAAGAAAACAGAATTTCAGACTTATTGTGAAAAAAAGGAAATTATTCTGAATACTTAGCTAAGCTAAGTGACTGAATTTGTGAAAATGGCGAAGGTAGCTGGAAAGGATGCAAAGTAGCAAATTGAAACCAAATGTGGTTTGGAAAGCATAAGGTAAATGTGATTGTGGATGCAAAACATACCATATGCAGTGCATTTCAAAGAGAGAAGCTTTGTGGTTTGGATCGCATGATTTGTCTCATGAGGTCGACTTTGTTACGTTTTCGAGAAACTGATGTAGATTGTAGTGACTGACCTTAGCTTATGCAAAATTACAATAATACCAAAGAATTATTTACTATTATTGTAACATTTATTTACTTGTTTAATAATAGCTTGTTTTAGCCAGTTTAATGACATGTTTGCTAGTTTCTGTTTATTTTAGTAAGTTCTTGTATTTCCTATAGTTTTAGTTAGATGATCATGTTTAAAATGTTGAGCCTAACTATATTTGATAGAAATATACAGGTGATAGGTGAAATATTTGCATTCATGTTTGAATTTGAATTTCATTTAAAAAACAGTGATCCATTCTGAATGTATGGTAGTCGATTACCGGCTGTGCGGTGGTCAATTACTGTTCCAATCACTATTCTGAACTTTGAGATACAAATTCTGTTAAGCTATCAAATATAAAATTGTATTATTGTTCATTTTAATAAACTTCCAAACAAGAAACTAAATACAAAAAATCTTGAAATTGCAAGTGAAAATTAGATAAAGGGGAATTTTTTCATGAAAAATGTGCCTTAACTGGTCAATTACTGGCTGGTTCACACTTATTAAGACTATTCAAAGTAACTTTAAAATTTTTATACAAGTTAAACGTAATACTAATGCAAAAGTAATAGTATAAATTAAAAGTAATAAGGTGTGAAATTGTGTGTGTAACTTTATCCAATGTTTGAAATTAAGTTTTATTTACTAATTTTTATAGTCACATAATTAAGTTTTCGCACATATTTAACAGTAATATTTATCATAAATTTCACTCAAAAATGTTCACTATTCCAAACGTACTTTAATTATATGCCTCTATTCAGTTTTTCATAGGATTCAAATTACCAAATCACGTGAAAATGCATAAGTTCTAATCATAAGAAATACTTTAAGTGTATTGATACCTTATACAGGGGGCGCACTTGTGGAATGTAACTGGGGCTTAAGCCCTTCTCAGATCCTAAAAAAAGCAAAAATATCCTTAATTGAATTGTTATTGCAAAATCGGATCGGTTATGTAGATGATATTGATCTTTTCCCCATGCTTCAATCAGTAAATATATTATTATATTTTATTTTTAACCCCCGTTTACAAAAAAATCCAATCATTTGGACTACACCATAATACATATAAATATTTACAATATTTTATATTCTTTAATGATAAGGCGTTGTGGACCAGCTTTACACTTCAATATAGTTTCTATTCTTCTAGTAGTCACTCTAAAAAAAAGTCTAGTAGCACACTCTAAAAATTATCTATATATCATAAAACAAATTATTTTAATTTGACATATTCGGTTGCCAGATTAAGTAATTTAATTTTGTTTCCATTGTCTAACTTCCGTCACTTTTTTGTGAGCTTATATTTTTGTAGAAGAGTATTATTTGGAGGCGTAAAATCGATCATAGGTATACACGTTATTGCCAAGAGGCATAACTTAAAAATAAAAGTTACATTTTTCGAATAAATTTTTCATGTTGAATTATTAACAAGCTCTCCACCTTGACATACGTAAATCTGTTGCCAGCATAGGCTTATCAATGTGCAATGCTCTTTAAGATCCTTTTAAAATATCACGGGTATGCTCGGCATAAGAAAAATCCTGAGCGCCTACCAACCATGAATTTCCCACGGAATGGCTAACCTGAACACTCTACCAATTAGGAGTGCACTAAGGGTGGCAAACCCGAACACCCTACCAATCACGAGTGTACTTAGAGTGACTAAACCGAGCACCTTCCAATTACGAGTATACTCGTGGTGGCAATCGAAACACTACCAAACACGAGTATAACCTGCGTGGCAAACCCGAATATCCTTCCAAACACAAGTATTGTAGGAGTGGCAAATCCGAATACCCTGTCAACCACGAGTATATTCGTGGCTGGTAATAAGTGTGTTAACGCAAAAAAAAAAATTCGGAACTTTTGCAATCTCAATTTTAGCCCATTTCTCACCCTGTCTTAGAATTATATTCTTTTAATTCGAGAGTTATATTGATTTATATTATTCGAGAATTATATTGAATATGAGAATTATATTCGTCGATAATGTTTATCTCTAAGGAAATTTCTGGAGATGGTTTCAGTTTAATGAGTAACTCCTGTGGCTTCAGTAGAAGTGAAAATGGGCTTTTAAAAGTTTAAAACTTAATGGCAGACAACAGATAATTATTTTCTTTTTTTTGAAAATCTGCAAGCTTTTGGTCTGTGGTTGGCAATGGTACTACCTCATAATCAAAATAAAAGTTGAATATTTCTAATGAATTTTGTAGTAATCTTTCTAATAACTTTTGTCACTGCCTTAAAAATTCCTGCTGCTAAAACAGGCTTGCCAATCTTAATATTTTTATATGCGCTTAAAATACCACGAGCATACTCGGGAGTGGTAAGCCTGAACATCCTACCTACCAACCACGAAAATACTCGTGGTTGGCAGTGAATGTGTTATACTTATGCATTTTTGATTCCCTTGGCTCGACTATGTTATCACTTCAAATTACTACCTCTAAAATAGAGAGCTTACTGTACCAAATTGATATCATGGGTGCGCCCCTGATTGTACAAACTAACAACTCCCCCACCCAAAAAAAAACGCATTTCTGAAAACATAAAGGACATTCATCGTTTCTCAATAACTCTCATGGAATCGCTTTGCAGAGTCAAGTCTACATAGCTGAAAATAAGACAAACTGTGAGCTTCGGACTCGGAAGACTGAACTCGTACGAACCATTAAAATTTACGACCTCAAAAAGCATATAAAATGATGAAATGAATTTAGCTAAAATAGACGCTCCTCAAACTTATTGCTGCTTGTTTTTTTCAACCTCTGGTATAAAGTCCTTGTCCTGCTCGTAGATCTCATTTTCAAGCATTGCCCTTACAGACGCTTCCTTTGGCCTCCGTTTGGGCAACGAATCCTTCCGAGTTAGAGATTTGTTTCTCTGCATCTCTGGTGGCCTCAACACCAACACAGGATGCGGCATCTTCTCGTTGCGGGGTGGTTTCACTAATCGGATCAGTTGCCCAATTTGTTCATCCACCCTGCAGATCTTGGTGTTAAGTCTTTGCATCTCCAGCTTAAGATCCACTCGCAGGTCCACCAAGTTGGCGAGAATTTTTTGGTACTCGCCAGAAGTCGGGTCATCTTCCGAGCGTGGAGAAATTTCTTCTTCTATGGTTGGCTCCTTGGCGAGGACCCGAGACCACTTGGAAAAGGAACGGTTCCCAGTCCTTTGGACGTCTTTCTTGATTTGAGTGACATTTTCAGATGGAGCGTTCTCTTTGTCATCGCCGGGATCTCTTGTGACGGTCCACTTGGTGGGACACTTGATCCCCCCACTTTCATTTACTTGTGCAAGTCGTGGGCTAACTCGGTTCTCTGTAGTCTCGTTGACTGGGCCTTTTTCCACATCGGTTCGGCTCTCGTAGGATCCATTCCTCCTGAATTTGGAAAAGATCTTGCGTACTAAGTGGTCTTGGGATAACTCCTGCAATGGTTCGTGCTTGCGACGTTCTGCCAGCTCACGCTCACGTTTCACATCCGATACTTTGCGGAATATTAACTGAAAAGAGTAAAGAGGAAACTTTGAGGTTGTTGGTTGTGTTTAGTGACGCATGGCCATATTGGCCCAAGCTGTGCAAAACACAAGACAGACAGCGTCCAATAAAGGACATACAAACAAGAAAAGTTTTACTGACACAGAAGGGAGAAATGAACCTATAGTAAGTTACAAGGAATGAAGAGGTTAAGAGAATTCATCGTTCGTATTTTATAGAAAAAAGAGGTCTCTGGGGGTAATATCTCCAAAATAGTTACTTCGCCCCAATGGGTCAGAGCATTAGAATATAGCTAAATGTGTACAGCAGGAATGTATTACTTTATTGGATATTTAAGGTACTGAGATTCGGAAATGTGATAAATTCTTTATTTTATTGAAAAAAGTAGGTTCTACACTGTCCCCAAAGGGCTACTATGCCCTTAAGGGTCAGAACAGTAGGGTTGAATAAGTAGAGTAGTAATATATGATTTTATAGGTCATTCCAGATACTTTGACACTCAGAAATGATCAATGTAAATTTTTTTATTGAAGAAAAATGGGTTCCTTTATTAGGTTTACTAATGAATATTTTACTTCATGGGTCAAAGCATTAGGATATAGCTGCGTGAGAACCATCGAGAGTTGAAGAATATACTTTTATGTGTTTATGATATTTGTGTGAGTAATTGTATATTATATGAGGGCAAATTAAAACTGAAATTTTCTTTTAAAAATACTTACTCTTTGAAATTATGTGTGTAGTGTAGATGTGAACTGCTGCTGGCAATAGTACCTCGATTGTAACACTTTAAATTATGCAAGATTTGGTGTTGTGCAATGCGCACGTTGAGTATAAATGTCTTACAACTCACTGGATGCTCAGATGACAGTCCATTTGTAATTTGTACTCAGTCTGAGACTTGTTAAACTTTATATGTTTAGATAAAGTTTGTTATCGTTTTAAACTTTTATTTACTTAGTGAGTAACAGTAGCAGCACTCCGATGTAGACCTTCTGATATGCACTAAATACGAAGAGAAACAGTTAAATGAACTATATAACTCTATAGGTGCAATGCTGAGGAGAGGATTATAGTTAAAATTTAGAGGTACAGTTGACCTAATTGTATACAACTCTGTTGGAGCAATGCTGAGGTTGTAACAGTTAAAAATATTATAAAAGTTTGCTTACACAAATAGACAACACTAAAGGTGTAATAGTGATGATGTAACAGCTAAAAATTAGAGTGTTAACCTAACTATACAACTCCATAGTGCAGTTCTGAGAATGCAGAAATTTAAAATAAGAGATACATATACATTTTATGGGATCAGGTGACTAAAACCAACAATATCGTGTCCCTTAAATCCTTTTGTCTGCAGCATGGAAACGAATATTCATCGTATTTCATCATCTAATTGGTCCACGGTACGGGAAAAGACACTATCCATTGATTCATCATCTGAATGATCAGCGCGACATAGCAGTAGACTTTGGCGAGTTCAGCATTTTTATCGCCACCCTATATAAATGTGCATTCTCCCACGTAACCTGTCATAAGAACCAAACAATACGAAATTTTGCCAAATGAGCCAACCAAGTCACTGTTTGAAAAAACAGCCGTGTGACTGCTAATCAACACTTTGGTCACACTTTTTAAAGCTCTTCTCAAAAGCGTGGCTCAGTCTATTTATATTTCGCGTCTATGATATAGTTAACCTAACTATGCAGTGCTGAGAATGTAATAATTAACCCTCTAAGTGGTTTCGACGAAATACCTCGTCCATGAAGATCTTTCCAAATTTGCTTATGGCGATATATCTCTTCATCAAGACATTGACGGTCTTTTTATGATGAGAAGATCAAGATCTGGTCAGTTTTCTTCTCATGACAAAATATCTTACTTCTAAATCTATTCAGGTTCCTTCTAATGACGAGAAACATCGTCTCTCTAGATCTAGTAAGGTTTGCTAATGAGGGTATATCTTGTCATCAAGATATTGCCAATTCCTTAATGATGACAAGATCAAGATGTGTCATTTTTCTTCTAATGACGAAATATCTTGTCCTTGAAGATCTGGTTAGTTTTGCTAATGAGTAACATATCTCGTCATCAAGATATTTTTTTATGGTGACGAATAAGAGGTACAGTTAAAAATTGCTCTATGTGATTATTGTAAATCAAGGGAACGTTTTCTGTTTTAAGAGTTGAAAATAAGATTTGTTGACGTGAGGCAATGCTTTCGCGGGGATAAGCGTGTCCACTAAATGAAAAACGTGTCTGTGCGTAAAGTATGGGCTGCGACATACTAAAAATGCTCGAAAGAGTCCTGTAGATTAGTATCACCGCTATAAGGATTCAAATTTTGGTAGGGAAGGTTACTCACACCGAAGAGTATGAATGAAGTTATATGCTCTTGTCCCACTCACAAAGCTGTCATAATGCAAACAAGACAATAGTCCATGGTATGCGCTTGCTCTGTCATGTGAGGCAATTGAAGCCCTTGAAATATCATTGGAAATTAACTTTTAAATCATATAAGTGGTAAGTTTAAGTGTAAACAATGCAGTCCAGAATTTGGGAATGTGTGGTAAAATATGAGACTGGAAAGTAACTGTGACAGAGTAATAATTGGTTTAATGTGAACTTCGAAGATTTCGGCTTTTTGGCACTTGCCCCACCTTACTCTATAATACTGTTAATGTAAAAATAATGCATCTTACCCTGTGTCGCAAGTTGTAAGTAAGCAGAAGGTTCCGGGCAAACGAATTGGCGAATGCATGGTAAAAGTTTAAAACTTCAAGTAACTTATCCCTTTTGATGGAATGTAAATCACAGTACGTTAGTCCACGTACATTAGCACAAGATTGTCCGATTGTAGGTTCTTTCCAAAAGGCATCTCCAAACACATCTCCTTTACCTGCAATAGAGTATTATAATGATTTAGAAAGTTGGTTGGGTTGAGTATAATGGCACGAGGGCCATATTTGGCCAAACTGCCAAACACAAACACAACGTTAAGTATAATGAGATTCCGACGAGAGAAGACAGTCGACTGTGTGCTACTGGATTTCTGAACAGGTTTTAAAGGTCTTTAGGAGAAGGCTGCCATACATGAATTCTGATCGCCGTGACTGGTTTTTCACCGCCAACTCATTATCGCTGCTATGACTTACGCTCCGAACGATTAACTTCGAACTAGAATCCGCTATTATGACGCCAGTTGAGGAAGATCTATCATCTTATTTAATGAATTGATTCGTCTATAACCACGGGACTCAACTGAGTTCTCACGGTAGCCGGATCAAATGAATACACAAAGATAGTTTTGAATTCTATTATGTAGATAGATATTCAGATAGTTTTGTTGATGCAGAGGAGGTTGGTAGGTATTTTAATTAACGTCGTACTGGAGCAACACAACGGGCTATTGACGAAGGTCCGAGATATATTCCCCAAGGGAAAGAATACAGAGGACAGAAATATTCCCTGGGTAAATTACAGAAATTAAACCTCCACTGCCTTCAACTCGTCTTCTGACCGTGGTTCAAAATTACGTGGTGTTTTCCTCTGATCTTTCCCTTCGGATTTGATCCTGGACCGTCTCCAATAGCCCAGTGTTTTGCTCCAGTGCAACGTTAATTAAAATAACAAATACCGCCGCCTACAAATCACAGGTTGCTAGCGTAATTGACAAACCCGCTGTCCAACACGGCTCCCAATTTAGAAGGACTGAAGCTCTAATTCAAAATTTTAAATCAATCCACTTAACCTATTGTTAATTCGGTTGTACACCTAAGAGATCTACGGTCGATATTTTTTTAGCGTTTTCAAGTGAAGTCTTTCACAAAATGAAACAAATCTAAGCATACAAAAATAAAATATCGGGACTAAAAGTACTTGTTCAATCTAACAACTATATCCATTTACCCTACTTGTTTTTCTATGGTTAACTATGACCTTGGAAACAGAAAACAGAAATAGGATTCAAGAAAATCCTTCGCAAAAGTAGTCCTTTATTTAATTTTATCTTAGAATGAAGCAGCATAAAAAGCGGGTACATGAGTTTAAATTATTTTCTTTCTCATAGACGCATCGGAGGTTTCGCAATTGGCGCAAAGTCAAGAAATGAAAAGTGGTGAGTTTAAAATTAAAATTTATGATACGACACATACACTTGCAACAAAACAATTCTGAGAGAAATAAGAGTATTTTCATCCATTCTATGTGTTTCATAGTTGACCTATTTTATAGTTTATCGTATTAAAAGGATACTACTTTCGCAACCCGCACAAGTTTGACGCGTTAATGCCATTATTTATAAAACTTGGAACGCATTCCAGTACTTTCTTGGTACTTTTATTCCTGTTGTAGTGAAGAACTCTCACAAGCGTTTCCCGCAACTATCAATCTGTCAACTAGTGGTGGCACCTATCGAATTCAGCCGCCGTTAAATTCTAAAAGGGAACGTTATGAGCACGGACTCGAAGTCCTTGGGACAGCAATAATGTTATGGAGTCCCCCTCCAGCAAGAGGGATTAAAACTAAAATTTTAACCAATGAGTAGGGCAACTTTTTGCAACAAATGCAACTTTTTTTCACAAGTTCTACGCTACATGTAAAGTACTACGTAAAAGCCAAATTCCTCCTACATGGGGTGTATTGTAAGTGAGTTATAACCGCAACATAAATGCAACTTTCTGCATAAATGCAACTTTTTGCATAAATGCAACCACCTGCAACTTTTTAAAATTTAGCTTAAAATTAATTAATATGAAATTACTATTTTATTTTTTGCCCTCTGAACCAACTCTCCGATCACGTGTGTCTGATCTTGCGAACGCCGAAGTATTGCGGATCAAAAAAGAAGTTAATGGAAAGAAGCTGTTCGTCTTAACAGACGAAAGTAAAATGGCAAGTACTTTTAACACATTGGTTGGCACTCTTGATAATGCAGAGGAAACTTGCGTAATGGATTACAGAGTTTGCGAGGCGAGTGTCGATCATAAATATGTTGTTCTCCTTGTAGATATGACGTTTTAAAATCTCTGAATGTTGAGCGAAAGGATTTGGTGCTTCTGCTATCCAATATAGCACATTATATGAATGCGGCTGGCGCAGTTTTTCAATGTTAAAGAAATTACTGGCTAAGGATCGGTCATTCAACGTTCTTCTGCATTTAAGAATGTATTATAATACTGTTATACACGATTAAAATTGTCAAAATATTTTGAATTTTTTCATTTTTCACGAATAATTTATTTTTGAATTTAGTGTATCAAAATTAAATGCAACTTTATTTCCATAAATGCAACTTTAGGAAATGATAAATGCAACTTTTCCCATTTGTACTGCAACAAAAAAGTTGCCCTACCAATGAGTAACCAAATAGGCTGTTACAACAAAACATCATATCCAGGGAATTATTGCCAAGTCATACGGCCTCGAACTACTTGTGCCCAATAACAAATTTTATGGGTCGCCGTCCACCACTCCGGACTAGAGGGATAAAAATCAAAATATTTACTAATGAGTAACTAGATAAGTTGTTCCAACAAAACACCCACGCTAGGAGTCCGAATTCCTTGGGCGCCCTAATTTTATGAAAGCTCCTCTATCAACAAGAGGGGTAAATATATGTTTTTTACCATGTGTTACCAAATAAGTTGGTCCAACAATGTCCAATTCCAAGTCCTATGAGTCCAATACCTCGGGCCCCCTAATATTTTTATGGATACCCCCTCCAACAAGAGGATTAAAAATCAAACCTTTTACCAATGAATAACGAAATAAGCTGTTCCAACAAAACACCCTCAGCATTAGTGCCAAATCCTAGGGGCCCGAACTCCTTTGGGCCCTTAATAATTTTTTGATTTGTCTCTTATTCGTTGAACATGGATCTTCTATAATATTTAACTCGAAAATTTAGGTTTTGAGGAAAATCGAGGAAGCACACTAGTATAGTTCCCTAGTGTGATAGGTAATTGATAATTTTTAATTAACGTCGTACTAGAGGGCAACACAACGGGCTATTGCCGACGGTCTTGGATCTATCCCTTAAGGGAAAGATCCGAGGACAACATCTCTTAATTTTGAACCACGGTCAGATGACGTGGCAACACCTGAGCTAGCACCCCACTCTCGAAATAGGTGATAGATAACGTTAAAATAGATAATGCTTCTCTATGTTTAACTCGAGAAAGGTCTCGGAGTGAGAAAATTGCGATGAAGCACTAGTTCATTCACTAGTGTATTAATAACACAAAAATATATACGGCTTCTCTAACATTTAACTCAAGAATAGGTCTCGGAACCACTAGTATCATCGACTGGTGTGTTATATAACGTAAGAATAGATAAGGTTTTTATAATGTTTAACTCGAAAATAGGTGTTGGAAGTAGTAGTATAATTTACTAGTGTGTTAGATAACGCAGAAGTAGATAAGGCTTCTCTATTGTTTAACTCAAAAATTTTTGTATCGAAGAAAAGCGAGGGAGCACGAGTATCATTCACTAGTGTGTTAGATCACGCAAAAATAGATAAGAAATCTCTAATTTTTATCTCGAGAATAGTTCTCGTAGAAAGACGAGGAAGAACTAGTATCATTGACTAGTGTGTTAGATAACATAAAAATTGGTAAGACTTCTCAAAGTCTGACTCAAAAATATATCTCAGAGCGATTTGAGGGGCAACATTTTTCGAGGATAGCATATTTAAAATACGTTTTCTTTTCACTGTTTATTTCAGTCCCGATGATAGACGTTTTTCTCCAGCGAAATTCCCATTGACTTTTTTAAACTTAATTTAATCTTTGGAGTTTCTGAATTTTAGTACCATGAAGGTACGTTTCGGTAAATTGAAGTTTCACTGTCTTTCGCCGTGCTACTACAGGATTAACGTGAGTTACCTAAAATCGCTACAACTTCGTCGTCTTGAATGACTTCCAAAGATCCAGTAACTACAAAGCACAAGGTGTCGATGCTTTCACCAGTGTGATATAATAAGTCACCCGGTGCGCTGTGTTCCATGGTGAAGTACATAGCCAGAGCTCTAAGACAGCCGTCGCTTGCTAGCCGGAATGCAGGATGTTCGTTGAAGACTTTTCTGTTCAGATGTACACAGATATCGGCAGTCATATCTTTGGGACAATAGCTCAAGACCTAAAATTTAATTATTGTTTCTATACAAAAATATCCAATTACAAAGAACAAAACTATATGATCCCAAATGTGCATGAAAAGAGACATACACGAATGTAGATATAAGAGACAAAATACTTCATTGGAGAAAATTACTTAATGAATTGAAATCATTAAAAATTACCTCAACCGCCGAGAAAGTTGGTTATTTTTATAGCTCAAAGGCCATACTTGTGGCCAAGCTGCGACAGAGTATGTGGACAAACATATACACGACCGCTATAACCATTATACCAGTTAGGTGACCAACAGAATAACGTAAAGATAAACTCATAGAGGCAAAGAACGAACCTTGGTGAAAGTGCAATGTAAATTCAGTTCTTTTAAAATGTCGAAGCAACCCATAGCTCCTATAAAGTTTTCAACCTTTAGGTGATTCATTACCTAAAGTTTTATTTTGCGATCTGATTATTCTCATTAATCATATTGAGATTGTAACATAAAACTTCAGGTGATTCATTAACCCAATCAATCATCGAAACGGACGTCTGTTTGTGAAGGATCACCCACTGGGTAAGTCGATGTTACTCCTAACGGGGACAATCACCAACATCCACACTACTAATAATTTACTAGTGGCTGGCAGAGAAACGCTATGACCACTATACCAGTTAGGTTAAAACAAAGAAGGAATGTCTTGGACAGTTCTAGAACGACAAGACACTTTTGGAAACTGTATAAACGATAAAATTTCCAAATGAAAGATCAGAAAAACGTTTTAGTGTTTTTTATAAAGTAAAAATTCAGCAGTAAAAATTTCGATTCAACTGAGTCCTTTACTCCTGCATATCAGTTTGGGTACATCAAATCAATAACTTTTTACCACTCACATTTCGCATTATGTTGGCATTCTTTATGTAGTTGATCTAGAATCTCTTCACTATCGTGCTTTTCGGGATTTATTTATTGTTGTTATTAGCTTGCGAATAAAAATGACTTTCGGTTTTAATGCCTGGCACGAATCCACGTTTTTTGTGTTTTCTTTTATTTTAATGACATAAAAGCAAATGCGTATCAGCTTTCTTCGATTTCACGAGGACTTTTTTATGTCCTCTCCATTACTCAAAACGAGGGCATCTCCGCTATTAGAACAGCAAATGTATTTGCCGTTGCAACTTTATCAGTACAAATAGCCGATTTTGATTGCCTGAAAGTAATTTATCTTTGCGCATATTTTTGTTATGTAATCGATTTGGAAACTTCCTATTCGTTAGTCTGTAAATGCTTATTGATTTTAGTTTGTGTTCCTTTTTAAATCACTCATAGAGTAATAAAATGATGCACATTTGCCTAAAATTTAAATATAATACTGAATTCGCATCAAGGAAGGTCACCTGATCTCAATCCAATAGAGTTGGGATGCTTTCGTACATCGCATTGCAGTCTACACAGCGCCATCACGGATCGCACAAGAGAAAGACATGCTCTAGTTCACAAATGTGACTCTTTGTTACAGGAACGCTTGGACAGACATGTCTGCATGTTTAGTGACGTGTATTCTGGTCAGATGTCATCATATTCCCTATTAAGTTGCTTTTAACGGAGCTAAACATGTTTCTTTCGCAATTACTAAAACGTACAATGTTTCACCTAAGTATTGTTCATACCTTTAGTTTCCTGTAGCACCACGAGACACATGAATGCTCTTATTTTATTCCACATAGCTTGTGGAATATTCATTTGGCATTTGAGGTTATTGGGTGCAAATACTTGGCACGCAATTAATAAAGGATTGCATTATCATTAATTTTCGGACATGCGGGTAATTTAATTTTCAGACTCATTGCTCCTTTTATACCAACAGGTTACTAGATGAATTACGGATGCAGGAATTCAACCTAAAAAGTTGACTTAGTGGTTAACTTTAAACTATTAAGTTATTTACAGCCAATGAACAACTATAATAAATGATAATCATCCCTATGTGTTAGAACTGGAACTAGTTGTGGGTTAGCCATATATACCGGTCAAATCACCCTTCTAAATTTCAAGAAGAAAAATTATATTTACCATTCAATATTAAACATACTACAGCAGATATTAATCTCATCTTCTTTACCAGACTACACTAACTGCAAAATTTTTATGGGGGAATTACAAATTAGCTCAAAGGTGATTCCTTCATGAATAATCTGCACTGATTGCTCAAATACAGTCTGATTCGCCCTATCTTTGAGAAAATATTATCTAGTCCTGAGAAAATTGTCCCCTCAAAAATTATTTCATCGGTTATAAAAGGTACTTTGAAACTCCAAAAAAATAATGAAGAGCATTTTATATATTTTTTTAAAATTTGGTCCCATGGGTATTGCATTGAAACATTATTCATTATTTAAATTGGTACATTATCCATTTGGAAACATAACCTCATGGGTCGGAACATTGAGATGTATCTGAATGGAGACTCAGGAATTAATAAATACACACTACAAAGTTCTTAGGATTAAAATATTATTCTTTTTAAAGGTGTACACGTATGCACAGTTTATTTATTTATTTATTTTGGAATTGTGACTTTAAAAATCCAGTTTTTTTTTACAATAGGTAATTTGCTTGTGCTTAACAACATTTCAGTGCAAAAAAATCTGATTAAGTTAATAATTTACCATCTAATTCAGGTATAAATAATTAATTAGCACGTTTTTTGAACAGTGACATCTCAAATTCTAATTTGAGCAATGTTGCTTAGGACAAGATATCTTGTCACCAAGATATTGGTGATATTTTTTTTATGATGACGAGATCAAGTTCTGGTCAGTTTTGCTAATGACGGGATACCTCGGCCATCAAGATGTGGTCAGTTTGCCAATGACGAGATACCTCGTCGAGACAACCGCCATGAGAGTTAAACTATCAGTTGAAGGTACGTATGCTTGTGATGCCACGTAGTCGTATGATGCTCATCTCCGTGATGATCCCTCGTCCTATCTAGAAAAGGATAACTCATCGGGTTTGTTTTCGATAAGACGAGGTTTGATAATAATGCGAGATCGATACTGATCACCCCGTAGTACTAAACAATTTTATTTTCAAAGCAGTAGACCGATCTATACATAAATTCTGCAGCCAAAAGGACGCGAGAACAAAACCAATAATTAAAACATAAAATACATTCAAAGGTTTAAAATACAGCAAATAAAATACTGTTGTTTGGTGGTTTTATAGCACGAGGGCCATATTTGGCCAGACTGTGCCAAGCGCAAGACAATGTTAAGTAAAAAATGTGAAAGGACAGAAGAGGAATCGGGAAGCAGAATAGTGGGATGAAAGCAAAAACAGATCGCTTGGGGGTATCCAGAGATAGGTACCCCCTTGTTCAGTAAAGACATTAAACTCAAGGCTACTTATGTAACTCGGGTTCCCGAAACCTGAACACCCCGAAATAAGATATGTCCCTGAGGGCAAAATATAAAAGTATGAAAAGCTACTGGAGCTGCCAAGTAGCCAAAAGGGTTCTCGCCTGCCAGTAAGGTCCACAGGGAGTTGTTTCAGTTAGAGCAGCATAGGTGGGTACGTGAGCTACATCCATTAGTACACCATCCGTACAAAGAAGGCACAAGGGACTATTAGCAATACCAAGCTTATGTAAATGGAAAGCAAGGCAATCATAGCTTGTGGCAAGTCTGAATTCGGCCAATGACACATTTCGTGGAGAGAGAACGGATCGTATATTTCCTTTTTAGTTTGTTCCATTTATTTAAGATATACATTTTATTAAGATTCTTCTTCATTTCGATCTAAAAGGTCATTATGGAATATGGAATACCATTAGGAGGGTATTATGGAATACCATTTACATTTCTAAAAATAACTTTACTGGTTGGGAATAAAAATCCCCAAAATCATCATGAGTACATACTATAACTAATTGCTATGAACTGTCACTTGTAAAAAAAAATACTATTTACTTTGTTGTTACAAAAAAAATTTATTTAAACTAATTTTCAAATGGAGGTTAATATAAAATAGTCGGGTAATATGGAATAGGTGGTTTACACCATTGAAAAACAGTTGTCGTAAGGGACGCAATTTGTCTCTTTCCTTTTAGGCTTACAACATGAGGAACTTTACTTTGAACCACAGACAAACCAGTTTCGTCTACATTAAATATCATGTTAGTAGGATAGTTGTTGTTTGAAAACAACATCGATCAGGTCAAAAAATGTGTCTACTTTATTAAATCCCCTGGCTCTGGCAAAAGATGTACCCATGGGTTTACGGACTGAAAGTTTCGGTTTTCTTTTCATAAAAGCTTAGAACCAGTCTTTACAAGCAGTTTCGTCCTTAAATTTATGGGGTATGTTATTGCGAACCGGAATTGGCGTGTCGGGTATTATGGAATACCTAGTATTCCATAATACCCGACACGCCATTTTGGGAAATGAACCTTTAAACTGATGGACAAAACATTCTGAGCTAAAAATCGACCACAGTATTTCAAACTACAGTTCTTTTAGTGTACATTATGCTTAACATCAATGTTCAAGTCGCATGTGTACTAGTAGGTTAAAATGTTTGAAAATTTACCTACAAAAATTCTTGAAAATCGCAAAACACACTTTGTTCTGTAAAGAGCGGTACGACAACAACATGTGGTCAACTCTCACTGCACTGCATCATGGGGTCTTTCTTGAGAAATTCATGGTATTCTCAGCTGATAACAGCACCAATCAGAGCCGAAACCTCGGTATTCCATAATACCCTCCTCTCCTATACTACACACGAGATGTCAGTAATGAAAGCATACTTTGGTTTACGTGAACTACATCCATTAGAGCGCCATTCTTACAAAGAGGGCACAAGGGACAGTTAGCAATACCAATATTATGTAGATGGAAAGAGGGGTAATCATGGTTTGTGGCAAGTCTGAATCCTGCCACTGCCACATTTCGTGGATAATCAAGAAGGGAACTGATTGTCTCTCCTTTTATTTAGACCTATCCGGTTATTCAAGACATATTTTAATAAGATTTATCTTTAGCTCAATCTAAAAGGTACTACACACTAATGTCAGTAAAACATGCATACTTTGGTTGTGTCTATGCCTTTGGTCATGGCCCATGTAGACACAACGTAGTCCATAACCCGTTCGCTGAGAGCTTTCGGCACTTCATGCAGCTTCATAAACTCTCGAACGTTGTTCAACATCTCGTGGTATCTGGCTGTTGCGGATGTCATTTGCTGAATAATAGTCGTCACGTGTCCAAAAATGGTGGCATACAGCAGAGCTGGAATGACATTACATGCGATGTACAGCAATAGAAAAACCAATAAAGGAAATACATTTAAATATCAGGGGTATTTCAAAATTCATGCGCGGGCGAGTTCACAGGTTTATGGTAACGTAAAGAACGCTGAAAATGAACAACAAAAACCTGAATGTACTCTGTGTTTTACAGCCCTCGTGGCTTTGAAGTGTAATAAAAGCTTTTCCTTCCGGTGTATCAATGTTCTAAATTATGCAGTCCCTTGAATAAATGCAACTCTCAGCTGACTTATAAAATATCGCGTGATACGAATTTTAAAACACAAGAGAGACGGGAATAGCGAAAGCCCTTAAAGTTCCATTACTTTTATCGTTATAAGAATCAAATCTGTTGAATATTCTAGTTAAAATATAGCCCTTGAATATTTAACAGCCATTTGCATCTTGAGCACATTTTCTCGCCTTAATGTATTAGGCAGAGTACCCACAATTTCATATTTCGAAAAGAAAGTTTAAACACGTTATCTTGGAATAGCGTGTCTTACAAGCGGGATTGTAATTATTCTTCCTCCTCTTAAATTGTATTGATTTGAAAAAACTGAAATTGAGTTGAAAAAAGGGCAGTTGTTTCTCTCATAACAAAATTCGCAAGCTATAAAATGGAAATAAAACTTTTCTGAAAAATATTGGGAAATGTATTGCAGTAATTATCTTAATATTCAGTTTATCTTTCTGCAAAGCATTACGAAATATTTTCCGAAGCATCCTTCTGTATGTCTGCCCTTATTATCTAAAACCATTTTTCCAATATAAAATCGCATTATCTGAAACCATTTTCTTGGTATAAAATAGAGGATTTATCACTTGCATAATATATAGTATTTATCCCTTGTATATTTAAAAGTGAAATTAACTTTTTGCAGATGTTTGAAAACTTTTTTTTAGAATATTCATAACAATATTAGATCAATATGAATTTATATGAATCTATTTTCAAAAAGTAATGTAAACAGTCCATTTTTTAAAAAGCAGTTGCTAAATTCATATTAGATTTAAAATACAATAATCAGAACGAACTCAGTCCGTTAGAGCCATGTGTTTCTTGATTTCTTCGGGCGGTAATCGAGTAAAAAGCATGTTATTAACTTTAAAACCATCTTTTTGCTTTAGTGCAATAAATATACATAAACTAGTCTTAGCATTATTTTTTTAACCCTTTACAATACAACGTTTAGTAGGACTTATGCATTGATTTCCTTCACGTTAAATGTTCCATTCCTCGTTTAGCTTGATAACTGCACAAATGTTTATAGTTTCAGAAGTGTTTTTTTTTTGTTGGTCTTCAATTTTGTTCTTTTCTACTACATAGTAGCACATTATAATTATTTGTAAATCGTTTAAAACTTTATAACGATGCCGCTATTATCGCTTAAGTTTATATTTCACGATTTTATGTAAGGAAACGTATATGTATAAACTGTTGAAGTTTATGTTATACACCATTTCAAATATATGGTTGCGCATGAATAAGTGCAAGGTGAAGAAATAACATTATAAAGATATAAGTGCACTGAGGTGGTGAAGAGTGTTAAATTGTTGATTTAGATTGATTTGATTTTGATTTTGATGGATTTACTCAGCTTTATCAAACGAAGATGAAGATTTTGTGAGAAGGAAAATTAGTGATGATAATTGTTTTAAATCAAAACTTTATTCCGATAGGCTATTCAGAATCAGAAAAAAAATTGGACTGTAGAAATAAAATTAAACATGGAATGAACTACGTTATGTAGGGAAAATTCGTGCAATTTGGACCATTAGTTGTTTTGCAGCGAAAACTACCGAATGTGGTGCCATCTCGAAGTGATGACTATTTTCAGGACCTGTTACTTCCTATATTCGTCTCCTGAACTCAGACGGGGAAGCCATCTTTTTACTCGTTTGATGTTCCAGTTTTTCAGGTATAGCATAATGGCTCGTGTTAGTTCATACGTATCAGGGTGTTTCACCAATACCTGGCCCAAACGAAAGGGTGGTAACATGGCCCTAAATAAACATTTTTGCCAAAAAAAATGCGTGTCCGGAAATCAGAGGAAACTGTTTAGGTCAGTCAATAGCATCGATATTTTGGAGTAAGTAAGGCGTTATTGCCAGATCGGATTTTCAACGGCAAGCATCGCCACAAGAATGCAGTTCTTGCTGTGCTTGACAGGAAAAGGTTTATTTCGAGGCCCTCTTTTACCCTTTTTAAGTTGGCCTCTATTCTATCAGTTCTGAAATCGTTCAGTCTTTCCTGCATGAAGTACAATCAGTTTTCATAAGGTTGATCAATAGAATCTTTCCTATGATTCTTTCTTTCAATCGATTGAAATTAGCAAAGGCTGAATTCGATAGATGTTACCCCGGGAGTAGAAATTGCTTAAAACTTTGAGGAACGTCGCAGAACAAAGTCTTTGCAGAAGAAGTTTTCCTTAATTTTATCAAAACTTTGATCGATTTTTCTTAAATCGTAAGTTACGATGTTTTGCAGTGCAAAGCGCTCTCCTTGCCACATCTTTTATTTCTTTTCTAGCTAAGGAACAACCTTCCTATACCACCCAACTTACCACAAACACTTTATAAATAACACATCTTCTATGTCAAAGACGAAATTTTGAACTTCAAAAGTTGTCGACAGAATTGCAAATTCTGAAAGTATCCCTTGGTTTTAAATAAAGTAAGTTAATTAATTTTGATGTGTTTTAATATAAATATGTAATACATATATAAACGATAACTGCGTTTTACGTCTGTTTTTAATTTTATTGCAGTTTTCAAAATTCGGACAAAATGCCTGCAGAACAATTGCAATTGCTTGGAGTTGTGTTGCAGAACACTGAATATAATTCTGCACCTGGGGGTGTTACCATAGTTGAAAGATAGCGAAGCCGTGAGATCTCGAGGGGCGACTACTTTCAGGATGTATCATCAAATATTTTCCTACCTATGTCATGGTTATATAGTTATCGTGTATAATGTGGGTGAAAGCATTCCTGCTCTACTCGGAAATCTCGTGACGTTAACTGTTTGTGCGTGGGGAAATTTTTATTAGTGTAGCGCAAAGCGGTCGAAAGATACTGCAACTTCAGACTACCAAAAAAGTACTTTATGGTTGAGATACGTTCAAATGTTGCTCTTACCGGGGCTCGAAATAAGTCGCGGCAACCTCGGCAAATGCCATGAGCTTAGCTTAAATCGCCGCGACGATCAACAGTTCTCACGGCAAGTTTTTCTGCGAGTAATTGACAACGAATGTTTCATTATTTATCTTTCAAATACCTGCTATTTAAAATTTAAAAGAAAAAACTATGTGCGTTCATGAGGATAACTTCGGGTGGTCCTTCACTTTCAGATTTTAAGGCTGATCGAGCAGTTCAGAAATGGTTTCGTGCATGTGATCGCAAACTTTGCTTTTAGCTATGTAGTTATGAAACAACTGAAATTTTCTCTAGCCTAATTATTGATTTATGCCTGCCGTAAACTTTATAATAAGGAAATAAACGTGTGTTTACAATATACTATTTAAATGTATCATTTTTTTTTTATCTCAGATGCATTTTAGAGTTTCATATGAAATTGCAGAAAGCTTACAAGAAAAGTGAAGTATTGTTTTCATCTTCTCATTGCCATTATTCCTTCAATTGTTTTAAAGTTTAGTGAAAAATTTGCAACTGCAACTTACCGTTATTACTGAAATTTTAGGTTTTGCCATGAGCTGAATAGTTTTTACTGCTAGCTTATAAAAACTCACAGCAATATTAGCTGCCAGCTTCAAAATCTTATTTCGAGCCCTGGTTTATACTACTCTAGTGTAAATCAATTTTTATTGAGGTGGCTAAGCTCTCCACAGTACTTCTACTCTAGAATTTAGCAGCGGCTGAATTCGATAGATGCTATCACTAGTTAAAAGATACCGAAGTTGTGCGAGCTAAAAGAGTTGACTTGCGTTCGGGATGTGCTACCTTATGTTTTGTTCCCCACTTTTACCTTGTCCCCTCTACTGAACCCCCAGAGTCCACCCTCTTTTTCTGGTTTCTGGTTCAGGTAAAGAACTGTTGCTGGTGTTAGCTCTTTGCAAAAGGGGAAATTTTATCGTGTTATTAGTGTGTAAAAGAGCGCAGTAAGACATAACACACACAATCTCAGTCTTCCTACAACGTACTACATGGTTGAGACATTTTGTTATGTTTCTCCGTAAGTTTTGATTGATTAATAAAATTTATTACTGATCATTAGTATGTTTTATCCCTTTAGAGTGTGATAATTATTGTGTCCCCAGGAAATAGACTTCGACTCCACGGGATTTAAATAAGTTAAGCTATCCAAATTACACGCATATGCATTTTGTACGTTTTATTATTTCCTCCAAAATTTTTCATGGATTAATAAAATTTACTATTGAATAATAGTGTGTTACATCCGATCAGTGTGTGTTAATTATAATGTCCCACAAAATTATTTGATAGACATCGACTTGACGGGATTTAGATAATAAGTTAAGTGATCCTAATTCCACGCAAAAACATTTTTAACGTTTTATTATTTTCCTCGGTAAGTTTTCATGGATTAATAAAATTCATTACTGATAATTAGTGATTTTATTTTATTTTTGTTTTTTTAGTTTGTGTTATTACAGTGTCCCCGAACAAATTTAATATCTATGGGTTTAAAATAATAAGAAAACTGAGGTATCCAAATTATACACGCATATACGTATATTCTGTATGTTTTATTATTTTTCTTTGTAAGGTTCCCATGGATTAATAAAATTTATTACTGATCATTAGTGTGTAAATTACAGTGTCCCTAAAAAACTATTTAATAGAGTTCGACTCGACGGGATTTAAATAATAAAAGGATACGTAGACCTAATTACACAGACTTCCTCCACAACTTAACTAAGCTTGTGCTTTTAAAACAGATGGATGAATTTATCTAAATTACTGATGCTAATATTTTGTATGAAGTTATTTTCTGGAGCAAAGCCAAATCAATTATCATCTTCAAACTATGTTATAAGATACTCACTTCCTTTCTGAAATGACTAAGTCCTTTCAATTAGTTATTATAGCCGTTTACATGTTTTCAAAGCATAAATTTTTTAATTCATCATTTTAATAATTTGTTTTTTCAATGAGAATATTTATTCAATACTTAAAACGTGGAAACAAATTTGGTTTTATAAATTTTATTGAGATTTAAGTGCAATAAATTCACTCTTTATTAATTCGATATAATAATTCTATTTGAAAGAATATAAAATTAAGTGTTGATGTAGAGGAGTAGTATAATGAGAGATGGTAATAGATCATAAAAAATATATCAAAATAAAGATGAGAAAAATTAAAAATTGTGAAATTTATTTACGTTTTCATATTCATAAAATATTGAGAGAATACACTTATTCTATTTTATAATAAGCATAAAACACAATACATTAACGTAAAGAACCTTTGGAAGTGTTCGAAATTAGGTTAATATAAATTTAATATTAATTTATAAAAAGAATTATCAGATGTGCTAAAACTTCCTTCTGCGTTTTTTCTGTGCTGTTATTAATATTTGAACACTATTCATATTCAGTTTTTAGTTAGTTTTCAAATTTATTTAGTTTTGAATTTTAAAATATTTATATTACGTTATATTTTCTTTCAGTATCAAACACTTGTGCTCCATCTCATTACAATACTTTTAAAATTATTTTATAATTCATCACAGCATATTCAGCAAATGACATTAAACTGATAAAATTCCACTTATTTGTATGTTTGGATATACAGACGGTAGACTTCTGTTTTTAAAAATATTATTTTTCTATACTAGTTTCAATATTGTACTTTCAACATTCTATACTATAGTATAGATATCATGACGATTTTAGGTAAAATGAGTAACAGACAGCAAATGTTCGTATGTACTTTGAATAACGGTTAAATAATTTATCGATTAAAAATACTTTAGCCGACTAGGGTATTATGATTGGTAAATACTTGCTTGGCTTTTACATTTTAAATCTGTTAATATTAAGTCCACGCATCTTTTTAGTTTCATTTATTTTAATCTTCATAGCTATTCTGTTTTAGTTTTCGTTAAATCAGTGTGTCTTAGGTTGAAAAGTGTTTATTATAAAAGAATGTGAACACTAAATCTGACAGAATTTTCTTTGTGATATACTGATCAAGTGAAGTTTAGAAAATTTCACCCTAACATTTTTTCATGCTGGACCCAAATCGACAAACGCTTCTATTTTTTAAGAGAAAATGTATGTAATGTAAGAAATTCTAAAACATTAAATACTTTTTTATGCCGAAAACATTATCCTAAATTTCAAAAAAAAAGTCATTCATTGAAGAATAAAAAATCAAATTTCATAAATTTGCTAAATTAAAGTTTCTCTAAAAGTTTGGAGCAAAAACAAGAGACTTTCATTGTAAAAATATCTCCAAATTATGTTTTCAAATCTTAATGTGTGTAAGGATTTAGATTTTTGTAAGGGTGTTTGAATGGGCACCATTTGCATCTTTTTAAATTAACTTCTTTCAAAGAAACATAGTTCAGAAACGTTACAAGTAAATGTCCATACACACATCCAGATTTTTGATTGAATGGTCAATCAAAATCTACACATGACTGTAGAGGACCGTGTGGATACGGATAAAAGTTGATGTCTACTTTCTCCTAGTAAATGAATTTTGAATTATCCTAAGTGTGCAGCAGTGACTGAGTTTGTTTTGAATGTCTTCGTGTCCACCTAAAACGTTTAAATCGCAGACTTTTTATATGTACTTTGAGTGACTCCTACCAGAATATGACGGCAAGCCTTTTAGACGTGTATCATTGTTTTCTGCCCACCTATATCGTTTTAAAATTATGGACTTTTACATGTCCTTTGTGTGACTAATATATATATATATATATATATATATATATATATATATATATATATATATATATATATATATATATATATATATAACCTATCGCACCCCGGCAATAAAAGTTAAACCTAAAATTTAAAAGAAGCTTATACGATTTCAATATTAGTTTTATAGTATCCTTTAAGTTGATGTTTCTCAAATTCTGCAATTTTGAGGTGTGTCACTTTACTTGCCGGGATGCGATATAGCTTACAGCAGTCTCTGGAGTTGGTGTGACTGTCTTCGTGCTTACTTATATTATCATTTTAATAACGTAGACTCTTTTATATGAACTTTGTGTGACTGTTGACAGCACTAGACGTCAAACCAGTTGTGAACATGTTTAAAAGTCTTCTTACCCACGTATATCATTTTAATATCATAGACTCTTTTATATGTACTATGTTTGACTCCTAGCAGCGTATGACGGTAAACCGTCTGGAGTTGTATGACTGTCTTCGTGCTTACCCATATCATTTTAATAACGTAAGCTCTTTTTTATGAACTGTGTGAGAATCCTGCCATAATATAGCAGTAAACCATTTTAACGTGTATTACGGTCTATGTACCAACGTCTATCGATTTAATATCGTGGACTCTTATTTATATTGTGTGTGACTCCTGGCAGCGAATAACGGCAAACCATTTGGATGTGTATGATTGTTTTCGTGACAACCTGCATTGTTTTATATCGTGAACTCTTATATGTATTTTGTGACTCTTGCCAGAAAATGACGGTAAACCATTTGAATGAGTATTACTGTCTTCGTGATCACCTGTATCGTTTTATATCGTGGACTCTTTTAAAATGTAATTTGCAACTCCTTCAAGAGTATGATGGCTAACCAGATTTGGATGTGATTAACTGTCCTCGTGACTACCTTCGTTGTTTTATATCATGGACTGTATCGTTTTATATCGTACCAGAATATAACTATAGACCATTTGAACGTCTACAACAAACTTAAGACTTTTAAGAACACACAGTAAAAAGATATCGGGGACCTGGTTGGATATTGATGTAGAAACAAAAGCGGCCATTAGTTTAGAAGTAACATGTGGAGACTTCTTTCGTTAGAAAGAAAGTTGTTCTCGTTAATCCTGAAATCGTTAAATTTGTCTTATCGATTCGAAAAGAAATGTATTTGTGTATTTCCAGAATAGTATTGGAATCACGTCCCAACGTGGCTTTCGAATTCAAATATCCCAACCGAACAAGAAAACACAACTACCGACCCATTCCTGAGGAAATGGCTTCCCCCTTACAAAAATCCTCCCAACTCAAAAGCATTTAATGATCCAAATAAATTACCCTTGCTAAATAATTTTCGATAACTTAAATGGATTTTACGATCAGCATACTCATATATTCATAGATATCATCTATCGCAACACAACGCAGATCTTATAACTCTAACAGTGATGGAGTGAGCCGTTGTAGCACAGTTGGATTAGTAACCCGAGGGTTACGAGTTCGAAACTCGGTTCAACCGTCGGACCGTCGTATATGCGGCATTAAATATGTCGTAGCCTCAAAAGTCCTCATGTTGACGTGGTGTGGAAGTGTGGAGAGTAGGTAGGGACCACAGGTGTTGACCTCGTCATCTGGCAGTGGTTCAAGAAGACGGGTGTTGCCCTTGGTTTTAACCCTATCGGGATTGATCACGGACAGTCACCAATAGCCCGTTGTGTTGCTCTAGTGCGACGTTGATTAACTAATTTTTATAAAGACAAGTTACCTCGTCATCACAATATAGCCGATTTTTTATGATGGCGAGATCAAGACCTGGTCAGTTTCTGATGACGAGTTATCTCGCCCATTAAGATCTGGTCAGTTTCTGATAACGAGATATCTGGTTCATCAAGATCTGGTCAATTTTTTTTGTAATGACGAGTTATCTCGTCCATTAACATCTGGTCAGTTTTGCTAATGACGAGATACCTCGTCGAGGCAATCAACATGAGGAGAAGTAATAACTACTTATATTCCTACAACCTATTTATTGACAATTATGCAGTATATTTAAAAAAATATATTTTTTATTAACGCTAGCCTTACCATCGAAGTTGCCTGTATTTATTGAACATTTTCTTTAAGTTTTACCGTACTTTCAAGGCCTCGACAAGTTACCTCGCTATCACAATATAGCCGATTTTTTATGATGGCGAAATCAATATCTGGTCTGTTTTTGATGACGAGATATCTGGTTCATCAAATCTGGTCAGTTTTGCTAATGCCGAGATACCTCGTCGAGGCAATCAACATGAGGAGAAGTAATAACTACTTACATTCCTACTCCTACCTATTTATTGGCAACTATGCAGTACATTAAAAAACAGCCTTATAATCGAAGTTACCTTTATTTATTGAACAATTTTTTTTTTAAAGTTTTACCGTACTTTCCTCGTCTACTCGCAAGTTCACACCCGGAAAACCACTTAGGTACAGCCCTAGCAGCTATTCATATAATAATAAAATTTCCAACACAATCTTAATTGTACTTGAGAAAGAATTGACTTACCTCCGATTATCATCATGCAAATGGTGAAAACCTTCTCATTGTCCGTCTCTGCAGCAACGTTACCGAAGCCAACAGAAGTCATGCACGTCATTGTAAAGTACAGAGCTGTTATGTACATAGTGCCCCGTGGTGGACCTCCAATGAGCTCATACTTCACCATGTCCTTGTTCATAACTCTACTGAAGTTGAATTGTTGTTGCGTAACATTGCCCAATTTCCATAGCCAGCTGTAGGAGACACCATTTTCAGCGTCGCTGCGGCCGATGCTGTAGAAGATACAGGCCAACCAGTGGGCAACCAACATGTAGAAGCAGAGTAGGAGAATAAGCATTGCCGCCCCATACTCCAAGTAACGGTCAAGTTTTCGGACGACGCGACCCAAACGCAGTAACCGGACCACCTTCAAGGCGCTGAACAGGCTCCCAATGCCTTGCTACCGGGACACAACGTGCATTTTAGAGAGCCTTGGTACCAACAATGAAAAGGACCTTCGTTTTCCTCGCCTTTTGTGAGAAAAACGCCATCTCTTAATACTACCTTCGACTTTGAATTTTAATGTGATAAAAACTGAGACAAGCGAAAAAGTTAAGTGAGAAGAGTAAATTTTCCTCATTTTTGCTTTTAGTTTTGAATGATTTCGAAAACGGTACTGAATTCATTGAAAAATGCATGTATTATAAAAAGTGTATCAGTACACATTTAAAACAAATTTAATTGCCGATTTCAAATTGAAATTATGCTATGCGCAAAAGGTATACTATACTTAAATCACTTTTTTTTTTAATTTCAAGAGATCGTATAAAATTACTCACAAAATCTTTTAGAGATAAACAATACACTCATTGACGTAAAAATTTGCGATTCACAAGAAGGAACCGTTGGATTCCAATGAAATTTTATTACTTTCATGATACAAAGGATAGAATTGATAACACCACAACAAGCAGGACCATTTCCCAGCTAACAGCTCACGTTGTAGTCATCATAAGAATCTTGTCTGATCGCCTCGTGCCCGGATACATGCGATGATACAGTCGGACATGGAGTCAAATAGACGCCGTATGAGTATAATATACAGCGTCTGTTTGACTCCATGTACCGGCCATTTTTGCAGATTTGTCCACAATTGTTGTAATTGCCGCTCCAAACTCGAACGCTGCTACATGGAGAAAGCTGTCTGCCCATCTGGTCCCACAAATGCATGTTGGATTAAAAATCAGTCGAGCTGGCAGATGAAGAAAGGGTTGAAACATGACATAGTTAGCCTTAGGAACCTCGAGCTGTGTGGAGAGGGTGTTATCTTGGAAAAAATGTTATTCTGGTTTATTAAAAAGGCTCCTGTGGGCCCCACCAGAAAACGCAGCTCATGATATTGATTGAATTTTTTATGGCGCAAGGAACTGGTTTGGCCAAGCTGCGCCAAAATATAGAAACACATGGGGTCACAGGATCTCCTGAATGTATGGCTGCTCTGTCATTGCAAACAATAAATGGCTATCATATGCGATGTAGACCATCACACCTGCAATCGGAGATGTGTGCCGTGGTACAATGAGGTTGGGATAGTAGCTTTCGCTTGCGGTCCTCCGAACTCTGATAATCTGTACCTAAACAGAAGATCGGTATCCGTCGCCAAAGACGATATGTCGCCATTCCTGGCAACTCGCGTTTCTGTCTGCTGACACAACTCCAAAATAACCCAACGATTTTAACTTTCCCAGTGGTTTCAACGAGATATATCGTCCATAAACATCCTATCAATTTTGCGAATGACTTGTGAAATATCTTGACATCATCAAGATGTTACAGATTTTTTTATGATTATGAGATTAAGAGATCTAGTCAGCTTTCATTTAATGACAACGAATCCCGTTCATCAAGATACGCTAATATTTTTGATAATGACGAGATACCTCGTCGAGGCAAACTACCAGGAGGATTGAGGTGTTGATGGCCCAAAACATGATTAGTAGAGATGGCAGATTCAACTGTGCTCCTAGCACAGGCGAGACTCCTAGAGAGGAAATGGTTTGGGCTGATACAAGGTTCCCTTGTAAAGCTACCACATGTCTCTGTATGGTGAACTGGAGAGCCGTTGTTTATGTTCGTGCCTGTCTTACGATCAAACGTCCTCTTTGTTGGTGGTTGTATTGTATTGTTCAGAGCATGTCCGCCGAATATGGGTGTCTGATCTGACGGTAAAACCAGGATGACCCGAATGGCAAGCCATTCGGAGATATGGCCATCCCGCTTTCCATCAATATGACCTCGTTCGAACTCCGTCAATTGTTCGTTGTGGATCCTCTTCGGAGGTGAGGGCTCCCGTTTAGAAGCTTTTCCCTACTCTGTTGCTTTCGGCTTCTCTTGGGCATTCTATCACCCTCGTGTTTGCCGTGGGTGGAGTTCCGTGTTTATGGAAAAAGGGATTCTGGCAGTTGAGATCTTGAGCTTGGCGCAGCTTGTCCACCACTTTACCTTGCGCTATAAAACCCAAACCAACCATCAATTGTTCCATTTTTAAGTCTACATGGTCTTATCAGCATGCTTATTGGGTGTGGATCTTTCTTGAAGCACAGTGACTGTAGAACCATCTACGATTCTCTGAGAACCTTTTATACACAAGTATTTTATATACAAGTCTTTTATATATGTAACAAGAATTGAGATTGAAGTCATCTTAGAACAATTGAGCATGCTTAACCCTCCAAGTGGTTTCGACGAGATATGTCGTCCATCAAGATCTGAGCAACTTTACAATGACGAGATATTTCGTCATCAAGATAGCCGATTGTTTTCATGATGACAAAATCACGATCTGGTGAGTTTTCCTCATATAACAAGAGACGACTCGAACTTGATTTGCAAAATATCTCGTCTATCAAGATCTGATCAATTTTTCTATAATGACAAGATACCTCGCCGAAACAACCACCAAGAGGAAACTTAAGTAATTTGCATACCTGGTTTTCCCAGGTGTAGCTACTTACCAAATTTTTTCATTTATTACATTATTTTATCTGGGTACGCAAATTTTTTTGTCAATGAGTGTATAAACTGTATAGAGACGAAAAATTTTCTAGTGTAAAAACTTGGATACACTTGTGAACTGGTGATTTTTAGTTTAAAATTAAGAATTAAGGTTGGTTTTAATCTTGTGCGGGAGATCTAAATTTAGATACTTCACTTAGTTACCCGCCTTTTTGCTTCAAAGTAAACGCAATAAGAAAATATCTAACCTGGTCAAAAGGTGTATTGATATTATTTGAAACATGGATTTTAAAATGGAATTATTAATATGAACGACTTTAAAACTTTAAATCATATAAAACAGTCTATGGTATTCTATGTAAACAGTCTATGGTATTCCATATAAATAGTCAATGGCATATGTAAAATTATAAAAGATGTTTCAAAACTTCCAACAGAAACTTTAAGTGGAGGTACGTAAGACAAAATTAAATGGTATTTACGAGGTATGTATGTTCGTAAGCGTCTCCTACATTTTCAAGAGTGAGCTCGTCGTTGTTAGCCAATTTGTACATGATACGACGCTGTCAGCCTTGTATTATTGGTACTCGTTGCCACTTTGACCACCTATTTTGAAATTGCAAGTGAAGAACTGCTGTCAAACTAAAATTAGGGCTGATAAGAATGTAGCTCACATACTAGCCCCATCTTTCATTTCTGCACCTTAGTGTATCCTCTAGCAAATTTGGGCTTGCGGACACATATTCCCATGTAACTACGGCTTAATTTTGAGTTCCCTACCTCTCTTTAAACTCCTAGAGGTTTCGAGGAGATACCTAGTCCATCAAGATCTATTCATTTTGGTTAATGAAAAGATATCTCGTCGTCCAGATATTCCCGATTTTTCTATGATGACAATATCAAGATCATTTAGTTTCCTTTTAATTTCAAAATATCTCATCCATCAAGACCTGGACAGTTTTGCTATGACGAGATACCTCGTTGAAACAAACACCAGGAGGCTTTAAGTTTATGCAAGAAGTTTTTAAATACAGTGTAGATATTACACATTCAATGAATTTACAATAGACATGTTAAAGAAATTCGTCGAAAGGTTTTATGAGTTTAAAATTCATAGATTTCTTTGGCGTTGAATTAGTTTTTCTTACAAGTTAAGTATGAAGCTCTGAGTAACTTTCTACTACACTGCTTCAACTAGGAACTCAATGAAATCCGGAAATCATTTGTTCTGAATACTTGCACTGCATGGAAAATGTAGCTTCGCAATTATTGATAACATTACATTACTAATATGTCTGCTATTACGTATCTAAAAAACTTATAACGGTGATATACAGATATAATACACCGTCAAATTTGAATGAAATCAACAAAATATTTTATTGTTCTGAATTCTTGCTGATTTCAAACAAGGTCCAGGCCTACCTATAATAGAAGAAATGAGCATTTCTCTAAAAAATATGGCTATGTTGTTGTGTAAATGACCATGTAATCGAATTTCAACTTACTGCTTACGAATACATTAACCTATTTATTATAAAAAAAGAGCATCTCTTTAAATATATTGATTTATAGTTATGGAAATTAGCATAATGATCCGATTTCAACCTACTTCTTAAAATAGCATGACTACACATATCTGTGTATTTTAAAGGAAACGAGAATTTCTCTAAAAATATGAATATGCAGCTGTGGAAATGAGCATGAAATCCGATTTAAACCTACTGTTTAAGACAGCATGACTATATGTATCTGTGTATTTTATGGGAAACGAGCATTTATCTAAAAATATGGATATGCAGCTATGGAAATGAGCGTGAAATCCGATTTCAACCTACTGTTTAAGACAGCATAACTATATGTATCTGTGTATTTTATGGGAAACGAGCATAATATGGATATGCAGCTATGGAAATGAGCGTGAAATCCGATTTAAACCTACTGTTTAAGACAGCATGACTATATGTATCTGTGTATTTTATGGGAAACGAGCATAATATGGATATGCAGCTATGGAAATGAGCGTGAAATCCGATTTCAACCTACTGCTTACGACTACATGTACTTGATGCAAGTGAATCAAATGCCAACTGGTTGCCCACTTATTGTAATGTACATTTACAGAAAACAATATTACTATGTAAACTGAAATAAATTAAACGTTCTGGAAACCCACTTACATCTTCCTCGTGATCGAACGCATTAAAAACATCGTACGGCAAGCAAGACAGGAGGTCGATGATAAACCAACTTTTTAGATAGTTCATGCGGATGATTTTGGGATCTGACACAACTTCACCTCCCGGTCCAACGAAAGTCGTATGAAAGTTGAGAACGATGTCGATGAAAAAAATAACGTCGACGATGCTGTCCAGTACTAGGAGCGAAACATCCTCGGAAGTCTTGTTCTTGAAGGCCACATTGTACGGCACCATAATCGCCGTGTAGAATGTCAAGCACAGTATCACCCAGTCCCAGATGGCTTTGAATGCGCAGTAATGGAGAAGAATGTGTGGTGGAGTTTTGGGGGCTTCTTGACGATACTGGGGAAGGACTTCGGAATTCAAACTGATCATCTGGAAAATATAATCCCGACGATGATTCTCTTACCATTCTCACAGCAGGCAAGTGGTAAGTTAAAATTGGGATTTAAAAAGCATTTACAAAAGAATATCACTCGGTATTTTGAGATTGATACGGTGCTATTTAAACACCTGACCACACACTGGAGCAGTATGTGACAAACTATTCGATATTTTATATAGAAAATATGTCGATGCGCGAGAGTAAATCTACCAATTTAGTCTAGAATAACTAATACTGAAATATTGTTTAATTTGACTTCAGAAGATGTAGCGTTACTAATAAAGATGCAACAGGGCAGAATACAGCTTTAGTAGTAACTACTACTGAATATGTATTCTCCATGCTTACGAGTTGACAAATGTTGCATGCTGCTTATTTAGGTATTCATTACCTATCGACATTGATTCGTTTATCTTTTAATTAAAAGACGCTTATTTTGATTAAATTGAAAGGAAATCCTGCATTCCTGCTTTCAGTCATTTCGATATGCTTAAAAATTGTTCTACAAAAACATACTTGTAATTAAAAGTGTAATGAATTCATCTAGGAATGAAAGGTTACAGGAAAACTTACATGAGCTATCTGGAATTGTTTTCTATTCTCGGTTTTGATGGGAAGGTGCATCGAAAATTGCAATAAAACATATTTGTAATTAAAAGTATAATGAATTCATAAAGGATTGAAAGGTTACAGGAAAACTTACATGAGCTATCTGTGATTGTTTTGTATTCTCGGTTTTGATGGGAAGGTGCATCGAAAATTGTTGAACAAGAACGGATCGACTTCTCGTCACAGACCTCGCTAGTCGTGCGAACTTGCTCAGCCCTGTAAACAAATTAACTTCTTTAAAAAAAATATTTTAAAAATTTGTACAAACTTTAACTCGAGTAGGTAACTTAAAAGTAACTTAAGCCTTATTAAACTTCACAAAAGTTAGGATTTCTTAAGATATCTGCATAGTTACATGTGGTATAGTTAATTATAAGAAGATTAACTTTTTCGAAGTTTAAATTACATTTGACAACGGTAATTTTTATTTTAACAATAGTGTTTAAAAGTAATATAGAGGGTGCTTTCAATCTTCTGCTCAAAATCTAAACTTGTTTTACTTAGTTGTGATTTTTCTTTGAATCTAAAGACCAAACTTTTGGAGGTACCTAATTGACTAGCAAAACAGTATCAGCGGGCAAACAAAATAATTTATTTCGGTGATAACGAAATCAAATCGTTGTTTATCGTTGAATTACCTTTGGATGCATCGTCTTCTAAGGGCTGTTTCAAGGCTGTTATGTCTCGAAACGTTAAGAGGAATAAGACTACCATGTCTTTCTCGTTCTTGATTGGTGCAACGTGCAAGAGCAGCCATAGCGGAGATCCTAATAGGAGAAAATATGTTGTTATCATTGGGCTATAACCTTTTGGAAGAAATGTTATATTAAAGTAACTCGAGATTAGCACTATCATCATGTTAAAATGAGTAATACTGAATGTACCCTTTCCGTTTCATTTTCCGAGCAACGATTTCAGAGGACGAACAAAACAAATAAACGGTTTTAACTGGAGTTACGTAGTTTGTTTTTCTATCTCCTAGATTGTTAAAGTGTTTTGAAATCTGCGGAAAATTTTACACTAGATCGATACCTAAAAATATAATTTTATTTAAATAAATAATTTTTAAACTGTAACTTTTATATTTTTTCCAGCACGAATTTCGCCGCGCGAAGAATTTGACCATCGTTTGATTCCAGATTCATTCATCTTGATTTCCTGAGCGACGGATTCGAGTGAAGCAAAACAAATAAAAAGTTATGACTGACGTTCTTCAGAGCTTTTTTATATCTCAGTGATCGTTAAAGATAGAATGAAAATTTTAACGGATTTGAAATCTGAGGAAAATTTTACATAGATCGATACCTAATACATTTGACTTTATTTTGCCGATTTTTTTATGACAACGAGATCAAGATCTGATCCAATCTTTTACTGACGTGATATCTCGTCCATCAAGATTTGGTCAGTTTTGTTAATGACGAGATACCTCGTGAAGACAAACACCAGGAGTACTGCAGCTGATTGGAAAGTATCCAATCAGCTGCAATGAAAAGTATTAACGCACTTTGAGGGTTTTGGAAACAATTTAAATGAAAACAAAAGTCTCAAAATTGACTTTTCTATCGCATTGTCCGGATTAATTAATGTTTTGTTTCACGACCTTGAGTTTTTCAGATACAAATCAGTACTAAATGCTAATTCAGCCCTGGAAGAAAATATAACGTTGTGTGAAAAATCGTCAAGTATTAAAAACTACTGTGATTTCAAACTATGCAAATTTTTTACGACTTAAATTAATGCTACCGAATAATAAACCAAAATTAATGTATTAGTAAAACACTAAGATATTTTTTGGATTATTTAAAAATTATAAAAATCGGCGGATGGCAACTTGGAAAAAGTATAAAGTCGTCTGCTGATTACATCATTGAAAAATCTGAAAGAATAAATTTACTGAGAAAGAATTTCTCTCCTATTATCAGAAATGAATGCAAGTTTTGCGGATATAGAATTGCTTTATTATTGTGTATTTTAATACAATGCCAAGAGGTGTACACTTATATGAAACTGGACAAGGCAAAATACTAGCTTTTAAATATGCTGGTTACGGTGGTGATAAAATTGCAGGAAAAATTGGAAGATCGAAGGCTGTAGTTAACCACTTTTTCATTAATCCTGGTAGCTTTGGCACAAAACAGCCGAATAGGATGGCCCAAGATAATTTCTTCAAGGCAAGAGAGGCAGATCCAGGGGCTCGCATGCTAGCAAAAAATGTCTTCATCGCAAATTAAAGATGCATTTTCCCTCTCTCTCTCTCTCTCTCTCTCTCTCTCTCTCTCTCTCTCTCTCTGTACCAGCAGAACAATAAGAAAAACACTCCATAAATATCCTAATGTTGTCTACAAAAAGTTAAAAGGAAAACCTCCACTTTCTAAGCGGCATATTGATTCACGTTTAAAGTCCAGAAACATTTAACGGCTAGCACCAACTGGAATTATGTGGTGTTTTGGGACAAAAACAAGTTTTATTTAGATGGACCAGAGGGATTTAAGTTTTACTGGCATGATCTGCGTAAAGAACACCGCCTTTTTTCAAAACGCCAATTCGGACGGGAATCTATCATTGTTTGTTCCACATTTGCATCCGGTGATTCAACTTAAGTTGTTTTTTAGATAACAAAATAAATTCACTGTTGTACCAGGACATGCTGGCTGATAGTTTGTTGCCAGTTGCTCCTCTGATTACATCAGGCGATTGTACATTTCATCAAGACAATGCATCTGTGCATACTTCGTGCTCCACAAAATCGTGGATGAAGACGAACGTGGTAAAAAAAACTCTTCACTGGACATCTAGAAAACCCGACCTTAATCCAATGGTAAACCTTTGGGGCATTCTAGCTCAAAATGTATACAAGGAAGGGCGACAGTGCAGCATCGAGTCTGATCTTAAAACCGCAATTAAAAATTCGTGGACTTTGCCCCGCCACACCTTCCAAGCTTTATCTTTTTCTATTAACCGACGATTAATACAAGTAATAGAAAAACAGGTTCCCACGTCACCTACTGAAGAATAAATCACATCGACTGTATATACTTTTTTCCAACTGGAACAGTAATTTCTCTAATTTCTGTTGTAATTTCTCTAATTTCTTATAAAATTTTATACATTATGTAACTAAACTTAATAATAAACTAAAATGTATTTTTGTTGTGATTTCATTATGTCATGAAGTATCCTTACATTTCATAAAAAATATGTATTTCATAAAAATAGAATATACATTTCTTATCTTATGTCATCTTTTTTTTTTGCGACGTTTTGCCTTTTTGCCATGATTGTAGCATGGCAACAAATCTCGGAGAAATCGTTTTATTTGTATTTTAATTACTATTATATACTACATTGTTTTATTTTTTTCTTTTCAAATTATTTTTTTATGAATTTATAACTTTTTTAAACATAAATAAAATATGGTTTACGATAGAAATATTTCTAATTTAACACTCTCAGAACCTTTAAAGTTAGCCATACACCCTTTTTTATTCCTTTTTAACAACGATATTTTTGGTACTTCTTTCTTTATTTTTAAAAAAAATTCTGTAAAAAATTATTCTCTCTTTCAAACTCCAATAACATTGGATAATGTATATAAGCTACAAATGAAGTGAGAAGATAATATTTGCAAAACCTATCTCTAAATTTCACTGTACCCAACTCTAATCGAATTACTTATAAACAAATTAATATATTTCAGATAACTAGATTATAATAGCTGTTGCTTTTTATGTAATTACAGAGTTTTTAGGAAGTCTTAGAAAGTAGTATAGTTACTACTTTGTGGTATGAAATATGGTATATGAAATAGAGTTTTTGGTAGAAATATCTCAAATTTAAACACTCGGGACCTTTAAAATTCGAGACAATATTTCAGTTACTCATACATTCTTTTTTCTTCGTTCCTATTTAGCAAAGTTTTTTTTTAAGTATTTCTTTTAACTGTAAATATTTTAAAGTTCTTTAAAAGTTATTCTCATCTCAAACACCAGTAATAATTAGTGGTATGGATAGAACACCATACTAGAGTTTGGAGCTACAAATGGAAGTGAGAAGATTTGATTTGCAAACTCTACCTCTAAATTTCAGGGATCTATCTCGAAGGGAAAGATTCGAGCTAAATGCAGCTTTTGAAAATTTTCTATGGCGCTTGTCATATTCGGTTTACTTTTCAATAGATAATCCACGAGGAGTAGTTGAATTGCCATTCCGATGCAAATCACTTCCAACAGCTATCCCAAACCCTGTGATAACAAACGCTGCTCCACTCTTATCGCAGTTTCACTATTTGTTGTCGCTCAGTCTCGAGCCCTGTTTACACGAACTTAGTGTTAATCATTAATACTAACCAGTTGCACTAAGCACAAAGAACTTTCAAGGTGAGAGTAGAAGTTCATACTAGTGATGCGACATCGACAGCAAAACATCGATGTTTTGAAACATCGACGTTCAAAATTAAAACATCGATGTTGATAATACATCGCCCCAAAAACATCGACGTTTTTAAAATTCAATGCATTTAAACTTTTTCCCCCATTTCTTAAAACTGGTTTAGCAACTAGTGATGCTACATCGACAGCAAAACATCGATGTTTTGAAACTTTGATGTTCAAAATTAAAACATCGATGTTGATAATACATCGCCCCAAAAACATCGACGTTTTTAAAATTCAATGCATTTAAACTTTTTCCCCCATTTCTTAAAACTGGTTTAGCAACTAGTGATGCGACATCGGCTCCAATACATCGATGTTTTTTTTATAGAACATCAATGTTTTGAAAACATCGACAGCGATATCGGATCTCTACTTTTCAGAGCATTTCTCCCCTTCACCCTTGGCCACTTTGGTCTAAAAGTATGTTAAATTTGCTGAATATGAAAATTATGCTACTTGGTTATATTTAAAATTTTTATAACGGTACTTTTTTCATTTAAAAATAAAACATCGACAACGTAAAAACATCGACAAGTATAAACATCGATGTTACAAAAACATCGACTCCAATACATCGATGTTAAATACATCGAAGTTTTTTTTAAAACAGCGATGTTTTGAAAACATTAACATCGATGTCGCATCCCTAGTAAACAGGGCTTCATTTAAACAAACTGTTGGTTGCACTCATTTTCGGCTCGACCTTGAATACGGAAGTACATCTGTGATCGTAATAGAGTTCTCACGGTCACCCCAAATTGGCAATCAGTCAACTGACGGTAAGATTTATCGAATTCAGTCACAGCTAAATGGGGAAAGTGAATGGTATTGTGATGGAAACTTAGGCACCACTACAAAAAATTACTTGCATACACAAGCAGTGTCACCCCACTTTTCATTAAGGACTTTTTGGTAACAAAGTTGCACTGTCTTTAACACGTCTTGCTGAAGTAAATCCCTGATATTTTCGATTGTATATGTTCTAAAAGTTACACAATAGAAAATAGTAAACATGTAGTGACAAAAGACTAAAAAATATAACTATTGTTGATACGCTTAATGGAGCTTGGCTTTAATATAACTTAAAAGAAGTTAAAAAACACGATGCGAGAGAAAAATAATGTGCGAAAGCTATCAATTTGCATTGTTTATGTTCTTCTGACACATCATTAATATTTATTCGCTTCCTTGGCAAGTTGTCAGTGGCACAGACACTTGAGAAATATGGTCTTACAAAACAAAGCAACTAACTCAGGGTTGCATCACATATGGCCTGCGTGGTGCTCCATCCATCTATTGAATATATTACATCAATTAACGTTTCACTAGCTCTCTCGAGATTTTCCAGCGGAGTAGTGTTGGTTTTACCTTAAATTTATGGTGTAAAACCAACACTACACTACTTATAATGCCTAAAGAAACACATCCTCTGTCTGAGTGAACCCTGTGAACGATTCTATTGCACAAGAAGGTCAAAACTAGTAAGAAGTCGCAAAGGGAGATTGGAAGTTAATTAATTTCGCCCTGGAGCAGCAAGCAGGAAATTGGCGATCATCTGGATAGTTGGTAATTTGGTACTTTTTAATTAACGTCGTACTAGAGCAACACAATGGGCTATTGACGACAGTCCGGGATCAATCCCCAAAGGGAAAGATCCGAGGATAACACCAGGTAAATTTGAACAAAGGTCAGGTGACATGGTCAACATGCGCTTCCGTTAGAGGAATTTTCATTGTAAGCAAACCAGACGATCTGTAATGATTTCACTTCTGCTGTCCAAATGAAAGATATTGTGACTGTCTTACTATCGTAGTACTGACTGCTCTCTTAAAGGTAGGTAGTTGAATTAACGTCGCACTGAACAACACAACGGGCTATTGGGGACGACGGCCTGGATCAATCTGGATGGGAAATATTTGAGAGTACCACCACTGTCAGATTACGAGGTCACGCCTGAATCACACGAGGTCACCTGGTAGCCCACTTTCCAAACTTCCACACCACAATAAAACCTAACGCCAACTGAAGTCATAGAGGGTAGACTACAGTTTTAAAGGCGGAATAATGGGTATGAATCCCCTTCAAGGGGGTATACTAGAATAAGTGTTTTGATTATAATCAGTTTTTTAAAGATTTAGTGTGCTAAATTTCTTAAAAGGCAAATACAGTAGTGTCGTGTTATAAGGACCCTGAGGGAGACCTCCATTCCAGGGACGTTATATCAAACGTTCGTTACATAAAACATTAAGCACAAGTTTGCTTTTATATAGCAAATGGGTTTAAGTTAATTCCCAAGCCCCCTTGTTTTACATTTCTGTGATCTTAAAACAGTGATTCCACCCGATTTCATTAAAAGGTCGATGTCTTCAATGAGAGAGAGAGAGAGAGAGAGAAGCGACGTTTTTTTTTCAACCAATCTAAGACTTCTTGTACTTACTGACCAAAAAAAACCACAAGTCCCTTAATTTTAAACAAAATTAATTACTAGCAAAGAAAATTAAGTGAATATACGGCAAATTGTATCACACCATGCCACAGTATAAACTTTTAAGAAATAAAGCAGGATATATATGTATACTTATCTAAGTAACTTATTTCTGAAAATGTGTTTTAGTCTGTAGCACATGTGGACCATAAAAATAGGTCAAAATATTGTAACTATCAATCTATAAGATGCTTTTAAATATTTAGAACATAAAAAAATCACTCATACATATTAGAGGTCATTGAATCGATTGTAACAGAAATACCACTCACTGTTTTTCTTGTACAATAAAATTTCCACCTGCATCTGGTCGTGATTATCCAGACTGTGTTCCACTTTTACGATACTTGAACGGTCTGTTAGCTCGCCATACATGAATGCGCATTGACAAGACTTTTGCATCACCTCTGCTCGATTGTAACCAGAGATTTTGCAAAACGACTCCGAGCAGTAGACGATGGGGAAGTCAACGATCTGGGCGTTGGCCAGCAAAAAACTGCAGTCGGCTGTAAAAGAAAATTAAATAGTTTCGATCGAATTCCATTTATTATTTAAATCTGCAATAAAATATTAGGTTTTATGTCATCTAGATACTGGTAATAATGGAAGGTTTCAATATCCCTCACTCGTTCTTTTCTTTGATTAACTTAAACGAACTTACACCTGCTGGATCATTTTGCTATATAACACCTGTCACGCACTTTACCAACTAAATAATTCACTTCAACTGTAGAGTACTTCGCGTGTTGAGGGTTCAGAAATATATCTTATACGAAATAAAAACTTGATTCGTTCTTGCGCACATTAAAAATATTTTTTCCTTTGCTAAATTAAACTAAATTACACACCTGCCTTATCACCTTCACAAAATGATAAAAAAACACCTCTCTGATCTTATAAATAATACCATTCAGTTGTAGAACCGTCATGGTTCAGAAATGTCCTCTTTTGTATAAAATAGTATTAAACTTTATGTGTACTTACCCACAGTAAAACATTACTAGAAAAAACCAGATAACGCCTTAGGATAACTATATTTTATGGCGCATAAACTGTTCTATGTCAACGATAATAATGAAAAGTCTCCAATCGCTCTACACCATTCTTATTTTTGCCTTTGTTTAATTCAACCGAACTTACACCTACCTGATCATTTCACTGTATAACACCTGTTGTATCTTACCGAATGAATAATTCACTTCAGCTATATAATACTCCATCGAGAGTTCAGAAATATCTAGTATGCAAAATATAAAACCTTATGCGTACTTACGCACAATAAAATATTACGAGAAAAAACATGTAACGCAAATGGGAGCATTGTTTTATGGTACATGAACTGTTCTTTGTCGTCATAGATAATAATGTAAAATCTCGAAATTGCTTCAACACCATTTTTATTTTCTCCTTTGCTAACGTAAATTACGTTTTCTGCATTGACTTCACCAACCTGATTATTTCGCTATATGAAACACCTGTCACACTACATCGAATAAACAATTCTCTTCAGCTGTAGAATATTCCGTCGATGATTCAGAAACATCTTTATCCTAGTGAAAAATATTAAACTTTATGCTTAATTTAATGAAAATATTAAAAAACTAAAAAAAGTATAAAGCACATTTTACTACCGTGCGAAAACTGATATGTGTCGTATTCACATCAATAACAATTGTAAGCCTCAAAAGTCCAATTCTATTTTCTTCTTTCCCTTTAGCAAACTTAAAAAAAAGTTTCTTACATAAGTTTCTATCTACTTGATAATTCCTCAATAAGACACCGGTTTCCGAAGAAATCAATTCATATCAGTTGCAGAATGTTTCGTCGATACTTAAGTAGTACCTTCTAAAAAAGTCAACGAAACCTTATGTACATTATACACCCCCATAAAACATTAGAAAAAAATTAACTAAACACATGAGAGTTTTGTGTACTTAAGTACACAATTTCTTGCACGTAAAATGCCTTTAGATAGAATTAGAGAGATGTTGATCTACCTTATTATATCTAGAATTTTAAAATTGCAAAATCAGTCAAGATTTAACCTGGGTAATTAACGTTGCACTGGGGCAACACAACGGGCTATAATTTAACATAAGAGATACATATGTGAATGACCGAAGATTATGTCCGTTCAAGATAGTTATGAGAAAATTCGAATAATATATGAAGCAATCCGAAGGTCAAATGATCACAATGTAGATGCATCGTTCAGATTACTCGACTTGATCACAGAGAACACTTATGGAGGAGTAGTTAGTGTCATAATTTTGGGAGGTAATCTTTATTGGACGCGCATAATTGTGTAAACATTACTTGATAGATCTGTTCGTTAGAGTTTGGAGACATGCAGTCGAATGGTCAAAATGTGTAGGCATCGCTTCAGATATTTTGACATGATTACGAAGGACACTAAACGTGGCAGTAGTGTCATTATTCTGGGAGATATAGTTATCTGACGCATAGAATTGCAAGGATTTTAAGGAGATAGATCTACTTGTTCAAGAGTTTGGAGACATGAAATCAAAAGGTCCGTATGTGGAGGCATCGCTTCAGATTTATCAACGTGATTGCCGAGGATACTTACAGTGGCGGCGGTGTCATGATTCTCACAGACACAGTTGTATAACTCACAGAATTGTGAGGATTCTAAAGAGATCTATCTGTTATTTGAAGAATTTGGAGATATGAAGTCTTATGGTCAGTATGTGGAGCCATCGCTTCAGATTTCTCAACATGATTGAAGACACTCACTGTCTCGGTAGTGTCAATATCCGGTGAAACATTTTGTCCTTACGTGCGCAGAATTTTAAGCACAAAAAGAGTTGCTAAATGAATGAAAGATTAGTTCCTATCATCCAGGAAGAAGCAGCAATGGGATAAATGTTTCTGCAAGATGAGCAGTTTTACATCGAATCGATGCTACAGTTTTCGAAAATGATAATTCATATCAATAGGTCATAGTATCAAATAAATAAATAATAAATATTCAATAAAAGTAAAACATTATGGAAAACTTCAAAGCAACTACCAATAAAGATTGGGAACTTATAAAATATCGTCAATGGTCTTTTTGGTGGAGCGAAACTTTCATCATCATAAGGACAGAACTAAGAAGAAAGTGCGAGTTTAAATATTGTTGTTCATGTAGAGTGTTCTACAACGTAAAAATAGATAAGGCTTCTCTGATGTTTAGCTAAAAAACAGATTTCAGATATTCGACCATTTTTGCTTGGTTGAAACTGGTGAGAAAATTCCAATGTTGAGCTATGACAAATTTGTGTATTTCCTTAAGCCACTGCTTGGTCAGCAAGCGTTACTCGAGACAGTTCTTTTCGAGGAGTAAGGTGTGACCATTGCTCGTTAACGCTCGCCAACCCCGATGATTGCAACGTATTCTCATTTGTTTTGCTCCGCAAACCAACACTACAAGCAACGCCGTGTGTGATGCCAATAAATTAATCTAAAAATATTTCAGATTAAAATTTAAAAATCAGGCTGGACACATTAAATATTACTGATACTGAAAATATTATAAAGATAAAACAATAATTTTAAGAATGAGCTCCGCATATTTTAAATTTGTTAAAATTTTCACTCTATTTGTATCGATCGCGATGATAGAAAACCTCAAATCGTCTTTGCCCGTAACAAAGTTGAAATAGCTAACAAGAAAGTCATACTAATCAACACGCTACAATCGGAAAACTTGAATTGGTTCACAAGGCTTTTGGACGAAAAAATCTTGTGACGTCAGCTGTCGAAAATATCAAAATCCTCTCTTTTCTTCAATGACGTCACACATTCCGGAGAGAAGAAAGATAAAAAAACTAATAAATTAATTTTAAAATGTTCTAGATTAAATTTTAAAATTAGGACTGGACACAAAATCGGTAAAAATTCGGTCAACCTGAGCCAAATTGCATTATTGTACTGGCCATAGATTCCTCAGGACAGTACACACAAACACACAGACAAACACTTCCTTTTAAAATAGCAGAGATTTTTTACAGAGCATGTAGTCTTGCAAATCGAAGTTCAAAGCTGGTTTGGTTTGATCAACGTAACGCGTACCATATGTGCAGAGTATGTAATATATTCCTCACCTGTTGTTAGTATAAATGGAATCTTTAACAGACTGGGAATGGAATTTGTTATACGGTAAAACAACTCTAAAAATCATAACGTTTATGGGTTTGTGCAATTGTATAACTTAAGTTATAAATAGGGGCGAACAAGATTAGAAGCAGTTTTGGGTTGAGCTTGTGTTAAAAAACTGTTGGGGTGGTAGATTAAACTTATGAAAGTCCTGGTCACAAGAATTGAACTCTTTGTCAAAATCTAAGTTACGTAAATTTATATTTTATTCAGAGGAACTTCAAAATGCACTCCGTTTCAAAAATGACAACAGAAATTAAGTTGACTCGGGAAATAAGAAAGAATTAGTTACAAGAGTTATTTCTTTAACAAACATTACACCTAAATCGTAGTTAAATCTTCTTTCTACAACATTTAAATTGTCAGGAAATATGAAGAGTCCATTACAAGAGTTATGTTTCCTTAAAAAGAGCATAGAAGTCAATTCGTACAGTCATCTCTCTATTAGGGATGCGACATCGACAGCAAAACATCGATGTTTTGAAACTTTGATGTTCAAAATTAAAACATCGATGTTGATAATACATCGATGTTTTTAAAATTCAGTGTATTTAAACTTTTTTACCCGTTTCTTAAGACTGGTTTAGCAACTATTGATGCGACATCGACAGCAAAACATCGATGTTGGTAATACATCGCCCCAAAACCATCGATGTTTTTAAAATTCAGTGTATTTAAACTTTTCCCCCCATTTCTTAAAACTGGTTAAGCAACTAGTGATGCGACATCGGCTCCAATACATCAATGTTTTTTATAAAACATCAATGTTTTGAAAACATAGACATCGATGTCGCATCCCTACTTTTCAGACCCTTCACCCTTGGCCACTTTGGTCTAAAAGTATGTTCAATTTGCTGATTATAAAAATTATGCTACTTGGTTATTTTTTTAAATTTTACAACGGTACTTTTTACATTTAAAAATAAAACATCGAGACAACGTAAATACCAATGTTAAATACATCGATGTTTTTAAAAAAACATAGATGTTTTGAAAACATCGACATCGATGTCGCATCCCTACTTTCTATTACATTTAAGTTATAAAATATTGAATATCATCGGTAAAAAATCTAAACATCGTTGGCTTAGAGCAGAAAATCATTATAACGGACACAAATTTTTTTACAAATATTTAGACTAATTTTTAGTATTTAGGTCAAAAAATAAAAATTATGTGCTCAATTTTATACTGTTACTCAAATATTAAAATGATAACATAGTGTCTCCGAAAAATGAATGAGTGTCTTTTCTAAGCCGACAATTCATAAATTTCTTGTCTCACATTTTTATAGAGTAAATTAAGAGGTTGATTAAAGTGGTTTTTTCCTAGATTGCACAGTAGAGTCAGCGTGACTGGGAATTCCTACAGTGCTTAAGATTAAGAAAAATTGATTGAAAGGAGAAAACTAATTTCCATGATACAATATACAAACGCTACAATTAATCAGTTTACGAAGTAAAATATATATCTGGCAAATGAGCAGTTTTCTCCCCTGGAGTTTTCTATTCGTTTTAATCATAATAAATGATGTTTCATCTTGAAAAGATTTAGAACACGCTATTATTTTGATGCCTGCTGCTTGGTAAAATTACATTTGTTGGTATAAATTTGATTCTATTAAGATGGCTTAATCTTATAATATCGTCAATTCGAAATTGAGACTATGATATCAAATACTGCTTTTCATGACGCGCCTAGATTATATATAACAATGATACCAAAGTAAACTCAATGCGACTAAGCTGTTTGATTTCAAACACCAGAAATAAGATCAAAATATTAAGACTGATACACCAAATTAAACTCAAATTGATTAAATGTGCTTAAATTGAAACACCATGAAAAATCAGAGGCTTAACAATGATACAAAATTATATTCAGTGGTTAAAAGTACAAAATTTTAAGCAACATGAATAATATCAATTATTAAATAGTGATTCCAAAGTAAAACTCATAGTGATTAAAGGTGCTTAGTTTTATACACCATGAATAAAATCAAAGGGTTAACAATAGACCAAAATAAACTCAAAGTATTTAAAGATATTTAATTTTCATATATAAAATAATAAGGGAACCGAATTTGCTGATACGGTTGATATGTCAACGAGTTGTTTGTACGATTTATTTGTCAACGAGTTGTTTGTACGATTGATTTGTCAACAGTTGATATGTAAACCTTTTATTAGTACTTCTTCGTAGGAAATGTTAGTATAGACAGAAATTCTGTTTTCGATCTACTAATTATAGAAGTGTAATTTTGTGAGTGATTTTTTTAGTATATTTGACATTTAGTTTATTTTTGAGGTTTTTAAAGCAGTTTTGGGGTCATTTTTTTAAAGATTTTCAGGGCATTATTTTGGATTCTTTTTCGAGTTTCTAGCATAATGCCTGAGATTTGTCCAAACCTTAATCAAATTTCGAAAGTCGAAATCTTCCATCCAATTTCGTTTTCTCCTGAAAAATACAAGACAAATGACTCATCTGCTGACTTCTGGCAAACAAAAATGTCCGTCAGTTGCCCTTTAACATCAAACAAAAGCTTTCTACGCTTTTCTATTGGTGGATGAATCATCAACTCCGCCCACCGAAAAGAGTGGTGATCAGAGGGTTTTATCCTACTCTTGACAGAAAAAAACTAAAGATCGTATTTACTTTTTGATTTTCGATTTGCTAAACGAAACGGTTAATAATGCCCAAATCTAAACCACCACCAGCACAGTTTCCGAAACTGTGATCCCCGGGCTCATACTAAATCTTTGGAGAAAAAATGGTGATCCTAAAAAATACTTTAAGCGCACTATACAAAATGTCTTAAGCAAAAGTGTACAACCAATATTGATTACAGTGGAATTACACCAGAAGGCTAAGTATGTATCCTATGAAGAATATAGCTGTTTAAAGTTCTGATCAGTAAGTGTATTACATTGACTTTCCGCAAATAGGGAGAGATAAATGTGAAAACATAATTTATATATAATTAATTCAAAAAAGAAAATATTCCAATAATCGAATGTTAATGAATGAAACATGTCGGTCGTTTTAGGTATTTTTAGGTTATTTTATGTCAATTTTTACGTTTTTAGGACAAAAATATTAAATGATGTAAGCTAATTATGAAATTAATTATGACGACATATTAAATATGTCACCCATGTATGTTTCTCTCTTGCTTATGGATATTATATTGAGGAATCATTGTGAAAACCGTTGTTTCTGTATATTCTCTGTCTCATCCCAAAATGAAATTATACTTAACTCTCAAGTCAAAGAGAAATTGCAAGAAATGAACTATGTGCATTACTAATGTACTAGTATTAAATCATTGCAGTATTAATTTAGTACACAATAAATTGGGGTGTGCAATATTGGTACATTATATAGTAAACCACGTGTTTTATTATGTTATGTCTTAAATATCACGATGCAACGAAACTTTTCTATTGCTTATGAGCAAAACATTGAGGAACCATTATAGGAACTGTTTCTAAACTTCTCTCCTAATAAAAATGAATGTTAGCTTAATAGTCACTAAACTATTCTAAAAAATGAAATGAATATCACGTTATGGAGATGTTTCTGCCCTTTGAGAATATTTTCTATCCTTATAAGAAATACATTGAAGAACCGTTGTGAAAAAACACTTTTCTATAAACTTCTCTCCTCCTCCTAACCAAAACTAATTTCAGCTTAATAGTCACACTAAGCAATTCAGATAAATGAACTACATGTTTTCATAAATATCACGGCACTAGGAAAATGCCTTTCTTTTATGCCTAGAGGAAATACATTGATAAACAACTGTGGAAAACCCTTTCTATACTTTTCTCCTCTTCCGAACAAAACTAATTTCAACTTAATAGTCACTAAGCAATTCCAAGAAATTAGCAATATGATTCCATAAGATTCACGGTATCACAAAGATGTTTCTCTGCCAGCCTGTGAGAAATATATTGAGAAACTATTGTGGGAAACTGTTTCTAAACTTTTCTCTTTACCTCAACTAATTTCAACTTTATAACTTCCGAACAAAACTAATTTCAACTTAATAGTCACTAAGCAATTACAAGAAATTAGCAATATGATTCCATAAGATTCACGGTATCACAAAGATATTTCTCTGCCTAAAGTCACTAAGCAATTCTAAGAAATGAACAATATAATTTCATAAGATTCACGGTATCACAATGATGGTTCTCTCCCAGCCTGTAGGAAATATACTGAGGAACTATTGTGGGAAACCGTTTCAAAACTTTTCTCCCTACTTCAGCTAATTTTAATTTAATAGTCACTAAGATTTAACTTAATAAACACTAATATTCCAAGAAATGAACAATATGCTTTCATAAGGTTCACGGTATCACAGTTATGTTTCTCTCCCTTGGCTATGGGAAATACACTAAGGCCCTATTGTGGAAAACCATTTATAAATAAACATCTTTCCTCCTAATCGAGACAAATTTTAGCTTAGACGTCGATAAAAAAAATTCCAAGAAATTATCGATATGCTTTGATTCTGATCCTTTTGTTTTGTTGTTATGTTACTTGAAGTTGTCAGATTAAAAATTTTGATTCTTATAAACATCGGCTTTGATTTTATTCACCAGTCGTTTTACAATAACACTGCATTGATTTGAAACCGTACCTGGAAATTTGGTAACACTCGGTGACTGATTTGTAGCAGAAAATATAGTTCTATAATCTTCCTTTTATTCCCCAAAATACAAAAAAAAAATGTGACCTCTTTTATTCACCGAATGCTATTTTCATTCCTTTCATTATTGGTATTTGGTTGTGTTTGTATTTTTGTCATGGGTAATTGTCATTTGATAACTTTTGAGTATATTTGGTTCCTAAGCGACGAGAATCGACCTAAAGTGTTTGTTACTTTTCGTGATATTTACTCATTCATGTTGCCTCGCTCTCGATCACAGCTCATTCACTGTATTTATTGATTACAAAGTCGTCAATATCAGTGCCTTAACAACGTAAAATTCATATACACTCATCTATGACAGGTATTAATTTCCTGGTTTCTATTGTAGCTTTTCTCTTCTTTCGATGCCTCAACGACATAAAAAATTCATATACACTCAACTAAGACAAATTTTAGTTTTCTTGTCTCCGGAGTAGAATTCCTTGACCTTACGTTGGCATGGTGTGGAAATTTTAAGAGTTGGTTGCCAGCTAAGGTGTAGCCTCGTCATCTGATCGTGGCTCAAAATTACGTGATGTTGTCCTGAGATCTTTCCTTTTAATATTGATCCCAGACCGTCATCCGTGGTTCAAAATTACGAGGTGTTGTCCTCGGATCTTTCCCTTAAGGGACTGATCCCGGACCGTCGTCAATAGCCCGTTGTGTTGCTCTAGTACGACGTTAACTAAAATTACCCAGACCGTCAACAATAGCCCGTTGTGTTGCTTCATTGACGTTAATTAAAATACCTACCAACCAATCGTTGGCCACTGTCATTAATAATTCATCGGTGACTTTACAACATCAAATTCATATACACTGATCTATGATAAATTTTAGTTTCCTTTTCTGTAGGGTGTAGCTTCTCTTCCTTCAATGCTTTAAAAATGTAAAATTCATGCACTTTCAACTATTACAGATTGTACTTTCCTTGTCTAAGGCGTAGCTTTTCTTGACTACCTATAACTGATCATTAAAAAGTCATCGATAGCATTGCCATAACAACGTAAAATTCATATGCACTCAATAACGACAGATATTAGGGTAAGTTACAGGAATTGATTGCCTACTATTACTTAAAACATATTTTAAAATCATGAGACATTTTAGTCAAGATAAATAGAGATGGTGGTAGAGTTTCTACAGCAATTCGGGTTTTTTCTGTACGTATTATGACTATGACGTCGACTGACTTGACGTTTTTTATATTACGATTTCAGCACTTTGCCTACACAAATTCCGTACTTATAGTTGATTGGTCAGCACCAATTAGATTAACCTTTAACTGTTGTCATGGGTCTCACAGACCCCGCGTCATTTTTGACAGGTCGTTTCCACCCCTTAAAGTGAATATTGGTCCCTGTCCTATTCACTACCTTCCTACTATGTGCAACAGAAGTCACATTCCAAGACTGGTTTGGCTGCCCCAACTATTTCGTGTTTTACACTATTTGCATTTGCCGCGTGGTCTCTTAGACCCCTTCACAGTATTTACGTTACCGTTCTTGTTGAATGAAATCGTCTAAATTGGAGTAGGGAATTTCGGCAGAGAGCCTAAAATGGCAAACAAACTTTACTAAAAAACGACTTGTGTATCTTACACAAAAAGACATTCAGTATATTGTTGATAATTGGTCAGAAAGAGAGTACTGGGAAATTTCGGATAATATTATTGAAAACGAACACACACGAAACGGATTCGGAAATTTAGGCAGATAAAGATGAAGACATTTCAAGTGCGTCTTCACAAGAATAATATTTCTACGGAAAAAATTACTTCAAATGGGATGCCCGGGGGGGGGGACCTAATCGTGCCGTTAGAACACCAAAACACAACATAGTTTTACAGTTTCCAGGGTTGAAACGTCATGCAAAATTAGGTCCGAAAGCTGAACCTGAAGAGACATGGAATCTACTTAGCTTATATAATAATACAAAATGTATTTCATATTAAGAATTGGATTATCTAAATTTAAAATGTATAAATAATAATTACCTAAAGAATCTTTCATTAATATATTATATTAATCAACTTTGTACGCACTTTAGTGAGCGAGGTCTGAGAGAACCCTCCACACTAGTTACGAGACGGTTTTTGACACAGCATTTAAGTGTTAAATGACGAACGTAGCCAAAACTGCGATAAACTACATTTTAAGGCAACGCCATTTTGAATCATTTGGGCAGCAGAAGTAAAAAAGTAAAATCTTCCAATTCCGACTGATTTGTTTACCCTGAAAATTTCTCTCATGAATGCAGGTGCTCACTTCATCATCTGACCGTGGTTCAAAATTAATAGGTGTTTTCCTTGGATCTTTCGCTTAGGTATTGATCCCGAACTGAAGCCAATAGGCAGTTCCGTTACTCCAGTAGGAAGCTAATTAACTACCTACCTAACTCTACTGGAGGTTGTAACAAAATTTCCTCTACATTGTACATAACAATATTGATTCCACATTTTAGTCTCGTGTGTTGATTTCAACATTCCTAGATAAATCGATAGAAACTGTGGATTATTTTTTTAAGTCCTTGACGAACAATTTTGCTGCAAAGATATTTTTTTAAGTTGTGTAATTCTTTCTCGGAGGTTGGTATATTTTTTGACGATTTCTATATCAATAATAATATACTTCTATAAAGTGTTGTGTATCATCTATTATCTAACTATATTTGTTTATATCGTTTTTTCTTGTATTTTTTTTATTATACCTATATGTTCTCACTAATTGGGTATTTCTGTACGGAGAAACAAGAAATAAATAACTTGATAGCTTCAACAGTGGAACCAACTCCCACAAAAAATTTCAGATCATCATACCATTGTGAACAACTCTTTTCTTAAATGAATGTTGGTAACCGCCCTGGTGGTGCATATTCGCCTCGAAAACTGCCCTGTAGTGGCCAGTCTTCTATGCAAAATCCTTTTCCAAACAAGGTATATGCAAGGAACAACTTGTTTTGTCTACTTGGATCTTTATACTCCATTGTCTAACCGTGCATCTCTATCTCGAGGAGGTATCACATCATTCGTAAAACTGGCTAAATCTTGATAGATGAGACATCTTGAAATACACAAAATTAATCAGATCTTGGATGAGATTTCTCGTCGAAACCATTTGGAGGGTAGTCGAAGGTAATAAATGACCTTGATTCAGATTTGAGTCCATCTTAGGTGATGATGAAGACAACACGTAGTGAACCTTGCTTGGAACATCCAGCAAGGTTTCATACTGTTTTGGTAGAGTATCCAGGATTTTCATTTCATAGGGGTCCAGTCAGGAAAACAAATAATGTTATCAAATTAAGGTCAAGGTTTTGTTAAATGTGTTTAGTTTCTGATAACAAGCTCTGTTTACCAGCGTGTGGGAAAACGGTCTTAACCCCAATGGTTTCCACGAGATATCTCATCCATCAAGGTATGAATAATTTTGCTAACGAGGAGATACCTCGCCGTCAAGCATGGCCAAATATGGTCCTTGTGCCATGTAAACCTAAAACCCAACCAACCGATCTCGCCATCAAGATATTTCCAATTTCTCGTTGATGACGAAATCAAGATCTGATTAGTTTTCTTTTAATGACGAGATATGTCGTCCATCAACATCTGGTCAGTTTTGATAATGGTGAGAAACCTAGTCGAGACAACCACCAAGAGTGTTAAGTATCTTCATCCCCCTTAGAGTAATAGTGCAGCTCTGTCTTGACGAGATATCTCGTCATTCGTAAAACTGAATATAGCTTGATAGACGAGACATCTTGTAGTCAGAATAATTGACCAGGTACGGACGAGATTTCTCATTGTGAAAACCAATTATTTAACCATTCATTTAATAATACAATAATTTCTCGTAATATCACTTGCCTGAGTATCGCGTATTGATCTGTTTCTTTGTCCCCGATGAATTTCCGGATTCCAAAGAAGGGAAAATCTCGATCGATTTTCTTAGAATGGAAAGTTCTAAGGTCACACACTTGTTTCAAGAACCATCCCACACAAAATTGCTTAACCCTCTAAGTGGTTTCGATAGATCTCGTCATCAAGATTTTTATGGTCACAAGATCAATTCCTGATCAGTTTTTTTTTCTAATGACAAAATATCTCGTCCAACAAGATCTGGTCAGTTTTGCTAATTATAATCAAGGAATTGCAGATTTTTTTTTATGGTGACGAGATCATATCTGGTCAGTTTTCTCTTAATGACGAGATATCTTGTACATCAAGATCTATTCAATTTTGATAATTATGAGATACCTTGTTGAGATAACTACCAGGTAATAAGATTTGTATGCCTTAAAAACGAAGACAAGTAGTAAATTACTATTTACAAATATATTTTACTTTATTGATAATTTAAAGAAATATCAATAACTTATTACAATAAATTTTAACAATATAATTACAATATGATTACGCGTTAATAACAAAAAAAAAATTTTATTGAAATTTATTTTCATTAATTTCGATTCATTTCTTAGTTTTATATATTTTTAAATAAAAAATATGTTATTTAACGCGTAATTTATGCCCTTTTCTACAACTATGGTTTTCTTTATTAGCGTTAAATCGCTCGCCTCCAGAAGTGTGATATATCGAGGGGTAAGTGTATTTCCAAAACTTTTATTTTATGCCAACAAGAAATGCCAACAAGAGGTGGCGCACTACATTTGAAAGCAATACGGCGAATTTTAAATAGTACACCAATAATTCCAACTTGGAGAAATTATTGGAGGAAATAGGATCCCAATATGTAACACATCTGATTATTCATTGGTGACTTTAGTAAATTTGAGACTGTACTTGAATGCAGTAAGATGAACTTCAAAAGCACATCAGAAAGAAAAGTTTTCGGGGAATAGTAGTATATTTTAATATTACCTCCGGGTAAGAACAGTAAATTTTCATTTATCCAAATTCATTGGTAATATTAATGTACTTTAATATTTACCGTACATTGATAATAATGGTTAAGTTTAAAATTCAACTACGATTAATAATATAAAAGTGTACTTTCCTTTATCAAAATTCAATGGATGGTGATGTAATCAGTTTTACTATTTAGCCTCCATTGGGTAACAATTGCTAAATTTGATATTTACCCTTACCCCAATGTAAAAATAGTATATTTTAAAATTTATCCTTCAGTGAGGGGGAAAATTTTATTATTTACTCTCCATCGAAAAATAATTTTCATCAATCTAAATTCAATGGTAAAATAATTATTTCTTTTTAACCAAATTTTTTAGTAATATTAATCAATTTTAATATTCATCCTTCATTGGTAATAATGCCAAATTTTAATATTTACCCTCTATGGATAATAATAGTGCCTTTTTATTAACCAAATTCATTGGTAATATTAATCAATTTAATACTTACCCTCTATTTGGAATATTAGTATACTTAGTATTGAAGTAAGAACAGAAAATTTTTCTTGATCAAAATTTGTTTTAAATTAGTAATCTATTGATAATTTTAGTGAATTCTAATATTTATTCTTTATTATGAATAAGGAAAAATTTTAATATTTACCCTAAAGTGCATTTTCATTTATAAATTTCATTGGTAATATTAATGAATTTTAATATTTACCCTCTATATTGAAAATAACAGTATATTTTAATATTACCTTCAGGCAAGAATAGTATTCCACAGTTAATCAATTGGTCATTTGAGTGAATTTTAATATTTACCCTTTCCGTTTAGGGTGGCCGGGTCCCTCATTAAACTATTGGAAATGCAAGGATTTTGAGTTCCCTTAGAAGTTGATTCCCGTGGGTATCCATGTGCTAGAACAGATACAGCTTTGATACAAAGAGTTTATTGTGGAAACGCTTTTGGCGAGCTTTTTGTAGCGAGTTGTGGTAGGTAATGGCAACCCTACTGCGACTACGGCAACCTCGCAAATACTTGAATCTTAATAATTTTTGTAAATTATTATATTTTTTACTTATCATGCCTATAAACCAGTTTGCGAACTCAAGTTTGTTTTATCTTTCTTTTTATTTTCATGCAAAATACATTCATGTCTAATGGTACAGGCTTTTTAACCTGTACCATTAGACTTAAAACTAATAAATTATTTATCTTGGATAAAAACTTCTACAACAATATTCCAGAAGAACTAAAGACTTCTTTAGCTTACTTACCTAGTATTTGTATGAATAATCAGTTGTTTTAAGCTTTTAAAATTATTTTCGTTTAATTGCTTTCAACTGAGCTCAAACCAGTGCTTCCAATAAATTATTCCTTGGCGACGTAAAAAACATGCCAAAAGAAAGACACGGAAATCTCTTGATATCAAAACTGTACCCTAAAAACAACTGGCTATGTTCTCACAGATCGTAATTTCGATTCAAGTACTTCCATCCCAACAGAAACGAGGAGCGTTTCCTAGCAGTTCTGTTAACACGTACTCGCACGCACATGCAAACAAAGAACTTGCCGATTAGTAGGACGATGCCCCCAGAGTAGCAATGCATCTGTGTCGGAACATATTTCTCGCACCATTTAAGAATATTCAACTTTAGCCTGAATCCGTTACCTCATAACTAATTGGTAAGGTGCTAGGAATTGAGACGATTGTGCATCCTTTTTACCCAGATTGAACCGTTGCTTTAGTGGATTGGTGTGTTTTATTCAAAACTAAACAGACTTAAGTGCCTTTGTTAGGGCGTTTTCGTGAATGTTTCGTGACTTCAACGCATTTGTGACCAGACGAAATTGTATGGGTTTTCCCTTAATGTCGTTTCTGTTTTAAGTCTTTTTGTTTGTGAGAGTACCTTTTTTTTTTGTCATCATATACACTCTATAAGAAGAAAAAAATCGACGCACCAGGAAGGAGTTGTCCGATTGCGATAAAGATAAAAATTAGTGGTTGTAAAGAATATATATAGAAAACCAAACAATTAAAATTTCAGAACAACTGAATGATTTATTTCAGAATTTGAACCGCTACAAAGGAAGTATTCCAATAAGGCGTTGGTCCACATCTGGCCTAACACAAGTTGTCATCCGGCGTGGCTTAGACTGAAAAAGTTCCCGGATAGTGTCCTGCGGAGTTTCTTGCAAAATTGTCCCCGTCGGTCTAAATGATCAACATTCCGGGATGGTTGCAATCGCCTTCCCATAACGTCCGAAATGTGCTCTATGGGAGAGAGATCATGAGACCTAGCTGGCTAAGGAAGTGTTGGGAAAGCTTGAAGACAATTCATAGCAACACGTGCCGTGTGCGGCCGGGCATTATCTTGTTGAAACGTAAGTCCGGAGTATCGCAAGGACAACAGGTCGTATAATGTCGTCTATGTAAGTCTACGTCTACGTCTGCTGTAAGTGTGCCAGTAGTGACTACTAAAGGGGTCCAGTTATCGAAGGAGATGGCACCCCAGACCATAACGCCCTGTTGTTGGCATGTGTGGCGTACTATTGTAAGGACAGGATCCCCACGCTGCCCTGGACCTCACCAGAAACGTCTGCAGTTGTCATCCAGACCACAGTTAGAAACGGGACTCGTTACTAAAGACTATACGTCCCCAGTCAGCGTTGTTTCAAGTGGATCGAGCCCGGCACCATTGTAATTCTGCATCTTCTTGATGCGTCGATTTTTTTTGTTATCGAGTATGTAATGTGCCAGAGAATTGTTTGCATTGTTGCATAAAATCTATCGCGAGTATACACAAAGGTTAGCAATGTGAATGATTGTTTGATTATGCGTTTTATGGGCAGAAAGGCCATATTTAGCCAAGCTTCACCAAACACAAGATAGACAGCGTCAATTAATTGTGAATAGAAAGGGGAAAGGGTATAGAAAGAAGATAAAGATTGTTTGAGCATTCAGGGGTCGTGAGCCCCATATTTACCACAGCCATTAAACCCCATGAGTAGGTATAAAGGTAATAAAATCAACCTCACACTTGAAGCAACGCAACAGGCTTTTGACGATGGTCCAAGATCAATCCCGAAGAGTAGATCCGATTACAACACATCACAAGTTTTAACCATAGTCAGATGACGACAAACTCCATGGGGGAAAATGGATTGCTGGAGTAACTCGAGTTGCTGAAGCCCTTACAGAAAATGTGGCCCTGAAGGGGACAGTGGGAATAATCTCACAATCGAAATGGTATTTTTCTATTAGAGATTGCCTCTGCTGTGCTATTTTTAAGCTTTCCTCACTGCCTTACGCATGCACATGTCAGAAAATTGAGGATAATAAGGGATTAGTATCAAGCCTTATCTCAATCCAATAAAGCGTGTTTGAGATGCTTTCGGACATTGCATTACATCCTACACAACAACACCGAGGAATTAAGACGTGCTGTAGTGCACGAATGGGTCTCCTCAAACAGCTCTTAGACAGCTTTCCGAAAACCACTTATGCACGTAGTGAAACCTGTATTAGACTCAGAGACCAGCACATTCCCTATTGCGTTGCTTTCAACAGAGCACAGAAATGTTTTTTTGCAATCTAACTAAAACATACAATGTTCTCTCAAGCGTTAATTTTCATTTCTTTAGTTCCCAGTAGTATCATGATGCAAGTGGCCGTTCGTATTTTATTCCGTATAGCTTGGGGAGTATTCATTTGTCATTTTAGGTACTTCGGTGTAGGTACTTTGGTTGGGATTAATCTCGGATTGCATTAACCTGGGTTTTGGTCATGTGCTTAGATACGCGTATATTCCGTATTCATAGTATTTTTCTTTCCAGATAAAATGCCCGTTATACAAGACTTGTTTTAATTCGCGATTGTTGATCCTGATATCATGAAAAATCGTAGTTGAGGTGAGTCCTGGGTCTGTGAGCTACAATTTACCCTGAATCATATATAACCATTTCCCTAGAAAACGCTGGCCACGGTCGCTCAGTTGGAAGAGCAACGGGTTATCAACCGGAGGTTAGCGAGTTCGAAACTCGGTTCAGCAAAAGACCGTCGTGTACGCGAGGACTGGTGCACGTTAAATCTGTCGGGGCCACAATTGTAACTTCGCTGGCGTGTTGTGGAAGTTTGGAGACTAGGGTGGCAGATCAGGTCTTGTTATCGTTATATGACCATAGTTCAAAATTACGAAACGTTGACCTTGGAGTTACCTTTACCTTCGGTATTGACCCCTGACCGCCGCCAATTGACCGTTGTCTTGCACCAGTGTGACGTTAATTAACTACCTTATCAACCCTAGAAAATGGCTAGATCTTCTCTACAGCCCAACACAAGGAAATCATAGATGAACCTGTACATTCTGTTACGTTTCCCGGAGGGTAGGTAGTTGAATTAGCGTCGCACTGATGCAATACAGCGGGCTATTGGTGACAGTCTGTGATCATCACATCTCCTCGTAATTTTGAAAGACGGTCATACACTACCCTACAATAATGAACCGGACGCCAGCGGATTTGCGAAAAATCCGACTACTTGTTTAGGGGTGTTTTTCGTGGTATGGCATGGGACCTTTGCATGTTGTTCCTGATCAATTGAACGCCGACGCCTACATGAACATTTTGGACAGTCAGGTTCTTCCTACTCTCTGGCAATTTTATGGAATGGACGAATGTTACTCCCAGGACGACAACGCTCTATGTCACGTTGCAGCCTTTGTCAAGCAGTGGTATCGAGATATGGATGTAAAAAGTCTTCCCTGGCCTGCTCAGAGTCCAGACCTAAACCACATTGAACATTTATGGGACGAGTTAGAGCGACGCTTAAAGACCAGGAAACCACGTCCGAAATCTACAAATGAGCTGGCGACATTCTTGCAGCAGGAATGGACACAAATACCCATAGATGTGTATCAAAACCCTGTTGAAAGTAACGCCCAGAAGGGTTGGTAGTGTAATTGCAGCTCGTGGGGGACCATCCCCCTATTAAAGCATGTATGCCTTCCCTTATACCATTACATCTTGCTGTCTAGTCCCTTATTGTAGGGTAGTGTATGGCAAGAACAACACCTAGGCATGCACCCAATTCTCCAAACTTCCAAACCACGCCAACGTGAGGATATTTGAGGCTACGACATATTTAAGGTGCACAACCCCCCCCCCAGTACAAGACGGTCTATCTTTGGAAAGGAACGATATAATCTTTCCATAGGACTCGATTATAAGGAAATGCTCATCACAATATTACTTAGGGTGCTATTCTAAGGTGAGAACCAATGGGACAGCAGTAATAGCGGTTGGAAGAATAGTAGATTAGCAATCGGAGGGTTGCAAGTTCGAATCCATCCAAATACAGTCGTGTGCAAAAGAGGATGGGCACGTTAAATCTATTGTGGCTTCAGTTGTCCTAACCTTGGCGTGGTGTGGAAGTTTGGAGAGTAGGATGCCAGATCAGATATGACCTCTTCATCTGACCGTGATTCAAAATTACGTTGTGTTGTCCTCAGATATTTCCCTTCGGGATTGATCCCGGATCGTCTCCAATTGCCAGTTGTGTTGCTCCAGTGCCCCGATACTAATTGAATACCTACCTAACCCAAAGGATTCACTTCCAAGGAATGGAGTATTAGAATAATTCCAAAGAATTCTATTCTAAGGAAATGAACAATAGAAAATTTTCAAATGATTCTATTATAAGAAAATGACCGACATGATTTTGTTAAAGAATTCCTCCTTTAGAAAGAACTAATAGAATCTTACCAAAGGTTGAAAGAACCCTTGAGGTCCATTCTTTCACTCAGTAGATGTGGTTACTTAGACATTAAATATGTCATTGTGTGAAAGCAATACTACGCTACTCAGAAATTGTGATGCGACATCTACAGCGAAACATCGATGTTCAAAATTAAAACATCGATGTTGATAATACATCGCCCCAAAAACATCGATGTTTTTAAAATTCAGTGTATTTAAACTTTTTTTCCGCATTTCTTAAAACAGTTTTCGCAACTAGTGATGCGACATCGGCTCCAATACATCAATGTTTTGAAAACATCGACATCGATGTCGTATCCCTACTTTTCAGACCCTTCGACCTTGGCCACTTTGGTCTAAAAGTATGTTCAATTTGCTGATTATGAAAATTATGCTACTTGGTTATATTTAAAATTTTTATAACGGTACTTTTTTCATTTAAAAATAAAACATCGACAACCTGAAAACATCGACAAGTATAAACATCGATGTTACAAAAACATCGACTGAAAAACATCGATGTTTTGAAAACATCGACATCGATGTCGCATCCCTACTCAGAAACATCGCGATGTCAGGTGGTTTAAAACCTGGCCTTACTTATTGATGTTTCTTTAGTGTATAAAACATAAGTTTTGAGGAAAACTTTGGGTTGTTAGTAAAAAAAATCAGATTTTCAATAATAAAACATTGAACCGTCCAGGAAACAACCACGTTCATAATTGCATTCATTACTCCACACATATTTTCCCTAGATTTTTTCAACGTCGAAAAACTAATTCCCGAAACCTGATTGCATTTTTAAATATTAAGTATTAAATTTTTAATTACTCCATTCAAATAGACCTTCTACAGTACACAGCGTGAATAAATAAATTCTGATGTAAAAAAAAGTTTTTGAAGGTTTGTGGTTTATATTTTTACCGACGGTGGAAGGTGGTTAATTATTTAACAAAAACTCTTCCGGCGGTTCGAAGAATGGTCCAGAGCATAAAAATGGAATAAAAGTTGAAGTAAAATAAAGGAAACTATTAAATGAAGGAAATTTAAAGCATTCTAGCATAAAATGGATAAATACTTCTATACAAACGCATTCTGTAAAATGAATCAATTGTGTTTGAAAAAAGGATCGTTGTTTTTCGTCGTTAATTTAGTCTTTGTTATGTTATTATTCTTTCATGGGGTCGATCCACGTGAAACCATAAAACTACATTTTTGAGGTACGTTGTTTTCGATTATTCTTTTTCTAACCTGTTTTTGGATCTGTTTCATCCTCTGCTCTCATTGCTTTCTTCGTAAATTTATGTACGTAAAAAAATTGAGAACGAATCCGAAGAAGCTTCATTATCTGCTTTAATTATCAATGCAATTTTACTTTTCCTTCAGATTTTTATGGTAGGTTTTGGAGAGTATTAGAATTAAATAATAATTATTAAAATTTAGGAAGAGCGAATGCGGCTTTGAAATTTCCCCACGTTTCCTTTAGTAATTGCTGTATATGTAGGTGGCATACCAACTGCTGCTGTATGTGATCGTATTAGTAAATAGTTAGGTTTTGGAGAGTATGAAGAATCGACTTATATATACTAAAATTTAGGTAATGGTAATGGTAATTTTAGTTAACGTCGTACTAGAGCAACCCAACGGGCTATTGACGACGGTCCGGGATCAATCCCTAAAGGGAAAGACTCGAGGACAACACCTCGTAATTTTGAACCACGGTCAGATGACACTAAAATTTAGGAAGAATGTGGCTTTAAAATTATCCTACTTTTTCTTTAGTAATAGCTGTATACATATGTAGGTGGTATTCCAAACAGCATGTGATAGTAATAGTGAATAAGTAAGGATCTGTTTTATCCTCTGCTCTCATTGCTTTCTTCGTAAATTTATGTAGATAAAAAAATTGCGAACGAATCTGCAATATCTGCTTTAATTTTCAATGTAATTTTACTTTTCCTTCAGATTTTTATGGTAGGTTTTGGAGAGTATTAGAATTAAATAATAACTATTAAAATTTAGAAAGCGCGAATGCGGCTTTGAAATTTTCCCACTTTTCCTTTAGTAATTGCTGTATATGTAGGTGGTATACCAACTGCTGCTGTATGTGATCGTATTAGTAAATAGTTAGGTTTTGGAGAGCATAAAGAATCGACTTACAAAATATAGGAAGAGCGAATGTGGCTTTCAAATTTTCCGACTTTTTCTTTAGTAATAGCTGTATACGCATGTAGGTGGAATTCCAACAGCATGTGATGGTAGTAGTAAATAAGTAAGTTTTGGAGAGTGTAAGAATTGAATTTTTAAAATTTAGGAACGAATAAGACTTTGAAATTTAGGAACGTATACGACTTTAAAATTTTCCCACTTTTCTTTAGTATTTGCTGTTAATGTAGGTGCTATTCCAACTGCAACTGTACATGTGATGGTAATAGTAAATAGCTAAGTTTTCAATTTAGGTAGATATTAATAAAATTTAGGACGCGAATATACAGTTTTACAATTTCGCGCCTCTTTCTAGGCAATTGCTGTATATGTAGGTGGTATTCCAACTGAATGTGATGGTAATAGTAAATAGTTTCATTTTGGAAAGCATAAAAATGGAATAATAAAAATTTAGGAAGAGAATGCAGCTTTAAAATTTCCCAACTTTTTCTTTAGTAATTGTTGTATGTGTAGGTGGTATTCCAACTATTTCTGCGTATATGATAAAATAGTAAATAGGTAGGTTTAAAATTTAGGTCAGTTATTAAAATTTAGATGCGAATGGCGGCTTTAAAATTTCGTGAGTTTTGCTTTAGTAATTCATATATATATAGGTGGTATTCCAACTGCAATATGCTTTAGTAATCGCTGTGATGGCAATAGTAAATAGGTGAGTTTAAATTTAGGTGTGTTATTAAAATTTAGGACACGAATGGGGGCTTTAAAATTTCGCAATTTTGCTTTAGTAATTGCTGTATATGTAGGTGGTATTCCATCTGCCGCTGTGTATGGGATGGTAATAGTAAAATTTAATAATTGTAAATAATTTCATTTTTTTTTTATTTATCCTGTTTTAATGTATGTTCTGTATTTCTAATTTTCTAATCATTTTTATTTGTTTTCATATTTTAAACAGGTCACCGTGACTCAGTGGGTTTGCCCACTGCTCTAGTAAGTTGTAGGCGGCGGAGATTTGATTACTCCCAGGGAGTATATTTCTCTTTCTGTATCAGTAAAAATCTTCATTTTGTGTGTATTTATCTATTTGCTGGACATTGTTTGTTGTGTCTTTGCGATCAGCTTCGCCAAACATAGCCACTGCGCCATAAAAACCGAAACAACCAACTATGTTTTAGATGCTATACTTCTGAGACCTCTCTTTGAGGGTTATGCACGCATTATTGCACCATGCAGTCTTCCCAGTATAACGTTTAACCAGATTTAGTATTGTTGATCCTTTCCATTATTCTGCCTTGGTGCACATCTCCTTTAGGTGCGTACTGGCTTCACGTCCACGATGAACTCTAGTGATCTTTTCCTTTTCCCATGGTGTTTGCTATCCGTTTACCAGGCGGAACTTTATGGAATTCTTTCAGCCATAAAAGCAGCAGAAGCAAGAGCAGACAAAATTGTCAAGATCTGATCAGACAGCCGAGCTGGTGTCCTGGAACTTAAAAACCCCAAGACGCCGAGTACACTGGCACGAGAAATACAACTCTTATTATACAACAACAAGGAAATTTGCTTAGGGTGGATAAAAGCCCATGCAGGTCACGACGGAAACGAAGAAGCAGATAGATTAGCAAAAGAGGCAACAACAATGTAATGCGTAGATGAAGGGGTGAATTGCCCCAAGAGCCATTACAGAAAGGAAACCACTAGCTGGCTACTTGATGCGTTGCAGAATGAATGGGACGAATGGGAAATAAGCAGGACTGTGTATGATGTATTACGAAAAGTGTCATAAAAATCTGCAAGTTGGACCAGGGAAGAGACACTCTTCTTCACAGGGCACGGCCCATTCCCATCCTACCTAACGAGTTTTAAGAAAATCAAGTCCGAAAACTGCTCTTGTGGTGAAATTGGCACACCTCTACATTACATAACAGTTTGCCCCTTACAGTCTCATGGCATATGAGAACAACTGCCGACCAGCTTACAATTGCATGGCTCAGGAACATTGCATGTAACAAGGGCTCGAGGGTTAAAATTATTAACATGGTGGGATTCATTGAAAATCATCAGGACTTGATCATCCTAAGAGACTAAGAAAAACGAACCTTTTTTCTCACCTTGCATGATGTATATATATACTTATAATGTTACCTAGTATAATGATTTAATGTATATACTGTATAGATGTAAGGATGTATATATGTAATGTGCTCTAACATTCTGGGTAGACATGTCACCTTGGTAGCATGCTCTACTCATCCAACCGCACTTATTTAAACTGGTACAGTGTCTCACGACACTAGGCACGGGAGTATGTGTTGGTGTAAGTTAGTTAGTCTTTAATAAACACGTTGGTCGCGCTCCCGTTATACCCAAGCGATCTCTTCTGCTTTCCTCCCATTATTCTATCCCCAAATCCCAATTTTATTCCTTTTTACAACGTTTTCACTTGAAGTTGTGTCTTGTGTTTGGCGCAGCCTGGCCAAAACCCCAAAACAATCAATCAACCTTTCTAGGATTCGATTGGTCAATTAGTCCAGCCACTCTGTATTGGTTTACAGAATCCTTTCCATTAATTGATCTCTATTTATTGGTTCAAAGATTCCTAGAAAGGGTTCCTTATACAAATAAATCTGATTCTTCAGTCATTGCGTGTGCTACAGAGTATAAGCATGAGTACACTACTCAAAAATCTCGTGACGTTCGCCAGAAAAGAAATAATCATACATTCTCAAGATCGCTGGAACAGTGAAAAAAGATGTACTCACAATCTCATCATAAAGGTTTTTCCACGAAAACTCTGGTACGCTGAGTTGGAAAACCTTTGCAAGGTTTTGCGTGAGTTTGTCTCATAGTATTTATTTGGGTGTAGTAAATGAAAAAAAAAAAAAAAAAAAAAAAAAAAAAAAAAAAAAAAAAAAAAAAAAAAGGAAGACAAATTCAGTATAAATATCAACTTAGAATCCAATCCATATACTGTGCAATAGCCGGAAGCGATGGCCATTTGTGAAGGAGTACCCAATCGGCTGCCATCATTGCTCCTAACACAGGACAGCACAATTTATATGCATGCCGTGGCCCCGGAGATTTGAACCGGGAACCTTCCTATCCAGAGGCTAACACCTTAAGCACTAGACCGGTTGGTCATACATTTGATATGTTTCTTCTTGGATTTTCAACAGGGAATTTCATTGCGAAACTTAAAATTTTTCAACTGTAATCCAAAGTTTCATAACCAACGCTGTATTTGTTTTCACTTCTAAAGTTTGAGACCAATTTCGACTTAGTAATGCTTCGCAGTCCTGAGTTATACTGATTAGAAGTTTGCGCTGCTCAGCTGAAAGTCCTCAAAACTCTGCTAATTCCCTCCTTCCCCGCTCATTGAGGTGCGCGAACTCAACTTTACCAACAAGTCTTTGTTTCCCTCAAATCTCGAATGACCCTAGGTTTGTTTGGTTTTCCTTTATAATATAGAAATTATTAGACCAAACTCGATGCCCCTTTTTCGTAACTTCAACTTTCCGTACTGTCATATAGAACTGACTGGATTTAAAAGACATATTCACATCAAAATAGCTATACAGATTTATACATTGGCCAAATAATCACATCACAAGGAGCATTCGGAACTTATCAAGCTATATTTCAGTTTAAAAAAAAACGATTTTTAAAAGAGATTATAAAAAATATATTTCAGTGAAAGTTAAACAATCTAATAAGGTCCAAATCTGAAATCGGCAAAAATAATTACATTTCTAACTAAATCGCAGCTCTTCATGAAAATCCTGTCTACGTTATCAAGAGCAGCCTTGAAATTGGAAAAACTTTCCAACCCAAAGGTATCATCGAAAGCTGTCAAAATTGGGATAAAATCGGTGGATAATAAAAAACTGTTTGTATTACAATAGCTTAAAATAGTCAGTTTATATATTTTTTTTAATTGAAAAATAAAAAGTTACGATGTCCTAAAAAAGGGTTTTTTAGTAGAGTGGAGGACTACTAGGGCTCATGAATTACTCTTACCCTTACTCTCAATTTTACTCTTTTTCGTAAGATTTCGATACAGATAAGAAGTTAGACTGCAGTATCATTTTTTTCAAAAGTCTTGAATTACTCTCGCCCTTACTCTCAATTTTACGCTCTTTCATAAATTTTGACGTAAAAACGAAGTCAGAATTTAGAGGACCCTGTGTTGGGGGTTTTGTATTTGTTTTGTGAAATTCCTTATAGGAAAGAGCCAATTCGTTTAGGTGAAGGGATCCAGGAACCGGAAAAGTTACAAGAGCCTTCTCTTTATTTTACCAAAAAAATTTCTTACTTAACGGTCGAGCTTCGCGTTGTAGACCAAATATGCTTAACATTATTTAAATATGCTTAATGCTAATACCAAATATGCTTAACATTATTTAACGAACCTGCCCTTTTTGCTTTGATTCAAAAGTACTCTTTTGAAAAAATGATGGTCTTCGTCGTGAATTTGATGGAAATTTTACATATAACATGTTGGTTGAAAAGCTCGAATTACTCTTACGCTCTATTTACTCTTTCCCGTAAGATTATGGCGCAAAAATTAAGCTAGAAGTGTTGAAAATCAGTATTTTAATTGTTTTGTTTGATTCGTTTGAGGGGGAAAAAACTGAGAATTACGTTTAGCTGAAGAGGGGGCATTGAAACAAAAAAGTTTGTGAGACTGCTCTTCACTTTTCCAGAGTATTTTCTTAACTAACAGTAAAGCTTCCGCGCTGTGTAAAAACACCAGACATGTTTAACAGTATTTAACGAGTTCCTCTATTTTTTTTCTTTGAGTTGAAATGCCCTTTACAAAAATGTCTTCACCATGAATTTTATGGAACGTTTTCATATCTATAACGTTTTAGTTGAAAAGCCATGAATTATTCTTACTCCTTTTTCTCGTTTTCAAAATATTGTGACTTAAAAGGGAGTTATAATTTAGTGTACCCTATGTTGAAAGTTAGTTTTTAAATTGTTTTGTGAAATTCGTTACAGGAAGAAGAAACTGAGAATCTCGTTTAGATGAAGGGAGCAGTGAAAAAACAACTGTAAAAGACTCTCTTTACTTTTTTAGAATACATTTCTTCATTAACGGTAGAGCTTCGCGTTACGTAATGAAACAAAATCCGCTTAGAAGTACTTTACGTGATCGAAAGAACTGTTGGGAAAACAATTGAGGTCATTTGGCTCATAATGTCTTGAAACGTAATAAGAGAAGCATAATAGATTGTTCTATTTCAAGAAAATGGGTCGTGACAACGCCGCAGACAGGCATGGGACACCGCCTACATTTTGTTACAGCTTTAAAAATACTTCGGTTTTTCCAAGTTTCCGTGAATCCTCGAAACAAATGCAGATCACATTGCAAAAGGTTACCACCGAAACTTGATCCCGTTTCAGGTATTTTTTACAGAAATTGACTTCTTGCGCTCCCTACTCTTAGGTTATTTAATACTTTCGTTCCTGTTTGCGTCAGGGTTTAAAAAAATGGACAACGAAATATCAATATTTGAGATCGATAAGAATCACGGTTTCCAAGATATCACAATCGGTGTTCTTAGTTGTGGTATTTCATTATTATCATTGTCCTTTTTGCCTTCTTCTAAGTGAGTTCAACGAGATATCTCGTCCATCCAGATCTGACCAATTTTGTTAATGACGAGATATATCGTCATCAAGATACGATCGATTTTATGATGGTGACAAGATAAAGATCTCGTCAGTTTGCTCCTAATGACGAGATAGTTTGTCCATCAAGATCTGGTCAGTTTTGTTAATGATCAAGTATTTTGTATCTGCTAAAATATCCGATGATGACATCAAGACATTGCTATCTCGTCATCAGGATATTGTCTATTTTCTTATGACGAGATCAAGATCTGGTCACTTTCTTTCTACTGACGAGATGGGTAAATTGATTGGGCAGCCAGTAGCTGCAAATGGCTCTTCATATGAGACATAAACACCAGACAGAACAGCAATTTTCGCCTTGAGGTATATTGTAAATAAACATCAATAAAAAATACCACATCCACAAAATGCTTTCATTGTTTCGTACTTTAGTAATAAAGGGTCCAATGTCCGTTTTACAAGTTTTCGGTAAACAGCTGATTTAGTTTGATTATCATTTTTTATAGCGACAAAAAATGCTTTCAAATACTTTGATTCCAAAAATAATGTAGTGCCAGGGGAACAATGGATCTTTTTTTCTGTTGTAGATTTTTTTATTTGAGGTAATTTGTAGACATAACTCAAAATCAGCGAATTTGGACATAGACCTTTTTTTTTATCAAGATACAGATTTATTAGTTCTATTAGTCTCTTAATTTTCTGGATCTGTTTTAAAAATATGTTAAGTGAACAGTAATTATTATTTTATAATTTGTATCGGGGAAATTCCCTATACTTCATTTTTACATCTCCTCAATATGTGGTTTAAAGTCCGAAACTACCTGTTAACCTGAGTTGTGGGCGGGGAAAAAGTTGGATATTTTTTCATGGGTGCTTATTCTCTCTCCAGTGTCAGTAAAACTTTTCTTGTGTGTATGTCTATGACTTCAAGTTTTCTGTCTTGTGTTTGGCGCAACTTGGTCAAAAATGCCCCTTGCGCCATAAAACCCAAAGACAGACCAACCTGTTTACCTGAATGAGCTAATTAGGATGTGTTTCCTGTTCGGAAGTAACATATTGTTCGAATACACTTATACATTCGAAAATTTTTTATTTTGAATGTTGTAGTATGGAACATTTACGATTTTAAGTCCCATAATCATGCCAATCAGTAACTCAGCTAAGAATAAAATGAATGGATCTAAAAATTATTATAGAGAATTTCGGTCGGTAGTTTCCCGTTCCGCAAATGTCGGTAATTCTTGTATTCTACTGTTTCGGTACATTAAAATGTAATCTTTTCAACTCAAAACGTTATAACATATTCATTACTCACATGCTGTCACCATTTCTCTACATTCAAATATTCTGAACAACTTTGGTAGGTAGGAAGGAGAATTTACGTTGTACTGGAAGTACACAACGGTGTACTGGTGATGGTCCGGAATCAATCCAAAAGAGAAGGATTTGAGGACAAACGTCCCATCATTTTGAACCACAGTCATAAGACGACAATAACACCTGAGTTGCCACTGTCCAAACTTTCACACCACGTCAATGTAAGAACCATTGAGATCACGACAAATTTAAGGTGCAGCACCCCCCCCCCCCACTGACACGAAGATTCTTGATTGGATCGAGTCTTGAACTCGCAACCCTCCTGTTGATAATTCGTGTCTCTAACAACTGGGATACCCATACTAGAGAAATGTTTTCAAACGGGTAATGAAGAACACATTACCTCTTGGGACTCGCTTTTCAAAACAAATAAATGGTAAACAAATTATATATAACCTTTTTCATATAAATTAATGTAACCTGAGGACTTATGAGATTAAAATTACGAATTAGGCGCATCCGAGTTTGGGCAATGTACATTTTATTATATAAGAACCCATGCTAGATACATGGCTGCATTATCTCGGGACTGAGCAATTTGTTCAAACGTTTTTTCTTACTCATACGAAAATTATTCTCAAGATGGCCCATTAAAAAAAAATTTCGTTTCTGAGGATCTGGCCCATTTAAAACAAAACAAACATTTTTAGTTTCTGAGGCTCTAAGTACACCTGTAAGACCCATTAGAAAACGTTTTTTTTGTGTTTCTGAGGCTCAGACCCATTTTTCAAAACTAAAAAACTTTCTTTCGTTTCTGGGGCTCGAAATACCACCCCTAAGACCCATTAAAAAAAATGTTTTTTGTTTCTGAGGCTCGAAGAACCCCTCTAAGACCCATTAAAAAACCTTTTTTCCGTTTCTGAGGCTCAGACCTATTTTTCAAAAGCAGAAACTTTCTTTGCTTCTGAGGCTCGAAGTACAACCTCTATAAGACCCATTAAATAACTTTATCATTTTTGAATCTTGAAGTACCTTAAATAAACCGGTATTATATATTTTTATTGGAGTATTTTTTCGGGACTGAAGAGATTGATTGAAGGTTGGATAGCGGTCCACTTTGACGTGGGCTTCCAGAAAACCAGATGGCTTTAAAAATTCCCCAAGCCTGCTACGGTCTTAAGCACGGGTCGTCGAACCACGCCCTATCTGCTCAACCGAAAAAGAAATAGAAATCAGTTGCCACTGGGACTTGTGTTCAGGGATGGGCACTTTTGGTCAAAGTTATCGAAATTCTGGATCGATTAGTGTCAAAGCTAGTAGTATCGATACACATGAAACATGGAATCAAAAGTATCGATCCGAGAAGAATTGACATTTTATTCCAACAAAAGCAAATTTTCACAGTGCAGTATCCCTTATGATTTCTTCTCGTAGCTCTCGTTCTCCGTTATTACACCAACGGCTCATATCGCCTTGGTATCGGAATAGCACCGAGGTCCTACCCGAATTGAATGGATACCGGTTCCATTTCACGGAGTGCATTCAAAGTATCGATTCCCGTCCCAGTACAAATCGCTTGGTATTGTCCCGTATTACCTGCAACGATATTCACCAAAATGTGTTCCCTTTATCGATCCATTCTTTGTGGATCGATTCAAAGTATCGAGAATCGAGATATGAAGTATCGATATAGTATTCCGACTGGGAAGGTGCTCAGTCCAAAGAAGTGCGGGAATGAAATAATATACTATTGCCCCCACACATAATATCATCACATTGTAAGCAAGAAAACAGTCCATGCGGTGCACTTGGTTGTTGGTTGCTTTCGGGTTTTAAGGCGCAATGGCTATATTTGGCCAAGCTGAGCCAAACACAAGACACAGCACAGTGAGGAATGATGAAAAAGCAATACACAGAAGTGTAGGCGAGGGTAAAAAGGGAAGTAGGAACTCGGGTCACTTGGGATTGTAATGTCCGTACACACCTAAAGAAGATGTGTCCCTAAGGGCAGCATACACTTGTCCCATCATGTGCGATAAGTGCGACTCAATGAAATAACATTGGGTGGGTTGTTTGTTTGTTTGTTTGTTTGATTGGTTGGTTGGTTGGTTGGTTGGTTGGTTGGTTGGTTGGTTGGTTGGTTGGTTGGTTGGTTGGTTGGTTGGTTGGTTGGTTGGTTGGTTGGTTGGTTGGTTGGTTGGTTGGTTGGTTGGTTGGTTGGTTGGTATTGTATTTTACGGCACAAGGACCTCATCTGGCACACGACATACAACATCAAGTTGATGACATAAACACACAATGAAAGTTTTACAGACACAGAATAGAGAAATACACCCAGGAAGAAGTGCATTTGGTAATCGAACCACCACCGCAAACAACTCGCAGATTGCTAGCGCAGTGGTCATACTCACTCAGCCACGACGCCCCCGAAAAGGGCCTAGGAGTGTGTAGTAAAAATATGATGGTCGGTGGTTGGTCGTAAAGTGTCCCATGCGATACCAGAGTTAAACACAAAGACGTGAAATATAAGTAACTGCATTGCTATGGAAAGGAGCTTCGAAAAGTGAGTCCAATATGCCGACTATTATAGTCATGTGATTGCTCTCTAAAAAAACTGACTTGGTTAGTCTATTTGTTATCTTATCGCCTCATTTGGGGATATAACATTTTATGATAGAGTAGGTATATGAAGGCGAAATTCTTTCATGGTGACAAAAGAGGTAGTATAGACAAACTGAATACTATTTTGCGAAGACTAATCAGACTAAGAATCAAAGGAAAATAGTCATCTCCCGTCCTTTGTACCAATCAATATTCGTTTCCACCCGTCAGACGAAAGAATTCTAAGGGTCACGTTACTACTAGTTTTGGTCACATGATCCTGGGTGCTTAAAAAGTTACCATGGCTCACGCCACTTTTAGATTTGCTGTATGGTTCGATGCAGTCCCACATCAGAACTGGCACTTAAGAGAAGTCTCCATTCCTTTCGCTAAAATTACCAGATTCTGGGGAAGAAACTATGCAATCAAATAGTTACAAACTTTGTCTATTTGTTATTTCATGTATTCAAAAATGTTCTTTTCGCGAAGAATCCCGCCCGCTAGCCACCTTCATTGATCACGACGCCAAGTGAAGTACCATGCTCGTTGCTTGGTATATCTCATCTTTAAGTGATCTTAAACAACACAGAAATTGAACGAGGTTTTACTTTGTAGGTTACTTTACGTAGTTAATTAACGTCGCACTGGAGCGACGCAGCAGGCTATTGGCGACGGTCCGGGATTAATCCCCAAGTGAAAGATCCAAGGACACGTCACGTAATTTTGAACCGCGGTCAGATGACGAGGCAACCCCTGAGCTAGTACCCCACTCTCCAATCTTCCACACCACGACAACAAGAGGTGCGATATGACAATCACATCAAATATTGTTTTGCCCTAAAGGCAGGGAAACACAACCTGCAAGCTATTTGTTTCAATGTCTAGTCCCCTAACAAATCCCTGAACTTGAGGAGAAACCAAGTTCATCACCCCTCGATTCCGAGAAATTTGAACGGGTGCGCTTTCACCCTTCACCCAATGGGGTTGATATCTGAAGTGAACCAGTGTCACTCGGCCAATAGAAGGATTGACCCCCTGGAAAAGTCGGGGAGTAGTACCTAGAATATTGGAGGGGGTTCAGACGGGGAGAAGGATAGAGAAATGCCAACGCTAAGAAAAGAGACATAGGCTTTTTCCGTTATGGCCGCCAATATCCAAAAAATATGGTAACTCTACAATTATGAGCTGTACCATTGACGAATTGAATGAAAAATAAACGAAGTTACTAACCAGAATCAGGCGGCCTTTATTGTGTCGTTCACCAACATACGAAACCCAGATTTCAGAAAGAAGGAACCACCATTCCAAAAAGAAGGAACCTGCAGATCACGATGCCTCACTTCACCCTGTCGGTCACTATATATAAAGGTAAGTCCTTATTTCTATCCGATACCAATTGAGAACTCCACGTATTCCGATCGAACCTGTGATCAAAACTGGATATTGATATCCAAATAAATTGGGTATAATTACCAGTACAAGAGGACATTTCAGGCTTTGACAGATTTAACGTGCACAAGCCCCCACATACATTTGGCTTAACCAAATTTCGAACACGCAAACCTGCAGTTGTCAATCGGTGTTGACCCCGGAACGTCACCAACAACCCGTTGTGTTGCTTCAGTGTGACGTTAATTAAAAATACCAAATATAAAATCCGGTTGCTAATCCGTTGCTGTTGAGTGTGTGGGCTCAACTAAATTGATCTAGTTATTGGCTATATAAATGCATAAACGTAACGTATCGCTTTTCTGGTTCGTTAAACTATAAAGGATGTTCGCTCGATATGCTGCAAAAATTTCGGGTCGATCAATCCCAATAGTTTTATACTAGATACCATACCAACCACTCGCAAAAAAGCTGTTCCGAGAAAAACGCGTTTAAAATTTCAGTACAGTTAACGGGATGCATATGTACTAGTAATTTTCTCTTAATCTGCTTTTCCTGTGTCATACAGCGCTATAGATAAGTGTGATGATCTTATGATCGCCTTCTTTTGATAACAAATCGCTGTAAATCGGTTTTATAAAATTTATGAAGTGGCACAATTTCCAAATGCTACATCTTCTCGCAAGGTCTGTTAGTGGATTACAATTTGCTCAATTTTACGAATTTTGACTGGAAATTTTGCACACATGTTCTTAAGACCCGAAAGAATAAAGTTACATGAACAGTACAAAATCGATTTCTTTTTTCGCTGAGAGAAAAGAAAAAATCCCACTAAGATATTTTAAATCTCATAAAAGAAGGAATGACTTTTTCTTTAAAATTTTCAGTCCTCAAAGTCTGCGTAGACAATTTGTTTGGGTACTTTTTTTGACTCTTTAATCCTCCTGGTGGTAAAAGTCCATCTGACCGTGGTTCAAAATTACGTCGTTACGTTAAAATTCGCAGTCCTCAAAGTCTGCGTAGACAACTTGTTTGGGCACATTTTCTACACTTTAATCCTCCTGGTGGTAAAGGTCCATCTGACCGTGGTTCAAAATTACGTGGTGTTATCCTCGGATCTTTTCCTTGAGGGATTGATCCCGGGCCGTCGTCAATAGCCCGCTGTGTTGCTCCAGTGTGACGTTAGTTAAAATACCTACCTACCTATTAGTGGTAAAGTTATTAAATAAGTGCTAAAGTGTTTCGAATCTTATAGGAAAGGTGTGATTTTTTTTCTTTTAAATTCTCAATCCTCAAATTCTGCTTAGACAACACTGTTTGGCCACATTTTCTACTCTTTAATTCTTCTGATGGTTGTCTTGGCGAAATAACTCGTCATCAGCAATACAGACCAGATCCTGATGGACGAGATATCTCATTCATCAAGCTCTCGTCGTCTCTTGTCATTGGAGGAAAACTAGTCAGATTTTTATCATTGGAGGAAAACTGGCCAGATTATTTTCGTCGTCATCAAAAATCGGCAATACCTTGGCTACGAGATATCTTATCATTAGAAAAATTAGTCGGATTTTGATAGACTAGATATCTGGTCAAAACTACTTGGAGGATTAGTAATGTTTTGTATATTTGTAATGAAATCTAACTATTGCACCTGGCTGCAATAACTAAAAAAGTATTTTTGGTTTTATGTGAATACTGTAAATACATGCTTCTACATGCTGCAAAACTACGCTGTGCTCTGCCAGAATCCTCTTTCTTCTACTTTATACTGCAATTCAGTTATGGTAGTTTTTCAGAAGTACAGAAAAAAACTATGCCTCTTTTCTTAAAAGTGACTGATACCCTGCTCCCCCCTTGACAAAGTAAACGGTCTCAGTCAAACATTTTACAACCTTTCTCGTTTCTCATGGAATATATATATATATATATATATATATATATATATATATATATATATATATATATATATATATATATATATATACAAAGGGCATGCCATAAAAACTGATAGTGAATTTTTTACGTAGTGGCAACACGCAAAACTAAAGAATAAAAGTGCAGGCGATTTTTTTCAAACTGCTATTTGTATAAGTATAAATATTCTAAACGAAGCAGACAATTTTATTTTCCTAGTTTCGTGCTTGCTTAAAGAACTGTTTTTATTTGCCCTACAGAAATGGAGGTGAGTGATTCAAACTTAAAAAACGAAATGCGTAGTGCCATAAAATTTTGCTATCGTTTGTGCAAAACATTTCCAGATACAGTTAAGTTAATGAAAGAAGCTTACAAAGTGAAATGTTTTGGTGAGTCTACGATTTTTAGATGGCATGATGATTTCAAAAAAGGACGTTTGTCTGCAGAACTGGCTCCTAAGCCTGGCCGACCAGAAAGTGTTGTGAATGATCGAAATGTTAACATTGTGTGGGCAATCTTTCAAGAAAATCGGCGAATGACATGTGAGGAGACAGCGGCATCGACTAACATTTCGAAAACGTCGATATTTCGCATTCTACGCAACAATTTACAGCTCCGCCATGTTTGTTCCAGATGGGTCCCTCATCACCTTACCAAAGAACAAATGCAAACAAGAATTCACCAATGTTGTGAGTGGAAACAGCTGCTTCAAAATTATCCAAATTTCCTAAAAACTAATAACAGGTGATGAAACTTGGGTGCATCATTTTGATCCCCTTACCAAGTCCGTAACAAGTGTATGGAAACACTGATTCTCCGCCTCCTAAAAAAATCAGACAAACCAAATCTGCTGGAAAGGTCATGATGACTATTTTCTTTGATCATAAAGGTGGAATCTATCAACATGCCTCCAAAAACTATTGTGAATGGTAAGTATTATATTTCAGTTTTGAAAATTTTGCGACGACACATATCGAGAAAGCGACATGTACTGGTAGGGAATGGGACATTACATCACGATAATGCTCGCCCGCATGTCGCTACTTCTGTTCAGCAATATCTTAGTACATGCAATATTAAAATCATGCCACATCCCCCTTACCATCCAGATCTCGCACCATGCTATTTCTGGCAGTTTCCGACGTTTAAGGAAAAGCCCCGTGGTAGAAAATTTAATACAGATTCTGAAGTTATTTCAGCAGTGCAGGGTTCTTTGAAGCAGCTTACAGAAAAAGGCTTCTCTACTTGTTTTGAAAAGTGGGTTGAACGATGGGACCGTTGCATATCACCTGAGGGAAGGTATTTTTAAAAAGAATGATGTATTTTTTTTCTGTAAATATATTTCTTAAGTTTTTATGATTTTACTCTCAGTTTTTATGGAATGCCCTTTGTATATATATTGTATGTTGTTGCGTGAATGAACTTCTGCTTCCTCCTATAAATAGTTGTGGTGGAGCTGTGCACATATATAAAGAGATCCAGAAGTAATTGAATAAATGTGGGAAGCCAGTGCCTGCTCGAAACTGGTATGAATACATCCGGCATATAAGCAACAGTGTGCTTTTTAAAATCGATATTTCTCGCAGAGAGTTGCGTGTCTTCTCTTTGTACTTTTAGATACAGCGAGATCTATTTTTCATTTTGAACTAAGCAGGCGGACAGAACATTGTAGTATTAAAATTCCCCTTTACCAGTTCCCCTGTTAGAGTCTTGGGCCCCTGTACTAATGTACCAGAGACCCTCAAAACGTAGGAGTCTTAGTTCATTTGAGTGCTCCCGAGTTATGGGCTGAAACGATGATGTTTCTTATTTATTAAGGACAACTAACTTTAACTCTCTGAGGGGTTTATTTGAGACCACTCGAATTATGGGCTGTAATGATGTTGTTTCTTGTTTATTAAGAACAATTAACTTTAAACCTCTGAGGGGTTCACAAGCATGATTCCCCTTTGCAACTTGCCGTCTTCGCCAATTTTGACCTTCCTGACGAACACTATCTTTCCAAAGGTTGACTGGTTGGTTTTGGGTTTCACGGCGCAGGCGTCATATTTGGCCATGCCGCGCCAGGCACGAGACATACAATATCAAGTAATAGACACACACAATAAAAGGTTTACTGACACAGAAAAATAATTACACCCAGGCAGGATTGCAGGAATCGAACCTGCACCGTCTACAACTCGAGCGCAGTGGGGATACCCACTGAGCCACAACAGCAACTCTTTCCAAAAGATTCTGTTATAAGGAAATAAGTAATAGAATATTTTTACAGAATTCTATTGTCAGGAAAGAAGTAAAAGAATATTTTCAAAGGATTCTTATCTAAGGAAAGAACCAATGAGGAGGTTTCCAAAATTTCAGAAGAATTCTATTCGAAGGAAAGGTGCTGTAAAATCTGCTATAAAGATTCTAATATACGGAAAGGACCAATAGAATCTTTGCGACGCTTAGATGGTTAATGTACTACATACGATTAATGCTGAGACTGAATTTTATTAATGTGTTTATTGTTCATCTATGCTTTGGCTATTGGAATAAAAATTGTAAAATTAATTGTAATTGAAACAAACAGGAAATTGAATGAAGGATAGCAACAATGAACCCGTACATCAATAAAACAACTAAAGCTAATAAAACTGTATTTCGATAACATTTTCTGCCACGCATGTTAAGCTAAAATTATTAATTTAATGTCGTTAACTGACTGATCTGACACGAAATTATTTTTGTGTGTGATATATCAATTTATTATCTTCCAAAACAAATGCCATACTTACAATCACTTCCCCTATTTTATATGATTTGTATACTATTTCATGTATATTTCTTTAGACCTCTGAGTGGTTTTGACGAAATATTTAGTCCATCAAGATCAGACCAATTTTGATATGATATGATATCGATATTATAGGAATTTTTTATGATGACGAGATAAGGATCTGGCCATTTTTCTCCTAATGACGAGACATCTTGGCCATCAATACCTGGTCAGTTTTGCTAATGACGCGATACCTCACCGAGACTACCACCAGGAGGGTTGTATCATGTATCTTTCTTTAAACCTTCGAGTGATTTTTACGAAATATCTCGTCCATCAAGATCTGAGTAATTTTGTTACGACTGGATATCGATATTACAGGGATTTTTCATGATGACGAGACATCTCGTCCTTCACAAGACCTGGTCAGTTTTCTTTTAATGAAGTTACATCTCGTCCATCAATATCTGGTTAGTTTTGCTAATGACAAGATACCTCATCGAGACAACCACCAGGAGGAATATTCGTGTATCGATTTCAAGTATCTTTCTTTAAACCTCCAAGTGGTTTTGACGAAATATCTCGTCCATCAAGATCTGAGTAATTTTGTTACGACTGGATATCGATATTACAGGGATTTCTTATGATGACGAAACATCTCGTTCACAACACCTGGTCAGTTTTCTCCTAATGACGAGACATCTCGGCCATCAATACCTGGTTAGTTTTGCTAATGACGAGATACCTCATCGAAACAACCACCAGTCGTGTTCTATTTCAAGTATCTTTCTTCAAACCTCTAAGGGGTTTTGACGAAATATCTAGTCCATCAAGATCTGTACAATTTCATTAAGATCGGATATTGATATTACAGGTATTTTTTATGATCACCAGATCAAGAGCTGCTCAGTTTTCTTCTAATGACGAGACATCTCGTCTTTCACCAGGTCTGGTCAGTTTTCTTCTAATGAAGATACACCTCGGCCATCAATACCTGGTTAGTTTTGCTAATGACGAGATACCCCACCGAGACAAGTACCAGGAGGGTTGTATCATGTATCTATTTCACATATCTTTCTTTAAACCTCCTAGTGGTTTTTATGAAATATCTCGTCCATCAAGATCTGAGTAATTTTGTTACGACTGTATATCGATACTACAGGGATTTCTTATGATGACGACACATCTCGTTCACAAGACCTGGTCAGTTTTCTCCTAATGACGAGATATCTCGTCCATCAAGACCTGGTTAGTTCTGCTAATGACGAGATACTTCACCGAAACAACCACCAGGAGGGTTGTATCATGTATCTATTTCACGTATCTTTCTTTAAACCCCCTAATGATTTTTACGAAATATCTCGTCCATCAAGATCTGAGTAATTTGGTTACGACTGGATATCGATATTACAGGGATTTTTCATGATGACGAGACATCTCGTACTTCACAAGACCTGATCAGTTTACTTTTAATGAAGATACATCTCGTCCATCAATACCTGGTTAGTTTTACTAATGACGATATACCTCATCGAGACAACCACCAGGAGGGTTGTATCATGTATCTATTTCACGTATCTTTCTTTAAACCTCCTAATGGTTTTTACGAAATATCTCGTCCATCAAGATCTGAGTAATTTGGTTACGACTGGATATCGATATTACAGGGATTTTTCATGATGACGAGACATCTCGTCCTTCACAAGACCTGGTCAGTTTCTTTTAATGAAGATACACCTCGTCCATCAAGACTTGGTTAGTTTTGCTAATGACGAGACACCTCATTGAGACAACCACCAGGAGGGTTAAGTTAAAAAGTATTTATCCCTCTGTTGGCGCAACGAGATTTCCATGTGGTGTAGTTTTCCTTTTTCTCCACAACACATATATCTTGACAAATAACCACATCGATTGGTTGAAAGAATCCTAGGACAGATTCTATTGATCTAGGTCAAAACTGGTTATGGATGACTGTAAGTATCAGACGAGACATATGCCTCGGAGGATTGAACATTTATTACTTATTCCAGCGGCAATTACTTAAAATCTGATGAAATTTTCAGAGTCTGATGAAATATTCAGCTTATATACTACGAGACTCATTTTTTACTAAAACTTTACTAGCAAATTTTTCCGTTAAAGGCTCTGTGAGAATAGTAAATCTGTCAACATACTTTCCAATGATCATTGTTCTCCAATTTAGTACTAGACAGGTTCTAAAATATGCATTGTATTTACCAATAATTTATTAAATTTTTTAAGTAAATATCGGAAGATGAAGGGCTCTCTTAAAGTACAAATTATAGAGAAATGCGTACTTTCTAAATTTCATCTAATCTTTTCCAAAAATCATATCACAATTCTAAAGTTTTTGACATCGGAAGAAACATTTTTTCTAATGTTCTCGTTAAGTTGTAAGTAATCAAGGTGGAAATAATATTTTAAAAGTATTGAAATTAAAACTTTGTTTGAATATCAGAACCGGAAACGTAAGCATTTAAGAGTAATTGCAACATGATTAGATTACTTAAATTAAAAATTAAAACCTTATTGTTTAAAAATAATAATTAAATTATTAGCTATTCTTAAGTGTTTTTTTTATAAAAAAAGGAATGAGTTTTAGATTCTGTATTGGATGCAACTACTTCTATTGTACTCCTGAAATTAAAGATAATACGAAAATACTTGTAAAATATCTGCGAGTGCAATTTGTTGAAGCAATTATAACGCACTTTATAAACAATTTAAGAAAAATTAAAATATTAAAAATCACAAATTTAAGAAAACGGTTATATATATTTTAGATTTTTTATATGTAACGTGATAAAATGACAAACATTTCAGACGCATTTAAAACACTAAAGTAACACTTTTTTCAGTGTTTGAATCAGTATATAAATCAGATTTTCCAAAGTAAGAAATGCATTAAGATAAAATAAAATATTCGAAAAACTAATTCAAATCAAACCCGACCTAATTTCGTTTTCATTAAAGCCTGATGTGTGTGAATTTCTGTATATTGATTTCGTCTTACACCATGTCGATTTCAATCTCATTCGGGTTTTTCAAATTCTGTAGCCACTTAAAGGATTTCAATTCCATGTCTAACTGGTTACATTGCATTTCAATTTAACTGCATTCCTAGTCAATGTATGACAGGCCAACTGGTGGCTTAATTTCGACTTCGTTAATGCTTTGGAAAAAGTATGACCATTTAAATGATTACAGACTCATATTCGAATGATTTCACATCATTAGGATAGAACTGAAATCCTGTCTTATCCATGACAGGCCAATGGATGACTTTTAATTTCGTTTTCATTCATGTTTTCGAAAAAGTGTGGTTACTTACATGATTTCGGACCCATCTCCGACCTATTTCACAGTACTTTAATTGAACTGTTGCTTTTAATCCAATCCTGTTTAATGTATTATAAGACAATTGATAACTTTCAACTTCGATTCCATTAATATTTTCTAAAACATGTATCCATTTAAATTATTTCAGACATATCTCTGATTAATTGCACTACTTTGCTCGAACTGTAAACCTGTTTAGTATATAACAGGTTAATGAATTACTTTTCATTTTCATTTCATTAAAGTTTTCCAAAACGAGTGGCCTCTTACATGATTTGGTATCCATCTTTGACCTATTGCACAGTACTTTAATTGAACTGTTGATTTTAATCCAATCCTGTTTAATGTATTATGAGACGATTGATGACTTTCGACTTCTATTTCATTAATATCTTATAAAATATGCATCGATTTAAATTATTTCAGACATATCTCCGATTAATTGCAATACTTTACTCGGACTGTAAACCTGCTTAATATATAACAGGCCAATGGATTACTTTTAATTTCCATTTTATTAACATTTCGAAAAAGTGTAGCCTCTTACATGATTTGTAATCCATCTTTGACCGATTGCTCAATACTTTAATTGAACTGTTGATTTTAATTCAATCCTGTTTAATGTATTATGATACGATTGATGACTTTCGACTTCGATTTCATTAATATTTTCTAAAATACGTATCCATTAAAATAATTTTAGACATATCTCCGATTAATTGCACTACTTTACAATAACTTTAAACCTGCTTAATATGTAACAGGTCAATGGATTACTTTTAATTTCCATTTCATTAATGTTTTCGAAAAGGAGCGACCACTTAAGTGTGTTCAGACCATTGCACTCCAGCTGATTGCAAAGCATTTTAAGTTAAATATATATCCTTCTTAATTTATATCAGGACAGTTGGTGACTTCTAAAGGAAAATTTTAAGAATAGAGAGATGGGGACTGTGTATACAAAATTGGCGTGACTAACCGTGCAGTGAAGAAAGTAAGTTAGAAGGTAGAGAGGTCGAAATGAAATTAAAAGGGGACACTTGTATTGTTAACCCTCTTGGTAGCTGTCTCGACGAGCTATCTTGTCATTAGCAAAACTGACCAGATCTTTATGGACGAAATATCTCGTCATTAGAAAAAAAAACTGACCAGATAATAGACCAATAATAAAAAAAATCAGCAATATCTTGATGACAATGTAACTTGTCATTAGAAAAGTTGAACAGATATGTTGAAAATAAGTATATATAATAATATATAAGATGAACGAGATATCTCGTCAAAGCCACTTAGAGGATTGGAAAAAGCATGGATTCTAAAATTATTTTTTGCACACATCCGACACATACAATCAATCTTATCTCATAAGAAACTGGAATTTTTAACTTTCCAGTAAATATATATAATTATATTAACTGTAAGAAAATGTAATCGTGACACTTACTGAGATAAGTAAATGAAACAGGTCAGTGTTTACTATCAAAAATTCAAAACTTTAATATAACTCTCAAGAGAATGGTAAATTTTAATGGCTATCAAATAAAAAAAACTATCGAAATGTTTTGACCATTTTTTCATGTGTACAATCAGCCATAGCTTGGGAATAATAAGGACTGAAATTTTACTTCATTTTTTAAATCGAACTATATTTACCTCCTAAAACGCTAACAACACTGTTATAAAAAGCTAAATGTACAATAAATTCTATGGCGCATAAAATTTTTCTTTGAATTATCAAGACATTCTTGCAAAAGGGCATTTTGTCCAAAAGGGATTTAAAAAATAGGGGCCTGGGCCCCTGTAGACCTTCTCCTTTACCTGGTTCATACTTCAAGTGTAGTTTTAGAAGGAGAAAAATCTACGGGCAAAATCCTAGTTTCAACCTCCAGTTAAAGCGTACTTGAATAAGGCCATGAAGAATGAAATTCTATGGAGCATTGAAACGTAAACAAAAAGTGCAAGGAGATATTTTATAAACAATGCATTTTTTTTATCAAATTTCATTATCCTTACAAAATGGCACTTTCGACAAAAAAAAATAGAAAAAGTGTAGGAGTCTGAGGTCCTGTAGTATCTCGATAGTAATTTGTGCTATGTTGACTGAAAAATATGACGAGAAGCTACAGAACCAGGTACAGAGCTTTTACTCAGGTTCAGAACTTTTGCTGTCAAATATATTCCGGTTTAATCTAACAATGAACAGGCAATGAAGGAAGAAATTCTATGATGTATATAGACCAGGCCTCGAAATATATTTTTTAATACAGGTGCACAAGGTGCACCTAAGTTTTTAAATTAGGTGCACAGGTGCGCCAAGCGGGAAAAAATTAGGTGCACAATTTTATTTTCATGTGCACAGTGCACCTGTGCACCCGGGTATTTCGAGCCCTGAATAGACAAACCAAAATTGGACTAATGTTTTAGTATTATTTAGTGAATAATGTAATTTTTTTCATCACATTTCATGATCGAGGTATTCATTTAAAATGGCACTTTTGACAAAAAGAGAAACAGGGCGTCTCTTCATTCTGTCCTGTTTGTACTTCAAGTGTAGTTTCAAGGACAGTATGTACCATCTTTGTCAAAAAGATTCCAGCTTCAAACCATAACAAACTCACACTTAAACAAGTCAATGATGAAAGGAATTCTGTAGTCTACATACACAAACAAAAATAGGACGAAATATTTTTGTAATTTTTTCATGATCACGGTATTTTTGCAAAATGGCACTTTGGACTAAAAGAGAAATAGAGAAAGTTTCAACCTCCATCACCTGTACAAAATTCCAGTTTTAACCTACACCTGAACAAGGCATTGAAGAAAGAAATCTTGTGCCGCCCATTAATCCACGAAATGGCTTAGACGAGATATCTCGTCTAAAAATATTTGACCAATTACGCTGATGACGAGATAGCTCAAGATCGAGATATTTCCAATTATTTTATGATGACAAGATCTTGTCAGCTTTTCCAATGACGAGATGTCTTATCCATCAAGATCTAATCAGTTTTGCCAATGGCGAAGAGAACGACCAACAGGAGGGTTGGGGACTCAAACAAAAACACGGCTAGACACTTCGCCAACGACGTAGTTTTCCATCGAATCCCGTGATCTAGGCACTGTTGCGAAAGACACATTCGGCTGGGAAAGTAAAGGGCAGGGTCTTGCCCACACCCCTGATGACTATTGTGTTTGTTTATGTCGAGAGGGAGCCTTCTGAAAGTGAGCAATCTAGGTCAAAGAAGCCAGGCAACAGGCGGAATCGTCGCCGTGCGAGGGGTGACCAAAAGGATACTATTATGACATTTCCTCTCTATTCGAGGGGGGAGTTAGGGACGGAGGTCGACGAGGACACACCGATCGATAGACGGTCATCGATCTAGTAGGAAATTCGGGAAACGCGCGCTCTTCACAACTTTACAGATTCTTCGTCCACTACAGGTGGTCGAGACCCATCCTAGCAACACCGACCACGTACTGCCGAAGCTGCTCGGATTTCACAGCACCGCGGCTGTTGCACATCCGAGGAACTTACTCGGATTGCACGCCACGGTCCACACAGCGAGTTCTGTATTCGAAGGAAGCTGCATTACACAGCTAGCATCTTCGAGCAAACTCGAGGAAGACTGCACACGGAACTAAGAGAATTGCAACTTACATAAGGAGTTGTATCTTCGAATAATGTTTTCGAGGAAGGTGTTCTGCGGTGCAACGAGACCCCTCCTTCCACCGGGCATCTTGTCATCCCGACCTGTTCTTTGCTAGGGGACCCACTCCCCTGCCACCTGTTAACAGAAAAGGGCCTCGGTGGTCAGTTGCAGAAACGTGAAGCGGCGATTCGGACTCGCAGGCAGACGCTAGCACGCTGTTACTCGCATGTTAGACTCTTATTGGCTTCTCGCAACCGCTTACGTTCTTATTCCTCCTCATATTGATCTCCGTTTGGCGTGCTTTGGGATCATTCGAAGCAGCATCCTCCCGCTTTCGGGAGCCAAATTTGGCTGCCTCGGGAGCTGCCAGAGCGGGAGAGACGCTTGGCGATTTTCTCCCAAACAAAAACTTTCCACAATCTTTTCGACTTTCCGTGACCAGGACGTTTAGATTTTCCTCTTCCAGCGCCACTTGCGATGAAGAAATGGTTTTTAAAAATGCTATTTAGAAATAAAAACACGCGAATGTTCATCTCCCAAATGATTGTAACGTGCCTATAGTCGATTAAGTTTCGGAATGGTTTGCTATGACTAGTACTACTCACTGATCGTGCAAATAGGGAATAAATACTTGCACATTTATTCTGAGAGTTATATTCCCTTATTGGGGGGGGGGGGCTAATGAATTCTAACTCCAATAAAAATTCAATAGAATGGTATTCGATTGTAGCGTACCAAAGGAATGGGAACTCAAATTTGGAAATACAATTTTTAGGTCGCGTGAAGATTTAGGGCCTTGTTAAAATTTTAAAGTTTCGTGTAGTTCGTGACTAGATTGATTTCAGAGAAAGGTGTCAAGTATATACATTCACTAAGTGACTCAACTTGATAGACAGCAGAAAAAATGAACGGATATTGTAAAGTTTTATTTTTTATTATTAATCTAATTACAATAAGGTATCCCCCCCCCAATGGACCTTATTGAAATATAAATTTGCATTACAATATTCGTATATTTTATCTCTAGATTAATTTTAAACAGTATGAAGGTTTTGGCCCCCACATTAAGATTTGAAACGTGTTAAAATTTTAAAGTTCCGTTAAAATATTTGTTTATTTTGTGACTTGATTACTTTAAAGGAATTAAGTAACACTTAAGTGACTTAATTTGGTTGACAGCTACAGAAAAATGTAATAGTTTTTATAGGATTATATTTTTATTATTAGTCTAACTATTATAAATATACCATGGATCTTATTAAAATTTTCTAGTTTAATATTAATAAAAAATTTCTAGATGATAATATTCGTCTCACTACATTAATTTTAAAGATAATTATTACCTAAACATAAGTGACATATCTTGGTTGATACGAATAAATAAATCGTTTCTATAAGTATGTGGCTGTGTATACATTATTGTTCTCTTACTATCAATCTAACTCGTATGAATATTCAAAACAATGGTATTTGGTAGTTCTACAACCAAGATTCCACAGTTTGGAATAGAGGTGTTAGAATTGGAATTTTTATGCTAAATTATGATTGGAACCTTTTTTAAATTTTAAAGTTTCATTAAAATAACAGTATTAAAATAACGGTCAGTATATTAATTTCAGAGAAAGGGATTCAACTAGTAGTTAAATAGGGTATCACACACACAGAAGTGCCAAATCTCGGATGATACGAGTATAGGGGAAATTTAATATGTCTGGTATAGAATTGTTCTTTTATCGTTAATATAACTGCAATAAATATTCGATAGAATAATATTTGAAAGTACCCCGTGGATTCCATTTTGAAGACAGGATTTCGACTTTGTATTTTTGCCAAATAAAGATCGGAGGATAGCATTTAAATTTTAAAGTTTCAGTAAAATGTAATATTTCGTCGCTAGAATAATTTTAACCCTCCAAGTGGTTTCGCCGAGTTATCTCGTCCATTAAGATCGAACTAATTTTGCTATTGACGAGATATCTTATCATCAAGGTATTACTGACGTTTTTTTATAATGACGAGATCAAGATTTGGTCAGTCTTTTAATGATTTTGATCGTGTTTTCTTCCAATGACGATATATCTCGTCCAACAAGGCCTGGCCAGTTTTGAAAAAGACAATATACCTCGTCGAGACAACCACCATTGAAACTGGTAGTAAAAAGGGGACAACAGAAGTACCACATCTCGGTTGATTCGAGTACAGGGGTAATTTAATTTGGTTGTGTGTGGTATACAGTTGTTCTTTTATCGACAGCTAAATGTAATAACTGTTCAATATAATGGATTTTGTCAGTAGCGTAGCGGTGTACCCTTGCGGAAGGGTAAAAAAACTACAACATTTTAAAATTTCATTACAATAATCGTATATTTTGTTGCTAGATTAATTTTACAGAAAGGGATTAAGTAAACATAAAAGTGACTCATCTGAGTTGGAAGAAGAACAAACGGAATTTTATATTTGATAACTGTCTGTGACTACTTGAAGACTAATTAAACCAGTACCTATGGCTTAGAAACCATTTTAAAAGGTTTGTTACAAAATCATATTCTTTTATTGGTACCATAATGGTGGCATATGGCCGTGCTATTCGATTCAGGGAAAAGAGGGTAGTGTGTGTCGGAGCATGGACGCAACATTTTAGGTGAATGTCACGCTCGCACATAATTTTTATTGTGTATACTAAACAAAAGAAAAACAAATTCAGTAGTTGATTCAGTGTTTATCAAATCTGACGAGTTGCTCTTCAGCATGGACTACCTTCAATGTATTTCTGCTTGGCTTTTCGATTAGTAGGGGAGACCGGGAGAATCACGCCATCTTAAGGAAAAACGTTTTTTCTATACTTTAAATTAACCCAACACTTCAAATATAAAAAAGACACTTTGCTCGACTATGTGATTATTTTATGATTATATAGAATGGCAGTAAAGTAATCTACACTTCAAATATAAAAAAAAGACACTTTCCTCGATTTATGTTGAAGACAGAAATTAGAACGAAAAATTAAATACAATATTTTCTGGCATGACTAACACACCGTTCTATTCAAAAACCTTAACGACTATCAGACAGTTTCTCCATTTGCTTGTTTAAATGAAGCACGTATCGCGACCTCCCCTCGGTTCTACTTTTCTGGTTATATAAAATGGCTGTAAAGTAACCTACACTTCAAATATAATAAAATACACTTTCCTCGATTTATGAAGAAGACAGAAATTAGAACGAAATGATAAATACAATATTTTCTGGCTTGACTAACACTCCGTTCTATACAAAAACCTTAACGATAATCAGACAGTTTCTCCAATTGCTTGTTTAAGAGAAGCACGTATCGCGACCTCCCCTCGGTTCTATTTGCTGGTTATATAGAATGGCTGTAAAGTAACCTAACACTTCAAATATAAAAAAAAAGACACTTTCCTCAATTTATGTTGAAGACAGAAATTAGAACGAAATAATAAATACAATATTTTCTAACATGAATAACAAACCGTTCTATACAAAAACCTTAACGATGATCAGACAGTTTCTCCAATTGCTTGTTTAAGTGAAGCACGTATCGGGACCTCCCCTCGGTTCTAGTTTGCTGGTTATATAGAATGGCTTTTTAAAGAAACCTACAATTCAAATATAGAAAAAGACACTTTCCTCGATTTATGTAGAAAACAGAAATTAGAACGAAATAATAAATACAGTATATTCTGGTATGACTAACACACCGTTCTATTCAAGAACCTTGACGATAATCAGACAGTTTCTCCAATTGCTTGTTTAAGTGAAGCACGTATCGCGACCTCCCCTCGGTTCTACTTTGCTGGTTATATAGAATGGCTGTAAAGTAACCTACACTTCAAATATTAAAAAAAGACACTTTCCTCTATTTATGTAGAAGACAGAAATTAGAAAGAAATAATAAATACAATATATTCTGGCATGACTAACGCACCGTTCTATTCAAGCACCTTGACGATAATCAGACAGTTTCTCCAATTGCTTGTTTAAGTGAAGCACGTATCGCGACCTCCCCTCGGTTCTACTTTTCTGGTTATATAGAATGGCTGTAAAGTAACCTACACTTCAAATATAATAAAAGACACTTTCCTCGATTTATGAAGAAGACAGAAATTAGAACGAAATGATAAATACAATATTTTCTGGCTTGACTAACACTCCGTTCTATACAAAAACCTTAACGATAATCAGACAGTTTCTCCAATTGCTTGTTTAAGTGAAGCACGTATCGCGACCTCCCCTCGGTTCTATTTGCTGGTTATATAGAATGGCTGTAAAGTAACCTAACACTTCAAATATAAAAAAAAGACACTTTCCTCAATTTATGTTGAAGACAGAAATTAGAACGAAATAATAAATACAATATTTTCTAACATGAATAACACACCGTTCTATACAAAAACCTTAACGATAATCAGACAGTTTCTCCAATTGCTTGTTTAAGTGAAGCACGTATCGCGACCTCCCCTCGGTTCTAGTTTGCTGGTTATATAGAATGGCTTTAAAGTAACCTACAATTCAAATATAAAAAAAGACACTTTCCTCGATTTATGTAGAAAACAGAAATTAGAACGAAATAATAAATACAGTATATTCTGGTATGACTAACACACCGTTCTATTCAAGAACCTTGACGATAATCAGTCAGTTTCTCCAATTGCTTGTTTAAGTGAAGCACGTATCGCGACCTCCCCTCGGTTCTACTTTGCTGGTTATATAGAATGGCTGTAAAGTAACCTACACTTCAAATATTAAAAAAAAGACACGTTCCTCTATTTATGTAGAAGACAGAAATTAGAAAGAAATAATAAATACAATATATTCTGGCATGACTAACGCACCGTTCTATTCAAGCACCTTGACGATAATCAGACAGTTTCTCCAATTGCTTGTTTAAGTGAAGCACGTATCGCGACCTCCCCTCGGTTCTACTTTTCTGGTTATATAGAATGGCTGTAAAGTAACCTACACTTCAAATATAATAAAAGACACTTTCCTCGATTTATGAAGAAGACAGAAATTAGAACGAAATGATAAATACAATATTTTCTGGCTTGACTAACACTCCGTTCTATACAAAAACCTTAACGATAATCAGACAGTTTCTCCAATTGCTTGTTTAAGTGAAGCACGTATCGCGACCTCCCCTCGGTTCTATTTGCTGGTTATATAGAATGGCTGTAAAGTAACCTAACACTTCAAATATAAAAAAAAGACACTTTCCTCAATTTATGTTGAAGACAGAAATTAGAACGAAATAATAAATACAATATTTTCTAACATGAATAACACACCGTTCTATACAAAAACCTTAACGATAATCAGACAGTTTCTCCAATTGCTTGTTTAAGTGAAGCACGTATCGGGACCTCCCCTCGGTTCTAGTTTGCTGGTTATATAGAATGGCTTTAAAGAAACCTACAATTCAAATATAGAAAAAGACACTTTCCTCGATTTATGTAGAAAACAGAAATTAGAACGAAATAATAAATACAGTATATTCTGGTATGACTAACACACCGTTCTATTCAAGAACCTTGACGATAATCAGACAGTTTCTCCAATTGCTTGTTTAAGTGAAGCACGTATCGCGACCTCCCCTCGGTTCTACTTTGCTGGTTATATAGAATGGCTGTAAAGAGTAACCTACACTTCAAATATTAAAAAAAGACACTTTCCTCTATTTATGTAGAAGACAGAAATTAGAAAGAAATAATAAATACAATATATTCTGGCATGACTAACGCACCGTTCTATTCAAGCACCTTGACGATAATCAGACAGTTTCTCCAATTGCTTGTTTAAGTGAAGCACGTATCGCGACCTCCCCTCGGTTCTACTTTTCTGGTTATATAGAATGGCTGTAAAGTAACCTACACTTCAAATATAATAAAAGACACTTTCCTCGATTTATGAAGAAGACAGAAATTAGAACGAAATGATAAATACAATATTTTCTGGCTTGACTAACACTCCGTTCTATACAAAAACCTTAACGATAATCAGACAGTTTCTCCAATTGCTTGTTTAAGTGAAGCACGTATCGCGACCTCCCCTCGGTTCTATTTGCTGGTTATATAGAATGGCTGTAAAGTAACTTAACACTTCAAATATAAAAAAAAGACACTTTCCTCAATTTATGTTGAAGACAGAAATTAGAACGAAATAATAAATACAATATTTTCTAACATGAATAACACACCGTTCTATACAAAAACCTTAACGATAATCAGACAGTTTCTCCAATTGCTTGTTTAAGTGAAGCACGTATCGCGACCTCCCCTCGGTTCTAGTTTGCTGGTTATATAGAATGGCTTTAAAGAGTAACCTACAATTCAAATATAAAAAAAGACACTTTCCTCGATTTATGTAGAAAACAGAAATTAGAACGAAATAATAAATACAGTATATTCTGGTATGACTAACACACCGTTCTATTCAAGAACCTTGACGATAATCAGACAGTTTCTCCAATTGCTTGTTTAAGTGAAGCACGTATCGCGACCTCCCCTCGGTTCTACTTTGCTGGTTATATAGAATGGCTGTAAAGTAACCTACACTTCAAATATTAAAAAAAGACACTTTCCTCTATTTATGTAGAAGACAGAAATTAGAAAGAAATAATAAATACAATATATTCTGGCATGACTAACGCACCGTTCTATTCAAGCACCTTGACGATAATCAGACAGTTTCTCCAATTGCTTGTTTAAGTGAAGCACGTATCGCGACCTCCCCTCGGTTCTACTTTTCTGGTTATATAGAATGGCTGTAAAGTAACCTACACTTCAAATATAATAAAAGACACTTTCCTCGATTTATGAAGAAGACAGAAATTAGAACGAAATGATAAATACAATATTTTTTGGCTTGACTAACACTCCGTTCTATACAAAAACCTTAACGATAATCAGACAGTTTCTCCAATTGCTTGTTTAAGTGAAGCACGTATCGCGACCTCCCCTCGGTTCTATTTGCTGGTTATATAGAATGGCTGTAAAGTAACCTAACACTTCAAATATATAAAAAAAAGACACTTTCCTCAATTTACGTTGAAGACAGAAATTAGAACGAAATAATAAATACAATATTTTCTAACATGAATAACACACCGTTCTATACAAAAACCTTAACGATAATCAGACAGTAACTCCAATTGCTTGTTTAAGTGAAGCACGTATCGAGACCTCCCCTCGGTTCTAGTTTGCTGGTTATATAGAATGGCTTTAAAGAGTAACCTACAATTCAAATATAAAAAAAGACACTTTCCTCGATTTATGTAGAAAACAGAAATTAGAACGAAATAATAAATACAGTATATTCTGGCATGACTAACACACCGTTCTATTCAAGAACCTTGACGATGCTCAGACAGTTACACCTGTTGCTTGTTTAAGAGTAGCACGTATCGCGACCTCTCCTCGGTTCTACTTTGCTGGTTATATAGAATGGCTGTAAAGTAACCAACACTTCAATTATAAAAAAATACACTTTCCTCGATTTATGTTGAAGACAGAAATTAGAACGAAATAATAAATACAATATTTTCTGGCATGACTAACACACCGTTCTATTCAAAAACCTTAACGATAATCAGACAGTTTCTCCAATTGCTTGTTTAAGTGAAGCATGTATCGCGACCTCCCCTCGGTTCTATTTGCTGGTTATATAGAATGGCTGTAAAGTAACCTACAATTCAAATATAAAAAAAGACACTTTCCTCGATTTATGTAGAAAACAGAAATTAGAACGAAATAATAAATACAGTATATTCTGGCATGACTAACACACCGTTCTATTCAAGAACCTTGACGATGCTCAGACAGTTACACCTGTTGCTTGTTTAAGAGTAGCACGTATCGCGACCTCTCCTCGGTTCTACTTTGCTGGTTATATAGAATGGCTGTAAAGTAACCAACACTTCAATTATAAAAAAAGACAATTTCCTCGATTTATGTTGAAGACAGAAATTAGAACGAAATAATAAATACAATATTTTCTGGCATGACTAACACACCGTTCTATTCAAGCACCTTGACGATAATCAGACAGTTTCTCCAATTGCTTGTTTAAGTGAAGCACATATCGCGACCTCCCCTCGGTTCTACTTTGCTGGTTATATAGAATGGCTGTAAAGAGTAACCTACACTTCAAATATAAAAATAGACACTTTCCTCGATTTATGTAGAAGACAGAAATTAGAACGAAATAATAAATACAATATTTTCTGGCATGACTAACACACCGTTCTTGTCAATAACCTTGACGATGCTCAGACAGTTTCTGCTATTGCTTGTTTAAGTGAAGCACGTATCGCGACCTCCCCTCGGTTCTACTTTGCTGGTTATATAGAACGGCTGTAAAGTAACCTACACTTCAAATATAAAAAAAGACACTTTCCTTGATTTATGTAGAAGACAGAAATTAGAACGAAATAATAAATACAATATTTTCTGGCATGACTAACACACCGTTCTTGTCAATAACCTTGACGATGCTCAGACAGTTTCTGCTATTGCTTGTTTAAGTGAAGCACGTATCGCGACCTCCCCTCGGTTCTACTTTGCTGGTTATATAGAATGGCTGTAAAGTAACGTACACTTCAAATATAAAAAAAGACACTTTCCTCGATTTATGTAGAAGACAGAAATTAGAACGAAATAATAAATACAATATTTTCTGGTATGAGTAACACACCGTTCTAGTCCAGAACCTTGACGATGCTCAGACAGTTTCACTTGTTGCTTGTTTAAGTGTAGCACGTATCTCGACCTCCCCTATATTCTAGTTCGCTGGTTGTATAGAATGGCTGTAAAGTAACCTACTCATCAAACATAAAAAAAAAGACACTTTCCTCGATTTATGTAGAAGACAGAAGTTAGAACGATACAGTAAATACAATATGTTCTGGTATGACGAACACACCGTTCTGTTCAGAACCTTGACGATGCTGAGACAGTTTCTCCTGTTGATTGCTAAACTTCCTCACTTATCGCGACCACCCCCACCGGTTCTAGTTTGCTGGTTACATAGAATGGCGGTATACTATAAGGAGCCATTCAACCAATCTCCCCTTTATACTGACATTGTGAAAATGTTCAATTCCGAAACAAAGTTTTACAATCAACCCTTTATTTCATTTACTTTCTAATGTTTTAAATCGACATATTTCAACGTTAGCTTTCGTTTGAAACCAATTTCGTCGTCGTAGGGTTTTGCAGTCCCGAGTTATACTGATTTGAAATTTGAGCAGCGCAGTGGAAAGTCAGTCCGTCGTCTTTCCACTTCCCCTTTTATCGGGGCGCGGGAACTCAAAGCCACTGACAAGTCTTTTTCCCTTCAGCTGAGGAATAATACTAGGTTGGTTCGGTTCAATATGAAATTATTAGACCTAACTCGAATCCCATTTCTTCGCTGTGCTCAACTTTCTGTACGGGCCACGTAAAACTGGTCTGATTTTAAAGACGTATTCACTTCAAAATGTCATCCAAACATAAATCTTTGGCAAAGAAGATTTCACTCCAAGACCTTAATTTCTAGTCGCATTGTGTCCAAAACGTGACGGCTTGATGATAGCTTTTTTATTTCAAACTTGACAAACTATCCAAAATATCGCATAAGCTTACTTGAAAAAAGACGGTTTGAGTTCAAAAACGTTTTTATTTGATAAAATAATAAAAGTTACATTCATTTCCATGACTAAATTATGAGTGTGATTGTCACAAAGGAAGGTCTCTAAACCAGATCCAGATAGGCATGATCTATCTCTTCGGTGTTCATACTTCAACTGAACCGCTCGGAACGCTCAAACGAACCAATCGATTCGCGAAGAAAATTAGAATCTGGGTCGTGCTTCCGTTGTCGCCTCATGTGTCACCACCCTTAATGTTTATACAGAAAGTTTCGAAACAATATATATATTACTAAATATTTAGTAAACAGTGTTTTGGGTTAATGAATACACGCAAACTTCAAGTAGAGAAATTATGAAGAGTCACTAATTCCATTAAAATAAAGCATAAATAAAGTTTATAAAAATAGTACATAAAGATTGTGAAAGCATTTTGAGACTTTTACCATACACTTTAGCTGAGCTCTCACCTACAGCTTGTACAGCAAAAAATAACTGTTGAGTGACATGCAACACTACCTCATGGAATTAAATATTGGATATTAATATTCGATTACTTAAAAAGAATGGTAGGTAGTTAGTTGAATTTACATTGCACTGAACTAATACAACATTTTATGATTTGAACTACAGTCAGATAATGAGGTCTACACCCGAGCTGGCATCCCACTGTACAAACTTCCAACTCGACTGGTTCCAGTTACGAACTCTCAACCCTCTGGTTTGTAATCCGCAACTCTTCTAACTGGGCCACCACGGCTCTAAAAAAGAATGATGCTGGAAAAAAAATAACCTCCAAATGGTTTCTACGAGATATCTCGTCCATCAAGATCTGACCAATTTCTCAAATGGCTACATATCTCGTTATCAAGGTATCTCAGATTTATATGATGATGATGTGATCAAGATCTGGTCAGTTTTTTACTAATGACGAGATAATTCTTACATCACGATCTGGTCAGTTTTCTACTAATGACGACATAACCCTTCCATCAAGATCTGGTCAATTTTTTACTAATGACGAGATAATTCTTCCATCACGATCTGGTCAGTTTTCTACTAATGACGTGATAACCCTTCCATCAAGATCTGGTCAGTTTTCTACTAATAACGCGGTAACCCGTCCATCAAGATCTGGTCAGTTTTGCTAATGATGAAGTACCTCGTCGAGATAACCACCAGGATGGTTAAAAACAAATAAAGTTTCAGAAGATTGGAAACTGATATTCATCCATGAATTCTAATTTGTTTTTTTCTGATATACAAGTAAAATTTGCGTAATGAATTATCAAGCGATCCAATGGATTTTACCAGTAAAATAAAATAATGCCTTATTTTCCCCTTATTGCTCTATGCAGCTGTAAGTATTATTCATAAGTGATATGTTACTTTCGTTTAGTTACTGTTATTCATTTTGTATTGTTGGTGTTAACTAAAATGAGAGAATATATATGTATCTCAGCCGTTATAATATGTCCAGAATATTTAGCTATATACCTTACCTAATCGATTAAAAGAGATCTGATTCCAGACGTCCCACCGTCCCTAAAGATGTTAAAATAAATCACCCTTGTCTATCTAGTCCTTTTACTTTCCAGATTTCAGCACTTATTTTGATGAGATTTTCCTTTTCCGTATTGTTTGAGATTTCCTGAAGTGTACTTTCTGACGTATATGAAATATATTCCTTTGGTAAAAACTACTAGCACTCTAGCAAAATATATTTCCTTTAGGTTTGAAACAGAGTGAACTTTCTTTATCTGATTAAAGTGACGAGAATCCTATAGGGACTCATACAAACAAAGGACTGGGTTGCTTGGTAGTTTTGGGGGCTTATGTCTCAAGGACCATATTTGACCAAGCTGCTCCAAACACAAGACAACAATGGGACAAGATTTCAACAATGGGAAAAGGACTGGGACAAGAATTGGACTCTGGCATTTACTCAATCACCTATCCCCTTTGAGTGGACCGCGGTCTTACGAAACAAATTTTAGCACTTATCCGACTTTTATAAAATTTGCACACACTCTTTTCTACTAAAAAGCCTAAATATGAAATTAAGTCAAAGTATTAAGTTATGCGGAAATTAATAAAACGTGATCAAAAATTTTGAAAAATTAACTAAAATAAATTGGTTGGTGGATACTTGAATTTACTCCGCACAACACGCCATTGGCGACCAAGAAATGATACGTTCTCCATATGTATTAATTTTTCATGAATTTCTAAACTTTTCATTCACACAAAAACCTATATGCATACAATTACAATTACCTTTATTTGGTACTGCAAAATACCGGACCTTACTCGGTTTGAATTGGTTTACTCTAGATTGAAGCGATGATCAAAATATATAATTACTTATGTCTTTAGTAGCATAAAATAATATTTTAACACATTTCGCCATCTTTATAATTTCTACAACTTACTTTGGACACAAATCCTACATTCATGTAATACATTTCACACACATTGCACCCTTGATGTATGACAAAGCTACAAAATGACGAAAAGTGACACCAAAGACACCAAATAATTACTACAAAAGACGATTTTGAGGGAGATTGGGAATTCTCTTAAGTTCTTCTCATGTTCAACTCAATAAATAAAAATGACGATTTACGTCATTATAGTCAACAAAACAATATTTTTTTTTACTTGTGGAACTCTTGCATCAAACATGCGACCCACACTTTGTGGAATTTCTCTATTTTTTTATTATTCCTTCAATAACGGCATTACTCTTTCAATAACGGCATAATTACACTTTAAATTTGCCTTATTCTTACTTACCTGCCACTTTAAGTCGAATACTTTGTAGTTGTGTTGCGTGTGATGAACAGGAAACACAATTTATTAAAATAATAAATATTTAAAACAAAAAACAAAAGAAACATCGAAATAAAACAAAGTAAAAGCTGTCGGGAAAAAAATTGTTTTAATGATATTAAATTGGTGATTCTTTTTTAATCTCTTGATCTTGTACACTTGCCATTTACAACTAAAAAGTGCACAAAATTTAGAAATAGCGAAACTTATTCAGAGAGAAAGAAACAGAAAATATCACTGCACGCGCGATCAACCAACACGAGTTACAGTTTCATTCCCGTTCGTTGAAAAATATCGTCTAAAATTCCATTTAAAAAAAATAAAAAATAATAATAATAATAATAATTGCTTTTTAGCAGTAGTGGTAAAGCAATCAAGTAATCATAATACTCAATATACATTCCAGCTTTTTCATAACTATCAAATTATGGTTCATTTAAGTATACTTACTCAGGAGTTTTAGTATGAAACTTATCTAAATATGTAAATAAAGAAGTGTTTAATATTGGATTCGTTTAACTAATATATAATGTATAAAATAAAGCACATTGCAATCAAATATCTGGAATTAAATTCAGGTGATGCCTGTACAAATACACAAACACAATATCGAACATAGAACAGGCAGACTGCAGACTTACGCAACCAAGTTCAGTCACTAAATGAAGATAAGTACTCACAGTATGCAGAGTTTCATGAAAATATTTAAACCGTGTGGACTTGAATTGGACACACGCATACAGACAGACAGACACCAAACGCGAAAGAGGTGAATTTGACATCAGAAGGGTCCAAAACGGATATAAAACTTAAAATGGGTCGAAAATACTCAAAGTACAATCAAACACTCCATTCTTATTTATATAGATATGTATCACTCAATTGTAAAGCAAAAAAGGAAGAAACTGTATTAAAACACCAAAATGTTGCTAAGACACGTTCAGCAACATGTCTTTTAGCAACATTTTAAACCAAAATTTGGAAGCATATTTATTTTCTCATTAACACTTAAATATATACAACGTATTAGAAGTAGTATCACAAACGAATCCAGGAAAATCAATTAAAACCGAATACGAAGGAACAATTTGAAATCAGAAAAATGTCAAATATTCTCAATAGGAGAAAAGAGCTTTTTTGTTATGGACTTAGTAAACTTATCTACTATATGTTTTATGCTGTTAATCGTCACTCAAAGTGCAGAAGGTCGTACGTCTAAAAGCTGCATTTTTCTCAGGAGAGCAAAAAAACTAATTGTTTTCCTTATGTTTGATTCTATTTTGAAATTTATTTGGTTGTAGCGTTTATTGGATCAACTGATGACATAAGAGATTTTGCCACCATGTGGAAATCACAAAATGCCACATATTGCAAATAATAAAATAAAAAATTTTGATATACGACCTTTGCACTTTGAGTGACGATATGTAATCCGTCAAAAATGATGGTTGGGGAAAAACTTTTTTGCCATCCAGAGAGTTTGATATAAAAATAATTTTTAATGTTACAGTTAAAATATAGTTTTTTTCATAGATTTTTGGTGATTTTTCAAATTTGTCTGTCTTTTTATATTTCTATGAAACAGAACGTGACATTAGGATGGCAAAACCGCGAAAGGGATTATCTAGTATTCAACATTTATGAAAGGTAAATGATAAATTATTGTGCAGGTGTGGTCTAGAAAACTACTATTTTACCTCGTGAGAAGACAAGGAGACTTAAAACATTACAAAATGTGAACAGTAAACCACCGACATTGAATAACAAAGTCACCAATAAACTGGCGCTGTGTACAAGGGGTGTTCAAATCAAAAGGTACGAAACGTCTCAACAACGTAACCGTTAACATATTTGCCTATGCCGCTATGGGAGAACGTAGCGAGATATATAGGGATGCGATTGGAATCTCCGGTGTGGATCAGAGCCTGCGCGTGCGCCCGCATGCGCAGGAGAGAGCAGATACTCTTATAAAGAGCGCCGTCCAATTGACGCGGCAGTGCGTGTGAGGACAGGATGGCGTTCACATTGCAAAATTCGACGATTGAGGAGCAGCGAGGTGTTATCCGATTTCTGACAGCGGAAGGTGTTAAAGCGGCCGTTATTCATCGCCGGGTGGTAACCGTATACGGGGAAGACTGTGTGTCCGACAAGTCAGTGAGAAAATGGAGTGCCCATTTTCGTGCAGGCCGTGAGAGTTTGGTTGATGACCCGAGACCAGGCCAGGCAAACACAGTCATCACGGACGATCTCATCGACAAGGTGGACGACCTAGTGAGAAGTGATCGGCGTGTCACATTGCGAATGTTGGCGGTGAAGGTGGATTGTCAGCGTTGGAACAGTGTGGAGAATTGTTCACGACATGTTGCGTTATCGGAAGGTGTGCGCTCAGTGGGTTCCGAAGCAGATCACCGAGCAGCAAAAGGAACTGCATATGGGGCTAGAACTTCAACATCTGTTTCGGTATCATGAAGACCCCGCTTTCCTGGAGCGGATCGTCACAGGTGATGAGAGCTGGTGCCATCACTACGAGCCAGAGACAAAGCTGGACAGCATGCAGTGGAAGCATGCGTCGTCACCTCCCCCTAAAATGTTCAAAGCCGTGGCGTCAGCAGGGAAGGTGTTGCTCAACGTCTTTTTCGACGTCCAAGGTCCGCTACTTGTGGAATTCCTCGAGCACAGAAAAACCATTAATTCCGATGTGTACTGCGAGACACTCCGAAGCCTACGCAGGTCCATCAAGAACAAAAGACCGGGGCTGCTCACGGAGGGTGTGTTTCTGCTCCATGATAACGCGCATCCACACGTATCCATGGTCACACACGCGGAACTGACCAAGTTCAAGTGGAAGCAGCTTGACCATCCGCCCTTCAGCCCGGACATGTCTCCCTGCGATTTCGATATGCTTGGTCCCCTGAGAAAACATTTGAAAGGGAAGCGCTTCAACTCGGACGACGAACTCAAGGACGCTGTGAAGGACTGGGTCTCGTCACGTCAACAGGAATTCTGGAAACAAGGAATCCTTCGGCTCGTTAATCAATGGGATCGTTGTGTTCAGGCCTATGGTGTATACTTTGAATAAAGTCTTAATTTATACCCACAGTGTCGTTTCGTACCTTTTCATTTGAACAACCCTTGTATGTTACAAGCCCCGTCTGACGTGGAAAATGAGAGGGATTTTCAGTGTAATCAAAATAGTCTGAAGCTTTTAATTCTGCTGTTCAAATGCCCTCATATCTCGCTTTACGTCCGTGTAAACTTACCTTCTTTGAGTCAGCAATGCACAGACCGCGGGGCTTATGTGGCGATACGTTTATTTGGAGGCGGCCTGCATCGCCATACGTTATTTTAACTTTAACAAGTCACGCTAAAGAGATAATGTATCAAAATACGCAAGTCTTTAGGTCAACATATATCTGTGAACAAGCTTTATCAGTCATGAATATTAACAAATCAAAAAAATAAGAAACACTTGAGTAATGAAAATTTAAATTCAATTTCTTGGTGACGATTAAAATCAAATCCAATATTAAAATAGTTGTTAAATCATAGCAATCTCAAGCATAAAACTGAATTCTTCATTTTCTTTTTTGGTAACTTTCTTCTTTTTGTTACAATATAAAATATAAATAATAAGTATCAATAAATATAAATAACATATCATAGATAACATTTTTTGGCGGCCTTCTCATAAGTCACAGTTAATCTATGTGGCCCTTGATTGTAAGAAGTCTGGGCATCCCTGCTCCAAAGGGTTTCGACGAGATATCTCGTCCATTAAGATCTGACCAGTTTAGCTAATGACGAGATGTTTCGTGATCAAGATGCAGTCGATTTTTTTATGATTAATTTATGAAACATCTAGTCAGTATTTTTATAATGACGAGAGATGCCTACCTAGTCGAGAAAACCACCAGGACGTTTAAAATGTAGTTTATAGCATATTTGTAAAGTTTGGAGTTTAATCGTATTGTTGTTGATCAATCAACTATCAAACATCCATTCGGAATTTATTCTATTGAATTTTTACTATCGAAGTGCTGAAATCGTATTCCAAAAACAAGGGAACTGACTTCATGCTCAGAATACATACAGGAAACTACCACTACCTATATTTAGCTTGACAAAGAATGTCCCATAGGGGTTAAGAATAATAATGCATAGTTGATCAGTATTAAGGAATATTTAAATTTATTAAAAACTGGAAAAATTAACACGTGTATTAAAACGACGGGCTGTCCAAGTAATATAAAAAATAGTAAATATGGTAAACCTACCGTTAACCACTGAGGAGTGTTTAAATTATTAAAAAACAACAGGAAACAAAATAAAACATGTGAAAAAATTCAATTTTAAAGCAGATATACTGTGTGTGTGTTACTAAACTTAATGTACCAACTTCAGCCCTCTGAGCGTCACATTTCCGAGTAGAGTATCGTCGTATTAGTTTCCACCATTCCACACATAATCACAAGATTTAAAACGAATATGCATATGTTTCAAAACTTCCTGTATAAACTTCAACCCTCTGAGCATCACAAAATTTCCGAGTAGTGCCGAATTACTTTTCCGCCATTACACACATAATGACTAAGTTTAAAACTAATATGCAGAGGTTTTAAAACTTCCTGCAGAAGTTTCAACCCTTTGACCGTCGCGAGAGTTCTGAGTATTGTCGTATTGATTTCCCACCATTCCACACACAATGACAAGATTTAAAACGAATATGCATATGTTTCAAAACTTCCTGTACAAACTTCAACCCTCTGAGCGTCACAAGATTTCCGAGTATTGTCGTATTAGTTTCCACCATTCCACACATAATCACAAGATTTAAAACGAATAAGCATATGTTTTAAAACTTCCTGTATAAACTTCAACCCTCTGAGCATCACGAAATTTCCGAAAAGTGCCGAATTACTTTTCCACCATTACACACATAATGACTAAGTTTAAAACTAATATGCAGATATTTCAAAACTTCCTGCAGAAGTTTCAACCCTTTGACCGTCGCGAGAGTTCTGAGTATTGTCGTATTGATTTTCCACCATTCCACACACAATGACAAGATTTAAAACGAATATGCAGATGTTTAAAACTTCCTGTACAAGCTACAACCCTCTGAGCGTCACAAGTTTTCCGAGTATTGTCGTATTAATTTATACCATTCCCCACATAATGACAAGAATTAAAACGAATATGCATATGTTTCAAAACTTCCTGTATAAACTTCAACCCTCTGAGCATCACGAAATTTCCGAGTAGTGCCGAATTACTTTTCCACCATTACACACATAATGACTAAGTTTAAAACTAATATGCAGTTGTTTCAAAACTTCCTGCACAAGTTTCAACCCTTTGACCGTCGCGAGAGTTCTGAGTAGTGTTGAAAAGTTTTCACACATTACACATATAACGACTATATTCGAAACACAATGTTTCAAAACTTCCTATACAAACCCCTCTGAGCATCATGAGATTACCGAGTAGGGCAGTATTAATTTTCCCAACAACACACATAATGAATAAATAACTACATACATTGGTTGGAAGAATTCACGGAAATATGCTATTATTCAAGACAAAACTATTTATTTAGAAATCACGAAGATTCCAAGTTTCACTACGAATATATACTTATGAACCCCTCAGTAGGCTAAGGGAAGATAAGGAACACATAATCCACAGTATTCACATAAGGATGTATGTCTGCAACCTTCCACTCGTATGTGTTAGAGGGAACAATAAAGTACAAATCGTGAGAGTGTTTTTATCAGCCCTAATTTTACAGTTATCCGTGGTTCTTACAAACAATACTTCATGAAATGTACCAGTTTTGCAAAAATTTGGAGCAAATGTTTGATAATAAGGCACACGTCTTTCTGGGTATTGCTCACGATATAATCTCACAGTGACTCTTCCATTTCCGATAGCCGCTAATAAGCTAAATGCATGACAGCCATCTCAACATTTGTAAAATGATGTATCCTTACGAAATCCGCTTCTAAAATGTCGATATCACCAACAAGCCAATTGCCGCTCTGCCGATTTCCATGCCTTGGTAACATGTTTTAACCGAACAAAAATCTAAATTCAAAATGTAAACTTTTTAAAAGCTTTTAATTCGTATTCTCAGAAGTATGAATTCCTCAGAGTAAACGTAAAACACACGGTCCAACAGCTAGCTCTTGTTTTTTTTTCTTCTTGAAATAGATTTTCGAGTAGTGTTGAAAAGTTTTCACAGGTTACACATATAACGACTATATTCTAAACATACAATGATTCTAAACTTCCTGTACAAACCCCTCTGAGCATCATGAGATTACCGAGCACTGGAACGTTAATTTTCCCAACAACACACATAATGAATAAATAACTACATCCATGGGTACATACACGAATTCACGGAAATATTCTATTGTTCAAGACAAAGCTATTTATTTAGAAATCATGCAAGGAAGATTCCAAGTTTCACAACGTATATATACTTGTGAACCCCTCAAAAAGCTAAATGCATGCTTGGAGGGCAATTTGACCCTTCAAATGGTATCGGCGAACGAACTATCTCGTTCATCAAGATCGGGCCAATTTTGCTAATGATGAGGTATCTCGCAATCAAAAAATTACTGATTTTTTTTATGGTGACGGTATCAAGATCTGGTGATCTAGTAAGTTTTTTCTAGTGATCGTGTTTGTGTGTTCCTGTTCTAATGACGAGATATCTCGTCCAACTAAATCTGGTCAGTTTTCCTAATAACGAGATACCTCGTCAGGACAATCACCTTCCTGTTGGTTTATCTTCGCATCGAAAAATGTCCTGTAGTGACCAGCACCTCTGGTGCAAAATCATGTACCTAACTGACACCATTTCCAGGCAAGGGATAGTTTGTTTTTCGTACTTGGAGTAAGAGAGCAGTTTTTCTGGACGATATATCTCGTCCTTAGCAAAATTGACTTGATCTGGGATGCATCTCATCGAAACACTTAAACACACTCAAAAAATTTTATAATCTGAAAATATTGCATTATTAATTAATCACAGCTAAAAATAGGACATGCACACAAAGCTATTTGACAGGAGTCTTTGAAGTGTGCAATATTAATGTGGAAAACTGAACTTTTTTATATTGTTTTATACAGTCACATGTTTATGGTTTACGAAATGGATATATTGCAGGTTATACTTTATATTACGACTACTACATGTGTCCATGTGGACACTTTTAGTACTTTATTTTTAGTATAACACACATATATGTATAAATGTTGAAGGTAGATAAATATTCAAGCAACTCAATAAAAAATAACTATTACATCCATAAATTTTGATATCAGTTCAACCCAAAGTGATTTGATTTTACTGCATTACTTCCTGTATCACAGATCCCCTGGAGATACTTTTGCTCGAAAATCTCAATTTTAAGCGATCAATTTTCATTTCTGTGACTGAGGTAATTACGATTCTCACTTTTGAAAACAGAGATGGCAGCACTTGTTATTATTCTCAATGTCAAAAAGCGGTTTTAAAGTTTTTGACTGTTGAAAACATAGCAATGAAATAATAGAAACTTCAGTATAACTTGTTTTTTTCTTTCAATATCTGTCTTTTCTCTGTGGAAATCTATACCGTTTGATCAATCCACATCAAATTTGGTTCATTTATAATTTAGAACCCTACGGGTAACTTAGGCTACCTATCCACCCCAATTCAACTTGTCCTAGCTGTGTAGAGGGGTCAAAACTATTCGAGATCCTCGTATAAATCTGTGCTCAGATGGCAAAATGTTACAAGTCAAAATGTTACAATGTTACAAGTCACTTTTCCCAAAAAATTGAGTAAGTCCCATTCTGGAGTCTGGTTTGTTAATGTTTAGAAGGTGGCAAAATGTTACAAGTCTTTTTTTTTTTTTTTTCAGTTTATGAGAAAACAAAGGTGGAAAAATGTAATATAAGTCAAAAACCACAGAAAAACATGTTGAATGTTGAATATTAAAATTACTGTCTCGAAAAATTAAAAAAAATGACTTATAACATTTTGCCATATGAGCACAGAAATAACATTGAGTATCGTTATTACTGTGATATGAAAATCAGCAGATGGTATGAAAAGATTAAAAACATTAAAATGGCATACCTTACATTTTGTAAAGCAACGAGTCAGTTGAATGATAAATTGGCCGCAATAGCCCGGTGGGAAGAGTAATTGATTCACTATCACTCAAAAACTTGAAATTTACTTCTGTAATATATATATCACTTTGCAATTAACCTTCCGTAGTTTTCTCACACTATAGTATAATGTATGTGAAATGAATTATATGGATGGATTAAGAAAGCACGTGTATTTTGTCCGAAGGGAATTGTAGAAGCTACAAAAATGACAAAATGAAGTTAAAATTCTTGTCCGTTCACTTATTTTGTTTTCTATATTTGTATTTTCTACGCTGGAGGAACGTGATCAGTGCCGTAACTAGTCATTCCTGTGCCCTGTGCAAGAATTTGTATAGTTAGACCCCTTAATTAAATAAGATTTAGTTTAATTGCACTTTCCGGGCTATTCTTTCAGAAAATTCATTAATTACATCATCACAATTAATATTTTTAACGATATTGTATTCTATTGAAATAGAACGATTGAGTAATCGTTTTTGTCCGATAGTTGATCTTAAATAATTTTGTATTAATTTCAACTTGCTAAAACTTCTATCGCACCAAGCAATAGAAATGGGACGAGTTAGAAATATTCGGAGAGCGGCAATGATATTTGGGTCAATTAAACCAAATTCATAAAGAGCCTGTAGAATATTAAGCGGCGATGCAGTTTCAATATTTTGTACAAGAGTCGTTACTTCAAACTTAAAACTTTCAATTTCACATGTGAATTTGTATTTTTTTTAAATCTGTGTTATATTTATTAGCGAGATTTGCAGAACATTTTTTTTAATCAGCAACACTCATGCATTGAAATACAAGACATAGAGAAAGAAAAATTCGTAATGAAGAAAAAAAAGATAGTTTTAATTTTTTGATAACGCTAATCTATTTGAGACAATAGTGTGTCAAGAACACTGTAAATTTGTATTTTAAATAATTCTTCGGGTGTCAAGTTACTTCCTTCATCTGGTGTTTCATCTATTTTCATTATCTTAACTCTTCTCTTTGGGCTCTCTCTCTCTCTCTCTCTCTCTCTTGGTGCACTTGTTGCACTTGCCTAGTTACGGCACTGATACGTGATAATTCTGAGCACTTTCAATAAATATTTTACCAACTCAACCCGAGCAGCGCCGGGTGAATCAGCTAGAAACTTATAATGGTATATTAACTCTCCAAGTGGTTTCGACGAGATATCTCCTGCAACAGGATTTGATAAACTTTGCTAATAACGAGATATCTCGTCATTAGGAGATTACCGATTTTTTGGTGATGACGAGATCAGGATCTAGTGACGTGATTTCTCGTCCACCAAGATCTGGTTAGTTTTGCTAATAATTGCGTTTTTGATAAGATATCTTTTCGAGAGACAACCGGCAACATATAATCTTGGATACCCAAAAAGGCTGGTGTACGTTAAATCCGTCGTGGCCTCAAATGTCCTCTAGTAGCCGTGGTGTGGAAGTTCAGTCAGATGCCAGCTCAAGTGTGACCTCGTCATCTGACCGTGGTTTAAAATTATGTGATGTTTCCTTTCAGGATTGAGCCCAAACCGACGCCAATAGCCCGTTGTGTTGCTCCAGTGTGACGTTGATTAAAATAACTAATTACCCCCTGGAAACCTGTAATTTATATAGCCATTGACCATTATAAAGAAATCATTCCTATTCTGATGGACTGGTTGTTTTTAATTGAAATAAACGAAAACAGCCTCGACTCCAGAATGAATGCCTTATGTTTGCTATTTACCTGTTCTAAAAAAACATCAGAATTTTTACTGTCATTTGCAAGCTAGTCATGTTCGCTTTACCACTTTTTCCAAGAAATTGTATAGAATATATAATCTAGTATGTAGGTAGATACTAGATAAACTAATGTTGCACAGGCGTAACACAACGAGCTATAGGCGACAGTCCCGTAAGGAAACATCCGAGGACAACACTTCGTCATTTGAGCCACGGTCAGATGACGAGGTTAAGACATGAGGTGACAACCCACTCTCCAAACTTCCACACCACCCCAGCGGGAGGACATAGATTTAACATGCACCAGTCCCCATGTATACGACGGTCCTTGGTTGGATATAATTACGAACTAGTACATCTCCGGTTGTTTATTCGCTGCTCTGCCAACCGGGCTGGCTCGAATAAATAAGTTGTCGAGTATGACTGTCTTAAGCTGTAACACTTACTCTGTCTTTCATTTCTGCACCTCAGTGTATCCTCTGGTGTGGTTTAATTTAGTGTTACTTACTTCTCTTTAAATTTTCTTCAGTAAGTCTCGAAGTACAAGTAATGGTGTTTATAATTGATTGACTATGTTTCTTTGGGACAAGAGGGGAATATTGGGGTGGCAAGAATAGAACGGGTGTTATGTATTATATATTCTTTTCCTTCTGGATGGATCCCGGAGAGCCGCCAACTGCCCATGTGGTTCTCCATTGCGACCTTAATTCAACTACCTACCGTTATACTTCAGTTACAATAGCTGAGGTGCAGACAACGTCATCCGACCGTGGTTCTAAACGAGTAGGTGTCGTCCTCGGTTCTTTACCTTCGGATTGGATTCTTGACCGTCGCCAAAAGCTTGTTGTATTGCTCCAGTGCGACGTTGATTACCTTTCTACAGTGACAGAACCCATATAAAAATTTAGATAGAAGTAGTAGATAGAACTTCACCACGAATACTTTACGACGTTAGTACAATGAATATTTCCGATGAATTAATCTTACTGCAGCAAATTTCGCTCCCTTCAACACCTTAATCACAAAACATCTCTCACGACACAATTTTGCCTTACAGCTAACATAGTCCGCATTGTCTTAACACTTCGTCTAACTTCTTCTTTGACCACATATTGTTCATAACAAAAAATATTCTCTCAACAGGTGTCGTACGTCTAGGAAACAAAGAATAAACTGTACAATTTTATAAAAATTTTGAAAGTCTAGGTGCTTTTTACTCATGTCATAAAACATCTATTCTCATCTATCAGACACAGGAACCCTTGCGCCATAAAACCCGAAACAAAACAGACTGCGGAATGTTTTCTTTATAGTGCGACTCCTTGATTATGTAAATTACTGACAATCATGGATATTGGTGTACGATTCAAGGCTATGACTAATAATTTATGTATTATAACATTAAAATATTTTATTACAAAGTGGGACTTTCTTTTCAAAGCGACTGTGCGACTGGTAATGTAAAGGGAAAAAACACTACTGTCCTGATTAAAAGGTTATATCGTCGACACAGAGCACAAACTCGTTAACTGACAAAGAATATTTTACTGTACACCTAGCTATTTAAAAAACTAACTGTAAGTTTTAAGACAAAAAACTATAAGCATTTTGTGATCGTGCTGTATATTTTTTTAAATATTGCAATAGTACGATGTATTTCTAATCATCATGAAATAAGCATTTATTGTTTTCAACAAATGACAGTTTATGAGTTTCTCTGCTCTAAGCTAACGATATAATGATCAGTCAAGTATATAACCAATCCCTTAAACACTTTCTTTGATATTACATTTTATCACCTCCTTATATCATCATTATTTTCATACAATCGCCTTTCTTACACTTCATTTTGTTCCCTTAATCGGTATGGAAGTGCTTTCGTAGTAGAAAATCTCCCATATATCGTCTCCTTGGAGCAGAAACTTATTAGCTGACATCTTTTGGAAGACACGCAGTGCCTATTTTCATGATGATGACGAATTCAGTGTCGAACTGTGATCTGTTTAAACGATACGTAGCACTTCGAAATGCGTGTAGATTTTTACCTAATAACTAATAGTTAGTCTTTCAATAACTGTACAGTAATAAAAATGACATTAATTTGCTCTGAGTCGACGATGTATTCTGAAACCAGAGTGTACAAGAAATCCTGATTTTTTTAAATTAAAGTAATTTAATGAATTTTATTTAAATCAGACTTTATCACCTTTAGACTACGGCCAGTACAGCAGTTGCACCTTGAAAGTTATAAAAATCGCGCCAAGAAATAATTTATACTACGTCCGGTACAGCAGTTATTTCCTGAAAATTATAAGAATCGCGCCAAGAAAGAATGTAACCTAACGCCGGTATAGCAGTTGTACCTTGAAAGCTATAAGAATAGCGCCAATAAAGAATTTAGATTACGTACAGCGGCTTTAACTTGAAAGTTATAAAAATCGTTCAAAAAAAAAAAAAAAATTTAGATTACGGCCGGAACTTTTTTTAGTTGTACCTTGAAAGTTACAAAAATCGAGCCAAGAAAGAATTTATGCTTATAAAGCAGTTGTATCTTGAAAATTATAAAAATCGGGCCAAGACAGAATTTAGACTGACGCCGGTACTACATTTGTACCTTGAAAGTTGTAAAAATCGCGCCAAGAAAAAAATCGCTCCAATTATATCTATAGCCGTAGTCAATGTTTAAATCGGATTTTTATTATTTTATTTAACTAAGGGGCTCCGCCTCTTGCTCGCTTACGCTCGCCAACCCCCGGGGATTGCTACGCAATCCCATTTGGTTTGCTTCGGAAACAAACACTCCTTTTACATATGTCATTTGGTTTGCTTCGCAAACCAACATTCCTTTCGCAGAGTAAAACTATCTGAATAATTCGTACTATCCTGATTTCACTTTCCGGTCCATGACGTCACAGCGAGGGCTTCGCCCTCTGCTCGTTTACGCTCGTCGACCCCCGGGGATTTCTACACAACCCGTTTGGTTTGCTTCGCAAACCAATACTTCTTTCGCAAGTGATTTCACTTTTTTGTTTGCTTTAACGCTTAATGCACCCTAAACTAATAGCCGCATCAGTAAAAAATCTTCTGCATCTTGTTCCCTGTACAATTTTAAGTAAACCGTGTTTATCTCCAAACTTTACGATCTGTACTTTGTACTTTCTGGGTAAACTGTCTGAGAACAGAGGCAAAAAAGCGAGCCTTTTTCCTCGCCAAATAAAAAGAAATCGTTTGTATGGCAGTTGTTGCTACGATAAATTTGATATCTGGCAAAACCGATAGTCAAAAATGTAACCCACTACTGCTTGCGGAATCTGCTATGCTAACTGAAAAATACGAAATTTGTGTCACCAACTTTTGATTGCATCGAATTTATTTATGAACCAATTTTAAAAATAATTGTACCGTAAGAAAGAGTGCATTCTGAGGTATACTGCGATATTTTCAAAATTAAAAACTAATAGTAATACGATATAGATATGACAGTTTTAGTTTTGTATCGGAAATTATGATCTGAAAGTTCCGAAAATTGTATGACCAACTTTAATTGCATAGATTTTATTTATTAACCCATTTGAAAAATAATTGTACCATAAGAAAGAGTGTAATGTAATGTATTCAGTGATGTTCTCAAATTTAAAAAATAATGGTTTTTGCTGTAGATATAACGATTTTAACAAGAAGTAGCAAAAATATCCAAAGATTCCGAATTTTGTATGACCAACTTTTGATTGCACCCAATTTAATTATTAACCGATTTCAAAAATAATAGTACCGTAAGAAAGAGTACATTCTGAGGTATACTGCGATATTTTAAAAATTAAAAACTAATAGTAATAAGATATAGATACGACTATTTTAAAAAAAAGTAACTAAAATGTCCCGATTTTTCCCGAATTTCAAAAAAATATTATCAAGAACCAAATTGAAATTTTTAAAAAAACTCGAAGAGCTGCAAAAATTTACGTTGAGAGGTACACTTTAAAAAAAACTCAGGACTGAAGACTGAAAATTTGTATGTGTTTTGCTCACTCGCGGAAGAAATTTCGCTTCTTCAATTTTGACACTTAATAAACCCTAAACTAATAGCCGCATCGGAAAAAAATCGTAATAATTGTCCAGGGAATACGATGAAGAACAAACCATGTTAATTTTGTTTTTTTCCGATCAGTACTTTCTCGGGAAACCGTCTAAGAATCGAGCTAAACAACACAGTTTTCAATCCTGCGGCGGCGACGGTAACATTTTTTTAATATAGAGAGATTCCTTGCTCGTGCAAGTTTAAATTTGCTGGTCATTGGACACGCAACAGTGACGTCTATTGGACGCAACAGGGTCTACAACCAGTGAATGCGAACCTTTTTAATTTTTCAAATACCATTAATGGTGTTGCTGATTAGCAGTTTGTAATGAGGGATAACAACAGAAAATTTATTATTAAAGAATTTTATTGAGACAAATTTTAAAATTACAATTATTTTATAAAGATGGACTCGTAACATGACATACACATTGTACAAATTAATGAGATTTTAGGCTGTTGTACATTGGATACCAAACAATTTATACCTGTTTCATATTTCGTCACTATTCACAGGCCGAACTACATTTATCAGTCATTCTGTTTCTTAAACTAGGCGGCATCCGTATGGGCTATTTAGAATCGCCCAGACGGAAGCTGCCCAACGAAGGGATATTATGCCACTCAGCTAATGATGACATTATGCCCCTGAGTCATGTCATTATGCCCCTGAGTCATGACATTATGCCCCTGCGTCATGACATTATGCCTCTGAGTCATAACATTACGCCCCCTCCGCCCATGGTTAGATGTTTTTGCATCAGCTGTAGTTTTCAGCTGCTGATCCTTGTTCATAGAATGAGCTATGTATTTGTTGGTAAGTTTCCTTCGCGCAAAACAACTTAAACTTGTACACTGTAACAATCAAAATAAGATTTGAAATAATTTTTAGCTTATGAAATGATATCCCATGTAAATCGTTGTCGTGTCAGCAAAAATTTCGCACGTGCCATAGGTTCTCCATCCCTGGTCAAGGACATGAGGAAGTGTAGTTTCTGTATAGCATTTTTATTAAACATTAATATTTTATTTAAACACTAATATATTAGATGTATGACCTTAATGTATTGGGAAATATAGCTGTGTACATTTTTGAAAGATTCCAATGCGACATTGGAATTAACAAAGTAAATAACATGATAGAGTAAATAGAACAGCGCCACAAATGTCAAATGTAAGCAATGTTTTTTCATCTAGTTGTCAAGCGTTTTAGATTACTTTGTTTTCAACCTATAACCAGTGACGTGAAATTTTTGGAACTAGATAAATAGGGTTGTAGGATTACATCTCTTCACACACAAAAATAAATTTTTATACAAAATATTCAAAAATCAAACAAACTTCAGAATGTTTTTTGCATTGTATATTTATTATATATAAATAAAATTTACAGAATTTATTGCACATTGTGTTTTTACATAAAAAAAATTAATAGGTTCAAGACTTGGCATCAATAGAAAATAAAACTAAAAGAACTTGCATCATGAAAACATTTCTAATTCCCATCAATATTTAACTTTTAAAAATAACTTATTTGTGATAAAAAATTTATTTGCAAGCAAACAGTAAGAAATGGGGGCACAAAACATAAGTAAAACATGAAACATGAAAACACATAATTGAAATCAAATATGCCAATTTTTCAAATTCTCTGAGCATTGGTAAGTATTTTATATGTATATTCCAAGCACACTAAAAGGGGTTTTACATAACGTACAAGAAAATTAAGCTTTTCTCTATAAATAGCATAGAACACGTTTAATAGCATCTCCCCAAAACATACCAATTCATTGGAATTTTGAGCTCGTAAAAAAATTCATCATAATTTTTCAAATAGCTTTCTGCTTCAATCCATAATCTTTTTTCTCAACGTATTCAGTAATCAGATGAATGAATTAAGTATTTTACATTCCAAATTTCAATTTCATAAAAACAGAATAGTCATGTGCTAGAATTGTGAAGAACTCCAAGTGATCAATGCATGAAATTTCACAGAACAAAATTTAAATAAAAATTAACCCCAACATATCACACAAAAAAACTGAATGAAAATATTAAATTTGCCAGTCATAAAGATTTATGTGCAAAATCGGAATACTTTTGCAATACTGTAGACAACCTTTTCGTTGTGACTAAGTGTCTATTTTTTCATGAACAGACTACGATACAAAATAAATAAATAGAACATCTTAAAAATGAATACAAGTAGCCACAATTTTTATAATTTAAGTGATCATGTTTTTAATATCTTCACTCATCGCATGCCGAAGGATGGTTCAATACTGGCTGTGGGCGATTTACAGTCATATGGAAAGTTTAAAACAAAGCCTACGCTGAAGAACAGGCTTGGGAGTGATTCCTGTTGTTTTCCACCCAAGAGTGAAATACATACTTTGGAAATTTGGTTCCAATCGACAAATACCGTTAGGTAGCGTCTTCAATGGAGGGTTATTTTCAGTATAACTTTGGGATTAACTCAAAGAAAGTACGAAAAAAGTTCTTAACTTATTTAAATAAAATAACATATACATCTTGTTTATAGTGTTATTTCAATTTCAATATTATTAAACATAATACATAAAAGAAAATAAAGTTTGAAATTTTGATTTAAATTCGTGATATTTTTAATGAATATCACTTAATTACTGATCACTTGATGATCAAGTGGTCAGCTTTATCAAATGATCAAGAGGATTTAAATCGGCATACTCTGTCTGAAAAGCAGATAAGGTCACTACTATATTACCAAGTCTAGAATAAATGTTTTAGTGTGTGGTGGTGTGTAAACAACAATGTTTTTAGTTTGTAATTGAAGGTGAATGATTATTTGTAATATTTTAAAGTTACACTTCTATTCAAATGCAATACCTGATGCTTTTCATCACTGTCGAAATCAATCCAAACCTCTGAGGCGTTAACTCTAAAAAGTATGGGAGATCTAATGCGGCTGTATGTAAATATGAGTAATCTTTTCCTGTGTAAACAGGACTTTCAACTCGTGCACGTGAATTTGACCTTTACTCTTACTGCTTTGATTTTTCTTGTTATGGCTTAAGGTAAGACTCTGGATTTTTTTTTTGTAATACGCGTGTGTGTGCGAAATGAATTAGTATATTAGCTTTCGAGAAATAGCTATTGTTCTCGTTGGAATGATGTTTAACCAGCCAGTCCACAAAAAACACCGTATATGTTTGATAAAGGACCGTACGCGAAAGAAAAGTCAATTGTAGAGAGTTTAGTGATCTCCGTAACGGAGACCAGATACTGCAATCCAATTATTTTTATCTGGCTCGCAGACCAAGTCAGGTCCTACGGATAGGCTTAAAGGGCCCACTGGCCATATCGGGACATCGATCTCTTTATCAGGGATTTTAATCTTTTCAGATAATATTTTCTATTGCTATATGTTTTATAAATTTCCTAGGAATTTCCCCTAGTACCCCGCGTCTACACTCTGGACCCTAATACTAAGTGAGGTGACTGGCCATACATGAAATACAAAATAATGAACATTTACAATACTCGTTGTTTAGCTTGCGCCAGTTGTAAGAATTTTTTGTCTTTTGATTTTGACACAACTGCTTATTAGCACAATGAAAAAGTTTTAATCTTAGAAAACAGAATGCCTATTTCGACACAAACGCCTTTTCAATTTTTTGGGGACTCTCGTAATTCTCTGTCCCCGGTACCACCCCCAAGAGAGGTCTTTGATTGTCCCATACTGTCGTATTAATCACGTGAACACACCTGATTTTACAGTGAATTCTTTCTTCTGATATTCTACCTGCTGTATTGTTGGTCTAGAACCAATAGACCTACTGACAACAAGGGAAAGAACTACGACTCTTGTTACCAGATTAGAAACAGCATATGGTCTCTCTTGCATACCCTACCCATTCGAAACGAAAACTTTCAGCCTTCACAGGAATCCAACACACAACAAACATGCATTCATTAAACCAAGCCCCCTAGCAACACACTACCAGATCTATACAGATGGGTCTAAAACCCTGGATGGAATACAATACCCATCCTGGGCAATATAAAGATCTTTGAGTGGGCACGCAGACTGCACGACAGCAACTCAGTTTTCTAAGCTGAGTTACTTGACATCCGTGCGGCTTCATCCTGGGCACTTCGAAAGTGTTCAGGAAACACATGCATTTTCTAGGACAGTCTGTCTAGCGTGACTGTCTTGTCAAACCTTCTCACGACTAACCCGATGGCACAAAGGATACATTCCATCATTGAAGCGGCAGCTCCATTGATGTGCATATATGTATCTTGAGTCAGAGGTTATTACGGTTGGAAGGAAACGAAGCAGCGGATCGCCTTGCTAGAAGTGCTACCGGTAATGCGTCCATCCACCTACCACATCGTTCTACATCTCATCTGAAGTAGTCCCTCAGCTAGGAAGAGATGGCTCAACTCCATCAAAGGTCGGAGAGGATTCAGGTATTTCCCTGAGGTCCATACGAAGCGAATCATATCCACCCCAGAGCCAATTTAATTCTCATCACATTTTATCTCCACATCAAGGAACCAGCAGCACAGCACTAGGATGTCTGGTGTAAACGCCTACTGTCCACCTCTTATTAGTAAGAAAGATCGTACAAAAATGTGCGATTTGTAGCAGTCAGGAAGTTTAAACTGAAGCAACTGGTTTAAATTCAGTCGTCTTTTATGTGCAGAATATTCCTTGGACCTTTCTTAACCTCTTTTCACCGAAATATAACGACACTTAAATTCACATTACCTTGCCTCTAAAACCTTTACAGAAAAACTTATTTAGAGCAGCACCTGCACGTGCATTTTTTACCATAAACCCTTAATAGGATCGGTATGCCATGAGGGAGTTGAGCTGTATTATTGGTATACCATAAGACAGGCCTCGAAATATATTGTTTAATACAGGTGCACAAGGTGCACCTAAGTTTTTAAATTAGGTGCACAGGTGCACCTAGCGGGAAAAAATTAGGTGCACAATTTTATTTTCACGTGCACAGTGCACCTGTGCACCCGGGTATTTCGAGCCCTGCCATAAGAAATGCTCCAAGCACAGTCTGCAGATGTCTGTCTACCATGATAACTTTTTGCACAAAGTCTGTTTCTGCCTGTTACGTAGGGATATTATCCTATTTCCCATAGGGAGTGCTTTTAGAAATGCATTCATGTTTGTCATATTGGTGCGCTTGATAACTAACTGAAAATATATTTATTGAGACTATAACTTGTCGCCGAGAAGATCTATACTACTAAACACCTCTTGTACCCGCTAACATTCGCGGAAAGCAAAATAAAATAAATTCATCTGTGAGAGTCACTGCAACTCAAAACGAACGAGCCCTGTTTCTGTAGTCCATCTCTTTCAATAGAATTACAAAATCATTAATAAAAAAGGAAAGCTATGATAATTCGTTAAATTTTTGGCAACAACTCTTGTCTACTACTGATATAGGTCAAATTACCAAAACATTCTTTCCATCGGTACAAATTCTTCTTCAAAGAAATTTTAAGCAATGTTAAGAACTCACTCAAATTCTCTCCAGTCCATGAAAGAATTAATTACTACTTTCATCATTGACTTATCGATCCTTATCATACACCTTATCGATTCAACATCCTGCAATTGTGAATATTCTGTAATCCAAGACTTCGGTCGTATTCTTTTGCATTGCCCCCAGAAAATTTATTTTAACTTGCTGTTTCCCTCGGAGACCATTGTACACTCCAGTATAATCTGCTCCCTTCTGATCACTCAATTTTTCTCCTGTCATGTAAGAATTAATTACTACTTTCATCGTTTTCACCTTATCGATTCATCATCCCAAAGTTGTGAATATTCTTTAGTTCAAGACTTCGATCGTGTCCTCTTTCATTGTCTATTAATTATTTTTTGAACTTGCTTCTTTTGGGGACCCGTGGCTACTCTAGTATAATCTGCACTCTACAGATCACTCAACTTTTTTCCAGAATTAATTACTACTTTCATCGTTTCCACAAAAAAGTTTCATCGTCCTGCTATTGTGAAAATTATGTAGTTCAAATCTTCGATTGCGTTTTTTTCCATTGCACATTTCTCTCTTGATACTCTTTTCAATTTGCTACTTCTCTTGGAGACCCTTGGCTACTCTAATATAATCTACTGACCACTCAACGTTTCTCCAGTCCTGCAAGAATTAATTACTACTTTCATCGTTTCCACCTTGTCGATTCAGAAATTCTGTACTTCAAGGCATCTATCACTTCCATTTCTCCTTACTGATACTCTTTTTCAACTTGCTGTTTCTCTTGAAGACACTTGGTAACCAGTATAATTTGATCTTTACTGATAATAACTTCGCTACCTTTTTAAGAACTTTGCTTCTAAAATAACTTTAGTAAAAATTATGTCACTGTTGTAATTTGGTTTAAACTTATCCGATCTATACCTGCAATACTTTAATGGCGCATATACAAAAGAAACCGGGTATCACGACACTCGGCATGAAAATAAGTATATGCTGTTTGTTCGTGTAGATTCGTCTACAATTGAAATTTATGCGCTTCAGTGATTGTGAAGTCAACGACTGTAATAGGTGATGAAGTACTTTGTTGAAACTGAACGGTCTGCTTCTTACGTCTCCAGCATGGTGCTGACGGTTTAGATCAAAATATGAAAATAAAACAACGGAGGAGGAGAGCTTTTGTATCTTTTCGAGAAACAGTGCCGAACTTTTTTGATGAATCGAGGCATAACGAAACATGAAAATGAGTTGTCTTGACACAATGGCACTGTTTGCTTGTAACAGTTTCTCCATAGAAGAATTGGCTGTGTCCAGTGGTTTCTTCGCAGCGGGGTACAAGATATTTAACAAATGTGTGGTTGGCACAATTTCAAAAATGTGATGTGTTACGCTTCTTTGGACAAGGGCAATTACAGCTTTTAAAAAGATTCTCTAGAATAATGAGAGACTTGTGTTTAAAATAGCAGTTATCTCTAAATGGAATGCCATTTTTCTACCTAATTATTGCAGTCGTTCGACTTTGACTATTAGATACTATAAGAAGTGGGCTAAGTTTGTTTGTGATTCATTTTTCTCTGTAATAAAGAATCGTAAAAATATAACTTTACTGCCGCATCCTTCCATTGATGATAAGCCGGATTTCTCCAAAACACTCGAGGCAATTGGCCTATGGCCTGAAAGATATGAGCTTCTTCTGTCAAGCTAAAAATAGGTGGTATAGATAAAATAGCGTTTCTTCTACGGGGATATATGTTTCTTACTCATTTCGAGAGTGGCGTCTCTTGGTTTGTGTTTCAAATACAATTAATCACTTCTCTAATAAAAATTTCAAGCAATTAATTCCAAATTGATGTTTGATGGTTTATTGGTCAATGGCAATTAGATTGAACTTCGTCATAAAAAATATGAGCTTTATCTTTCAAGCTAAATATAGGTGGTATTGATAAAATAGCGTTTCTACGGCGCTATGTGTTTCTAACTCATTTCGAGCGTAGAGTTACTTGGCTTGTATTTCGAATACAAAGCGCTTCTCTAATAAAAATGTCAAGTAATGAATTCAGAATTGTTGTATGATGGTTTATTGGTCAATGACAATTAGATTAAACTTCGCCAAAAAAATGATTAACCACATTTTAAAGTAACCTTGATCTGTATCATGGTAGAACATGTGGGGTAGCGGAAGTAAAATCTTCGCTTTCCGTTTGGCTTGTTTGTTTACACTGAAAATCCCTCTCATCAAATTCAGAAACGCTTTATCATGCGGTAATCGGTTATAAAGCGATTAATTTTCTAACATCTTTATGAACTTTCACAAGAGCATTATATAAATCCAGTTTCGAGTTCACTCATGTAAGTAAAAATTATACAGAACCGAGGATATGATGAGTCTCGCTGAGGATATTATAAGTCTTATTATTTAATCTATTTAATAGTCATGAAATGAAATGATCAAAAAGTGCAGGCTGAGTTTAACTTCACCAGAAGGAATATTTTCTATAAATTCTTAAAAAATTAAATTCATAAAATAAACGTATGTTCTAAGAAATGAAAAATCTTAATAAAAAGCCTTCTTGACTGATACTTAAATGTATAAAGCGATTAAAATACTTGATGATATGCCTTAACACTGGCTTGTTAAACAATTTTTCTCCACAAAAAAACGGCAGCGTTCGACCGATTCCAATTCTTTCATTTATTAAACCCGAATAAATACTATGCGCTAACGAGTTTCATTCACGTAAAACCTTGAGACAATGCTCCGACACAGCGCCCGACCAGATTTTTTAAAAATACTTTATGAAACTTTGCAACAAAATATAATATTCGAAGTTATTTATATGTGTATTCAAAGAAATTATTTGTGGACAACATAAAACTAAACAGTTGAAACGAAATAGATCTTACGCAATTGAAGCCGATTCACAATGAGCAAGACACACCAGAGCCATTTTGGGGGCACACCTGTTGAAAATCGCACGAAATCAAAGTATCTTCAACCCTCCAAGTGGCACCGACAAGATTTCACTTTAAGATATTGCCGATTATTTTTATGATGACCAGTTAAATTCTGATATGTTTTCTTCCAATTACAAGATACCCCTTCCATCCGAATCTGGCCAGTTTTCTTCTAATAACGAGATATCTCATCGGAACAACCACCATGATAGTTAAGTTTTCTACACCCGTGATTCCCAACCTTCGTGAGACTTCAGCTTGGTGAATACTTTTTATAAGACGAGGACTCATTCCAACAAATTTACTCATAAACAGATCTCCAATTTTTTATGTTTATACATTAAACTAACATAAGAAAAATTCTGGTATAATCATAAATAGTATTAATGATTTATGCAAACAAATGTAGCAAGTTGACAAATATAACATTTAATTTAAAATAGTTATCAATCACTGAACGAATGAGATATTGGTGCGTATAGTTTTCTCAGGCCAAACATCATTAAATTAATTTGTGCTGATTTTTATTGATTTATCTCATTCTGATTACCAAAATGTTATACTTACTGCGCCACAAAAACCTTCAATACTAAATTTTTATAACCAAAATTAAACAAAAGTTCCATGTCTCTTATTAATATTAAAATTTAAATATGTAATCCTATTGCATTTTCGAAACAAACACTTACACTCAGCAATGCGAACTGACGTGGAACGGTATTCAGGCCAGCATCATTAAATTAATTTGTGCTGATTTTTATTTACATATGTCATTCTGATTTCCAAACATTTATATTAGTTGCATCACAACTATCTTTAATGCGAGATTTATCAACACCAAAATTTGAAACTCCCTGTTTCTTATTCATGTTAAAATTTGCATCTGTAGCCCCAGTACTTTTGAAACAAGCTCTTACATCAACGCTAACTGACACAGAACATTATTCAATCAAGCATCCTTAAAATAATTTGGGTTGATTTGTATTTATACACACACACACACATATCTCATTCTTATAACCAAAGATTTGTATTTGTTGCATCACAAACACCCCTGTTAATGCGAGATTTATCAACACCAAAATTTGAAACGCCCGTTTCTCCATTCCTGATAAAATTAAAATCTGCCTGCCTATTGCTCTTAAAAGATCACATCACTTCTACGAAGAAACAGTATTAGTACTATTATTAGACAGTGGCGGATTAAGCGGTAAGCGGACTAAGCGTAGGCCCCGGAATACCAAAATGCCCGAGGTCTTAAAATGTCTTTTCATTAAGTTCGAAGAAAGTTGTAACAGTGTATTTACAATGTGCGTCTTAAAGTGCAGTGAAAAGAGCTTTTAATACAAGATAGTAAGCAAGAGCAGATGCTGTATAAGCTTTAAAACTTGGTATCACACATATAAAAGAGGATTTAACTGAAATTCGTAATTCCGAAGAAAAAACAGTTACCATAGTGGAAGCGATTTAATTTCTGAGGAAATGGACAAATACGAAACCGCACTAATGACAGTTACTTGGAATACTATTTTACAAAGAATAAATTCTACTAATAAATCACTGCAATCAGTGGAATGCAAAGTATTGAAAGGATCTATGCTTCTAAACTCATTCGAAAATTTTATGAATAATTTCATAGAAGAATTTGAAAAAGAGGCAACTGAGCCTATCATTTAAGTAGAAGATGGACAAACTCGCAGACAACAAAAGAGAAAAATGTTTTTTTATGAAAATGTAAAAGTTAGACACATGACTTTACAATATGAGAAAATTTCATAGTCAATTCATTTTATGTCATGTGATAGCACCAACGCAGAATTAAAAAAAGAACACGATAAAAAAGTTGAATGATATTTACAAAAATGACATTGATGTTTGTACTTTGGAAGATGAATTTGACCATTTTTTAATGTTTCTCAAAGAAAACGAGGACACCATAAAAACCACACCAGACATCTATCGAGCCACCAAAGAAATGTCTTGCACATTTCCGAATGTTGAAATATTATTGAAATTTGTTTTCACAATTCCCTTACCTAATGCGTCAGGAGAAAGATCGTCCACTGTTTTAAAGCGTGTAAAAATTATTTAAGTAGTACTATGGGAGAAGAAAAATTAATTAACATGTCCACTCTGTAAAAATTTTAAACCGAATTGACACTGCCAAAATAATTGACGAATTTGCAAGAAATAAAGCAAAACGGAAATTCATGTAAAAAATATGTTTTTTAATAAATTTATTTAATGTGTTATGGTATGAAATTTTTAACTACTTTTCTTTTTGTTGATAACTTAATGAGAGTTTTCTTGAAACTTTTTTTCTAACTTGAGTTTGAGGGCCCCAAAAATTTTACCGGTTGGTGCCCCCATTTGACTTGATCCGCCACTGTTATTAGACTTGCGAACCTGATACAAACAGTCTTGAACTTCAATTTCAGAGAAAATTCTTTCTTTATACTTCCTTGATTAATTGGTCACTAACATTTGCTACACAGGTTTTACGGGTTGGAGCTTTTCGAATTTTATTCGCCTCAAGATATTCCCGAATATTTACTCAAAAAAATGACACGTTTCAGGAGAACCTTTAACGGCCCGGGTATAATTGTTCCCAGGGCCCGGCGGTTACAAACAAAGCTCGATTAAAGGGGTGGTTCGATTTTTTCCGCAACTGCACATATGGAGAGACAATTCTAAGCATTCCGAATCTCTCGTGACGAATATCACCATTTACAGGGCTGAATCCGATTATCTATATTAAGGCCTGCTCTCAATTCTACCGATCTCGTGCGATCTTTACGTGATCTGTAATCCTCATGTCTAACTTGTCTTCCTTTCTCACTCCGCTCCATTACCGCGAGAACCATCTATCGCACTCTATTTCCGGCGGTATGTTCTTCTCTGTTGCACATCATTTCTTTTTCGTTTGATTAAACTGATGATAGCATTTCGGCTGATTATTCGTCTTGAGTAAAAATAGTTTCGTTTTTTACCCTCAAGGTTGCGCTCCATCTATTCGTCGATAAACGCCGGCGGCTTGACAGATTTTTGTGCGTTTTGAAGCTGAACTACTGTGGATTTTGTGGCGGAAAGTAAAGGTTCTTCCAGAGGAAGATGCTCGGAAAGAGATAATCAAGTTGGATTTTTCATCAAAAATGAAGTTGCGTTTTTCATTTTTAAATGAAGTTGCGTTTTTTATCTTTAAATGAAGTTGTTTTTTTCATCTTTGTAATTCATACATGTGTGGGGAAAGGCCTTATAACACAAGTAATAACTGAAGGGCTTCGATCAACAGTGATGAATCTCTTTCGAAAATTTGGAATCTGGTTTGGTTGGTTGGTTTTGGTTTTTAAAGCGCAAAGGCGCCATACTTGGCCAAGCTGCGCCAAACACAAGACAGACAACACAAAAAGGGAGGAAGAAAAAGCAAAAACCTAATTTGGTCTGAAAGAGTTTTGTATGTTTTGAAACTTTAATTCTGGATTTAGCGGCGAGAAGTACAGGCTGTGCGAAGATGTGAAAAGGTTCAAAGATAGATATCGAAATTAAATATTTTTATCTTTATCTATACAAATAAGAATGGAGTATTTGTTTGTAGATTGAATATTTTCGACCCTTTTAATATTTCAAGTTTTCTCTCCGTTTTGGACCCTTCTGATGCCAAATCCGCCTCTTGTGCGTTTGGAGTCGGTTTTTATTGTGTGTGCCCTATACACGTCCACATGGTTTAATATATTTTCATGGAACTTTGCATACTGTGAGTACTCATCTTTATTTAGTGGGTGAACTTTGTTGCGGAAGTCTGTCTGTCCGTCTTTCTGTTCTATGTTCGATTTTGTGTTTGTGTGTTTGTAAAGGCATCACAACAATTTCATACCAGATATTTGAATGAAATGTGTTTTATTTTATATATTATGTATTCGCTTCGTGAACTTTACGCTATTTAAATAGTGAATGTAATATTAAACATTTCTGTATTGTTATATTTAGATGAGTTTCATGCTAAAACACCTGAGTAAGTATACTTAAATCAAACATAATTTGGTAGTTTTGGAAAAACTGGAATGTATATTTTTTTTACGGTTACTTGGATTGCTTTACCAGTACTGCTAAAAAATCAATTATTTTTCAAAAAATAATTTTATGGAATTTCAGACTTTATACTTCATTTATTTCGAGTCTTAATGTGTTCTTTGCGCAATATAAACGATTTCCGAACATTTGGGACAGACGATATTTTTCAGCGAACAGAATGAAACTCGTGTTGGTTGATCACGTGCAGTAATATTTTGTGTTTTTTTCGAACTGAATTAATTTTGCATTTCTAAATTTTGTGCACTTTTTAGTTGTAAGTTGTGGAGAAAAAGAATCACAAATTAATGTTTTTATAACAACTTTTTCCCGACATCTTTTATTTTGTTTTATTTCGTTGTTTTATATTTTAAACTAGCAAAATACCCAACCTTACTAGGTTTGAATTCGTTTACTCTAGATTGAAGAGATAATCAAAATATATAATGACTTACGTTTTTTGTAGAATAAAAATTTATTTCAACACCTTTCGCCATCTTTATATTTTCTACAACTTACTTTGGACACAAATCCTACACATACATATCCATTCATGTAATACATTTCACATACATCGCACAATTGCTGTATGACAAAGCTACAAAAAGACGAAAGGTGATACTAAGGTTACTACTATAAAAGACGATTTATAGGAAGTTTTGGAATTCCCTTTCTTAAGTTCTTTTCATGTGCGACTCAATTAATTAAAATTACGATTTACGGCTAGTGCTCTCGCACTCATAGTCAACAAAACAATATTTTTTTACTTGTGGCACTCTTGCCTCCGGTATGCGACATTGTGAAATTTTGCAATTTTCTCCTGTCATTACTACAACGAATTTTTTAATGTTGGAAAAAGTTCTAGTTTGGATTTTTAAACATTATTATTCTTTCAATAACGACATTATTCTTTAAATAACGTAATTATTCTTTAAATAACGGCATTATTCTTTAAATAACGGCATCATTCTTTAAATAACGGCATTATTCTTTAAATAACGGTATTATTCTTTAAATAACGCCATTCTTCTTTCAATAATGGCATAACTACACTTAAAATTTACTGAAAATTTATACTGACTTACCTAACAATTTCAAGTCTAATACTTTGTGGTGCTGTTGGGTGTGATGAGAAGGAAAACACATTTATTAAAATAATAAATATTTAAAACAGAAAACAGTAAAATAGAACAAAATAAAAGATGTCGGAAAAATTGTTCTAAAGATATTAATTTGTGATTCATTTTTATCTCTTGATCTCGCACAGTTACCACAATTTACAACTAAAAGTGCACAAAATTTAGAAATGTGAAATTAATTCAGAGCGAAAGAAACAGAAAATATCACTGCTCACGTGATCTTGTTCATTCTCATATCGTCTGTCTCAAATATTCCGAAATAATTTTCATTGTGCTAAGAACAAAAATAAGACTCGAAATAAATGAAGTATCAGAGCTGAAATTTCATTAAAAAATATAATTTTTTGAAGAATAATTACTTTTTTAGCAGTACTGATAAAACAATCGAAGTAATCGTAATATTCGATAGACATTCCAATTTTTCCAAAACTACCAAATTATGGTTGATTTAAGTATACTTACTCAGGTGTTTTAGCATGAAACTCATCTAAATATAACAATAAAGAAATGTTTAATATTGCATTCACTAAATTAGTAGATAATGTATAAAATAAAACACACTGCAATCAAATATCTGGAATACAATTCATGTGATGCTTACACAAACACACAAACACAAAATCGAGCATAGAACAGAAAGACGGACAGACAGACTTTCGCAATCAATTCCACTCACTAAATCAAGATAAGTACTCACTGTATGCAAATTTCCATGAAAATATCTTAAACCGCGTGGACGTGTATAGGGCACAACATACAGACAGACAGACGGACAGACAGACAGACAGACACCAAACGAGAAAAAGGCGGATTCGGTATCAGAAGGGTCCAAAACGGATAGAAAACTTGAAATGGGTCGAAAATATTGAATGTACAAACAAACACTCCATTCTTATTTATATAGATATTTACTATGTTAATAAATATATTTTCCTTCTCATCACACGCAACACCACCTCAAAGTATTCGACTTAAAGTGGCAGGTAAGTCAGAATAAAGCAAATTTTAAGTGTAATTATGCCATTATTGAAGTTGTGCTACTCTAGTACGACGGTAATTACAAATTACCAATTACCATTATTGAAAGAATAATGCCGTTATTGAAAGAATAATAAGCAAAATTCAACAATGTCTCATGTCTGATGCAAGAATGTCACAAGTACATAAATATTGTTTTGTTGACTATGAGTGCGAGAGCACTCGCTGTAAATTCATCATATTTATTAATTAAGTTGAACATGAAAAGAACTTAAGAAAGGGATTTTTAAATATCCCTCAAAATCGTCTTTTGTAGTAGTAACCTTAGTGTCACCTTTCATCATTTTGTAGCTTTGTCATACTACAAAGGTGCGATGTACGTGAAATGTATTACATGAATGGATATGTATGTATAGGATTTGTGTCCTAAGTAAGTCGTACAAATTTTAAAGACGGTGAAGGGTGTTCAACTATTATTTTATTCTACGAAAGATATAAGTGATTATATATTTCGATCGTCTCTTCAATCTAGAGTTAACCAATTCAAACCGAGTATGGTTGGGTATTTTGCTAGTAATTCATACTTCTAATTATAATTGAAGGACTTCGGCATCATAATGATGAGCTTTTTTTTTTTTTTTTTCCTAATTTTTTTTAATCTGGCTCGAAAGATTTTTGTATCATTTGAAGCAAAACAACGTGGATTTAGTGAAGAAAATAAAGGTTCTACATGAAGATGGGCTCAAAGATAAATAATGATTTTGTAATTTTTATCTTTAATAAAGTTGCACTTTTCATCTTCAAAGGAAGTTGTGTTTTTTATTTTTATAATCCGTACTTGCAATTATAATTGAAGGACTTCGGGCATGATAAGCCTCTTTTCTTTTTCCAAAACGAATTTTTATTCGAACTTGACAGAATTTTGTGTCATTTGAAGCAAAACTTAGTAAGTTTGTGACAAAGAGTAAAAGTTCTAGAAAGGTATAAAGATGCTCAGATAGGTATTGAAGTTGAGTTTTTCATCTTTATAATTTATACTTATAATTATAATTGAAATACTTCGTGCATCAAATGATGTGAGCCTTTTTCAAAACATAATTTTTTTTTAAATCTGGTTTATTAGATATTTGTGCGATTTGAAGTTAAACTGCTTGGATTTAGTTGCAAAAAGTAAAGGTTCTAGAAATGTATAAGAATGCTCAGATAGATATTGAAGTTGAGTTTTTCAACTTTATAGTTCTAATTATAATTTAAGGACTTTAGTCAACATAATGATGAGCCGTTAAAAAAGGTAATGGTAATGGTAATTTTAGTTAACGTCGTACTAGAGCAACACAACGGGCTATTGACGACGGTCCGGAATCAGTCCCTTAAGGGAAAGATTCGAGGACAACACCTCGTAATTTTGAACCACGGTCAGATGACGAAGCAACACCTGAGCTGGCACCCCACTCTCCAAACTTCCACGCCAACCCAACGTGAGGAACCGTTAAAAAAAAAAGGTTTTTTATTCTATTTTAACATATTTTTCTTATGATTTAAATCTTAACTTCGTGGTTTGGTGGCAAAAAGCAAAAGGTTGTAGAAAGGTATAAAAATTATCAAAGATAGATAATGAAGTTTAGTTTTCATCTTTATAATTAATGCTTGTTATTATAAATAAAGGACTAAGGACAGCATAATGATACCTCCCTTTTTTTTTTTCTTTTTTTTTTTTGAAAAAACATATTAAAATTATTTGGGGATTTCTGAACCTAAAAGAGTATCTTAACCATCCTGGTGGTTGTCGTAACAAGGTATCTCGTCATTAGCAAAACTGACCAGATCTTGATGGACTAGATATCTCGTCATTGAAAGAAAACTAACCAGATCTGAATCTTGTCATCAACAAAAAAATCGGCAATATCTTGATGACACGATATCTCGTCATTCGAAAAATTGGTCAAATCTTGATGGACGAGATATCTCGTCGAAACCACTTGGAGTGTCAAATAGCTAATAAAACAGTTTTTTGAAGGAAGAGTTCTCAGAACAAGTGGTTAAAACGACCAATTAGGCAGATCCAAGACTGCAATTTTTGCAATACATGTACATTTTATTAGATTAGAACAGTCCATGGAAACATAACCTCGCAACCTCGGCTATTTCCTTCACTATATCTTTTCAACATGGGACCAAAATTTTCCAAATTATCTGGAAAGAATTTTCAAGTCTTAAGAATTCCAAATATAATTTATGCACTATTCTGGAAAGCATACTTTAAACTTTCAAGCATTAAGAACTCATTCAAAGTATTACACGCTCTTTATCCGCTTGAACATTTTTTTTTTTTAATTTTTTCGTTGCGGAACATATTTATGTGGTTTATTACTCTGTTGTCCAGAGTTCTTCAATTCATATTTATAATCAACTAGCCACTGCGTGGCTAGCACGGCGTCACCCGTGCCCGTGGTGTTGGTTTGCGAAGCAAACGGCAACCACGTGCAACGCCGTAATGTAAGTTATTGATCTGGTGAAAAATTTTCCGCAGATGAAAACCGTTGAAATTTTAAATCTATCATTATCGATTCCGATTTTACGAAAAAGAATTAACAATCCCAGTCAAAATGTTTTTTATTTTTTGCTCTCATTCCCTGAAATGGAATAGGACAGAAAATGTAATATGTTTCTCTTTTTACTAACGCAAAGGGCAGAAAGATGCAGTCTGTTTCATGTGACGTCACAATCTCTTACGAAAATATAAAAGATATATTCAATTTAAAATTATTTATTTAAAGAAAATCATATTTTTAGCTATCGATCTAAAGCAAAGTTTTCCGCAGGTTTCAAATCCGTTGAAATTTTTCCTCTATCTTTAACGGTCTAGGAGATAGAAAAAAGAACTACATAACTAAAGTTAAGACTTTGTTTTTATCCTCTGCTGGAAAATCATTCCTCTGAGCAAAATGAAAGCGGAAACGGAACAAATAAATTTAGAATCTACCGCGATGAAAGAAACTTGGCATGATTCCAAAGCCTGATAGAAAGGTCACGTGGGTAGAAAAGTCTAGTTTCCGGTGTTTCTTCTCTCTCCGGAAGAAAGACGTTGAAAAAACGATGGAGAATAAAACTATTAAATCCATTTAAAAAACTTCTAGATTGAATTTTAAAATTCGCCGCGACCCAAAATTTGCAAATAAATCGGACCACCTGTGTGCCAAATCTCATTGCTGTATGTACCATAGAATCGTCAGGATTTTGCGGTCGCGAAAAAAAAAACAGACAAACACTTATTTTTATAATAGTAGAGATACCGCTGAAAATTTCTTAGGGACAAGGGATGCAATAAAAATTGCCTTTTTGTAGATGAAAAGTTCTCAGAGTATTCTGTATTTACATCCCAGATACAATCAGTCAACGCTAATAAAAAACTGGAATTTTGAATCATTTTTCAAATAATGGAAATTTTCAAAAATGCATCAAACAATGATAAGTATATATATAGGGAGGTAATTGAATAAACTTCCCACTGGAGCAACACAACGGAATATTGGCGACAGCCCGGAATCAATACCGAAGGGAAAGATCCGAGAATAACACCTCGTAATTTTGAACCACTGTCAGATGACGAGATCAACATCTGAGCTGGCTCCACACTCTCCAAACATCACAAATCCCTACATACCAATGTGAGGACATTTGAGGTAACGACAGTTTTAACGTTCACCAGTCACAGATATATTCAAATCCAATGAATTCCATCTCATGTAGGACCTCAGGGACACGTGTCTTTAAGATGTGTACGGGCTTAGATACCCTAGTGATATTTTCTTTTCCCATGGAGTTTACTCCCTTTAGGAAACACGGGTGTCACCCTCCCGGTATACACAAGCGATCTTTTCTTCCTTCATCTTATTTATTCTATTAGTCCCTCTTTTTTTTTTCTCCGGGCCGCCATGCTTAGCAACAGGATTATGGCCAGATTAGCAACCAGAGACTTGCGAGTTCAAAACTCGGTCCAGCCAAAGACCGTCGTGTACACGTCTCTTTTATTCTCCTCCAAACTGCGTTGTTTGACCTTTCCTATATTTTTCACTCCTTACTTTCCCACAACACAGCCCGGTCTTATTTGCATGTCCAGGAACATTACCGAAAATTTCGCTGGAGGTTAAACTCGGTAGGTAGACCGTCGTGTACACGGGTCAAAATTCCTTTCACGGCATTTTTTTTACTTCAAGTTGTCTGTCTTATGTTTAGAGCAGCTTGGCCAAATAGAGCCCTTGTGCCTTAAACCCCCCACCCCAACAACCAACTATCTAATGCAGACATCACATTTAATGAAATTATAGAGACTTGCCCAGGAGACCATCGAGGGTGTAAGTAGAGCAGATATGATTGGAAAAACTCCCCTAAAAATGTTAGCTCCTCATTTTTCTTTACAAAATAATTTACTATATATGGATTACGATATTTTTGTAACATTCTTTAAATACAATAAGAATTAATAAAATACTTAGTATAATACTTATTCTATTTTAACATATTTTTCGTATGATCTGAAGCTTAACTTCGTGGTTTGGTGGTAGATAGCAAATGGTAAAAGCAAAAGGTTGTAGAAAGGTATAAAAATTATCAAATATCAATAATGAAGTTTAGTTTTTCATCTTTATAATTTATTTATAATGTTAAAATAATTATTCATTAGTGATTATGAAAGTGGATTACGCGAATTTGTGTTCTCTAGTCCCATAGCCATAAGTCGCATGTTAGCACATCTACCGATCACATTATCGTTCTAAAAGTGACAAAAAGATAATAAGTTACCTTAGAAAAATAAGATTTAAATATTTACCACTTATTGACAGTACAAACATTGTGGGAAATTTTTTTTAATGCTGTATTGTCTGATCTCCATTCGGCATAAAATTTTAATTTTTACCTTTGACCTCTTCTGAAATAAATTTTTGGCTATGATACTGGAGTAATTTGAGTAATTTTCTCCAAGTTAGACATTGAAAATTTTATGTGAAACATTTGGCGTAGCTTTCAAAAGTGCTAAAAGCCATACCTTCATTCCGTCATACAAACTGAATTTCTAACTTAGCCTTCCAAAATGAATTTCTGGCTCCATTACTGGATGCCATCCTAAGTAATTTTCTCCGAGTGATTTTTTGTAAAAAATCGCTTCATAAATATTCGCTCAAACTTTTAAAAATGCAATAACGTCCATGCTTTCATTAGGCTTAATAATTTAATTTTTATCGGATTCCTCTTTGAAATAAGTGTTTCTAGTGTAATTTGACTAATTTTCTCTGAGATAACATTGAAAATTGCATGTCAAGCATTTAGGAAAACTTTTTAAAATGCTAAAATTTGGCATAAAAGTTATATTTATAACATAGCCATCCGGAATAAATTTCTTTCTCCTTTAGTGGATGTCATACTGACTTATTTTCCCCTTTTGGTGAAAAGTTATAAGAAACATTTGGAGAAACTTTTAAAGCTTCTAAACGGTTCATATCTTCATTCGAGATAAATATTGGATTCCTAACTTTGATCCCCTTCAAAACTGAATTTCTAGCTAAGTTGCAAGATCAATTTGAGTAATTTTCTCCGAGTGAACTTCGCCGTTATCTGACCGAGGTTCAAGATTGCGTGGAGTTGTTTTCCGATCTTTCCCTTAGGGGTATCCCGAACCGTCGCCAATATCCCGCTGTGTTCCTCCTCTGCGACGTTAATAAAATACCTACATACCGAGTGAAATTTCAAAATTCCCTGTGAAACATTTGGCAAAACTTTTACAAATGCTTTAAGGTCGCTATAGCTGGGGCTTCCGAATGAATTTCTGGCTCAGTTACTAGATATAAAACCAAGTAATTTTCTCCGAGTAAAATTTGGTGAAAAATTAAACTCGAACCGAGTTTTAGGTTGAAAAGAAAATTCTCTGATAAAACAGTTATATATAAACGTGAGTTTTTGCATAAAAATTGCATTTCTTTTTTTACCCTCCGAAATGAATTTCTGGCTCCGTTACTGGATGTCATATCACGAAAGTTTCTCCGCGTGACATTTGGTGAAAAACCACACTTGAACAGAGTTTAAGGCTGAAAAGAAAATTCTCTAATAAAACAATTATATATAAACGTGAGTTTTTGCATAAAAATTGCATTTCTTTTTTTACCCTCCGAAATGAATTTCTGCCTCCGTTACTGGATGTCATATCTCGAAAGTTTCTCCGCGTGACATTTGGTGAAAAACCACACTTGAACAGAGTTTAAGGCTGAAAAGAAAATTCTCTAATAAAACAGTTATATATAAACGTGAGTTTTTGCATAAAAATTGCATTTCTTTTTTTACCCTCCGAAATGAATTTCTGGCTCCGTTACTGGATGTCATATCTCGAAAGTTTCTCCGCGTGACATTTGGTGAAAAACCACACTTGAACAGAGTTTTCGGCTGAAAAGAAAATTCTCTGCCAATAAAACAGATAAAAGTGACTTTTTGTGTGGAACAGCACGAGTTTAACTGTCGATTGCCTTCGCAACAGGTCGTTGCCGGCCACTTTAGAGGTGGGGTCCAGTTCCGCATCTGTGAGGATACTTTATGCGACTTTCTCGAGATTTTTCGCGTCAGCTTCCTATTTTGTTTCGGTACCTGACTCTTTTATTCTCCTCCAAACTGCGTTGTTTGACCTTTCCGATATTCTTCACTCCATAATTTCCCACAACGCCGCCCGGTCTTGTTTGCATTTCCAGGCACTTTTCCGAAAGTTTCGCTGGAGGTTAAACTCGGAGAGGTAGACCACAAACGTGAATTTTAAATTCCTTAATTAAATAATTCATAATCGAAGGAGCCGCGTGGTGTTAATTCAAAACGGGATGATTTTTAATCTAAGCTTGACCCACTTGACTGTGAACTTCTCGGTTAAGCGACGCGCATGGCCGCATTGACCCTTTCGACCGTAACATGCTCGTCGTGTGCCATCATAATGCACCCACAACTCTATCAGCAGACCAAAGAGTAAGAAGTGTGATCGAAGTCTCCCATCAATATCCGTTGTTGATCTAGTGACCCATATAAGTAGCTAGATTTGGACCAATGCTTGTTTCGTCAGCCGTATAGAAAGCTTGGAGAAAATCTCTTTTCGGGAACTCTCACAAGAACTGCTGACAGATTCAGAGAGACATGCATTAACAGAGTTCTCACCGAAACAGATGAGGAGCAGACAGAATATTGGAAAAGTGTTATTTACGACCATGTATCCCATCATCTTCTGCGTGCTACAACTCGTATGGCTGGTTACCAGCAATGCAGTGGACTCTGAGCGGTACTTAATTGATAGCAGGCCTATTCACTTTGTCGATGAACCTAAAGTAGATTCTCTTGTCGTGAACTCGACGCTACTTTTGAAAAAGAAGACTCCTTCGATTGGACCTGTTTATTTCAATACCCAAAAGCCGGACTATACCATCAGTAACCATCACGGTGCCTCCGGCGACGAAGTAGTGTGGCGACCACCACACACACCTTTGACTCAAGTCATCAGTAATCATAAAGGTTAGTTTTGAAAGCATATTTCAGTCCTTTTCACAGGAAATTCTGTTGATTGCAAAATCTCGTATAAATTATTTCAACACCTTAGTGCAAATACAACAGCATGTTATCAAAAAATAGTTGTTTATCAAAACCGAAGTTATTTATTACACTTAAATAGAAGCACAATGGTGAGCATTTTTGCTCTCTCTTTTCAGACTCAATCTGATTTATTGCCTAAGTAGTTGAGTATTTCAAGTCTTACGACTTGAAGGTCATAAGCAATATTTTTCAAGATAATAGCATGCGTAATCACTCGCTAACCAGAAGACCCTACCTTTATCAACAAACAGCAAAAATAATCTTTTTAATGAAAGAAGATTTCATGCAGATTTTTGTTTATAGGAATGAGAAAAGCATTAGTGTAAAATAAAATCTCTATGAAGAGACCGTTATTATACAATTTTAAATTCAGATTTGATTTAATTTTTAATATTTCCCATTATAGGTACCTCCCATTGGAGTCATAAATGGTTTCATAAGATCAGCAGTACAACCCCACCTCCTAAACAGCTGACTATCCAACTTCCTGATGCGGGAGATACACTAGTCATAAATAACCATCAATCGAATAAGTTCCAGAACTTTCGTCCACAACGACCATTATCTGTAGTTTCAGTTATGAATACTTCTCCCACGCAACAGACAGCGACCGATGTCTTAGGCGATCGAGTAAAACGCCCAGATGTTGTGAAATCTGCTACGATTAACGTCTTCGATGCACCAAACAATCTGAAGACAACCATCAAACACAACAAAATAATAGTTATCCAGAAACGCACGGATAAGGTGACGTCCAACCATGTTGAAGAAGGAAGCAAAGTTCACACAGCGAAGCCAAACAAAACGCCTCACAGGGGAAATTTTTCGGTTGCTCCTGTCATGGATCCATGGTCAAATATTCCGTTTCCATCGAGACCGTCTTGGGTACCACCAGTGAAAGGAGGAGTACCTCAACCAGCTGCCAGTCAACCAACTCAAACGGTAGTTCCCAATTTACCGTTCATGCCTTTTTTAAGCTCCCTTATCATGCCACTTCTGAGTAAACCACTTACACCATCAGCTATGAATTCAGGTATGCAAGGCATTAAGGCCATGCAAGGTTTTCTACGAAATTCTCTAATGGGAGCTATGTTCTGTTTTTTACCAAGCGCCTTCATTGCTCTTTCTCTTACGGCAACTCAGAGAAGTAAGTTTATTTAATTCTATACTAACACAATTGCTAGCACAGGCTAGGGTTTGCAAATTACCGACATTCTCATTACCGGTTTTTACCAACGGTATTCTAGTGTTTTCTGTAGCAGCTGTTTTTAACAATATTTCCGGAATGAGAAATAATTTTTTGTTCTATACTAACAATTACTAGCACCTGCTAGAGTTTGAAAATTATCGACCATTCTCATTCTCATTTCCGATTTTTACCAACGGAATTTTAGCTTTTTCCTTAGCAGCTGCTTTTAACGTATTTCCGGAATGAGAAATAATTTTTAATTCTATACTAACAATTTTTTGCACCTGCTAGAGTTTGCAAATTACCGACATTCTCATTACCGGAGTTTATAGGCGAAAATTCTCAATCACGCTTATACGCCTTTAAGCTCTGGTTTTTCCTTGGACGCTGTTTTTAAGGTAACCTGGAGAATAAAAACTAAGGAAATCAAATGTTAGATTTTTTGAATTAGGTAGAGTTTTCAAGCTTTAAATTTGTTTTAGCTGTTCTAAAAATGTTTAAAAAAATATTTTAAGTATGTAAACATTTCTATCTGGAGACTTAAATGCCCTCTAATGGCTGATTTCTCAAACAACGTAGTACCTTTAAAAAACAATCCAAAACACTCAATTTTTTATGGAGTGTAATCTTGGAACTCTAATACGCGGTTAACCTGTTTAACCACGTTTAATATATAGTATTATGCATAAAGTTTTTGGCAATTTTTTAAATATTTTAATTAAATCAGCAGAATAAAAATGTAATGACAAAGATGATGGTTAAAGAGCTTAATATCCAATGAATAATTGGTAAAAAAAAATATAGTACTAATGATAACATAGTTCTGCAATTACAAAGTTGTTTTTGTTTCTTTGTGTGACTTTAATGTAATTTTGAATGCAGAATTCGAAAAAGCGAGCCTTTTTGCTCTTTTATGTCAGGACTTTTCACAATATAGAAAATGTTGTTCCAAAGTATACACTCCCTTTTTTACGGTCTGCTGTACAAATATTTTATTACATATGAAGGTCGCTTGATATGTATGGTAAAATAGCAAGTTCAGCACCTTTTTTGGAAAAATTTGATTATGTTTTGCAACATAGTCGCCATTTAGGGTTCAACACTAGGTCTAGACAGTTTTTATTTTTTCAACCAGTCGGAGAGGTACTTTCCTCAAATCAACACTGCAACTTATGGATTAACATCGGTAAGGACAGCTGAATTCGACGAGAATCTCTTTCCACCGAGTAAATTTCTAAATTTGGAAACAAGAAGTCGTATACGTCCTTGAATACAAATGTTTACTCACTGCACAGAACTCTTTTTTTTATTTTTATTTTTCATTTTCGTGGCAGATGCCACAATGCTCGTTTCAAAAGTCTGTAGAATGCAGTGCTGTATCTTACTTAAATTTGGCCTGGCCTGTTCGAAGATTGGCCCCTAATCGGGACGTTTCCAAATTAATCGTACCGCCATATCATAAAAATGTACCTAATTTATCAAACGACCCTCGTATTTAGATTATGAAGGTAATATTTGAAAGTATAATATAAAATTGTATAATAATAAATCTCCTGGTTACCTTAATGACAGTAGTTACCGTCGTGGTGAAAGCAATAAGACGTAATTTTTTAACACATAAATTATTTGCAAAACTTTGCTTCTCAATTAATTTCCTGTCGAAAAATTGATTGAAATAGGGAAACCATCCGCTTGTACTTCCAACTGAGGATTTCAAAATTATAAATTAAATTAAGGGACCCCTGAACTTAGTGAGCAGAGGGTCATTACATCTAGGTAGTAAGAAATACCAGTATACGATACCATTACTGGTATAAGATTGAAACTGACGTTTTATGAATACATCCCTAAGTATGATCTTTTACCCTCAAAGTGCTTTTAATGAGATATCTCGTCCATCAAGATCTGACCAATTTTGCTAATGACGTCCTCGAGATATTGCCGATTGTTTGATAACAGGATCAAGTTCTGATCAGATTTCTTCAACTGACAAGATAAATCGTCCATCAAGATCTGGTGAGTTTTGCTAATGGTTAGATACCTCATCGAGACAGCATCGAGAGAGCCCTCCTGATGTTAGTCTCGACGAGATTATCTCATCATTAGCAAAACTGACCAGATCTTGAAGATATCTCGCCATTAGGAAAAAACAGGCCACATCCTGATCTCTTCATGATCAAACAATTGGCCTTATCTTGAAGACGAGATATCTCGGCAGCAATATTGGTCCGATGTGATAGACGACATACCTCAAGAGGGTTAAAATAATATCACAGCGAAAAAAACCGGTAATGATGTTTCGGTAACGGTAACTCCCTCGCCAATTTTGAAAGCCAATTCTTAATCTCCAGCCCCCAGCATATATCTAACCAAACGTGCTAGCCACACGGAGGCAATAAGTTCTTCTCTTCAAAAAGTTTTTTAATGATCTTTAATGTTTCTTTCAACTTTCAAAATATGGGATTTTCTTGCATGCTCTTTTATTTACTTTTTGAATCTATATTACTCTGAAAATGTCATAGTGTTTTATTCCCTTCATGAAGTTCTTAACACTCGAAGTTGTTTCGACGAGATATCTCGTTCATCACGATCCGAAAAATTTTTGATAATGAAAGGATATCTCGCCATACGGATACTGTCGATTTTTTTATCATGACGTAATCTAGACTCGGTCCGTTTTCTTTTAAAAACGATATGCCTCGCCCATCAAGATCCAGTCAATATTTTTATAATGACGAGGTACATCATCAAGACAACCACCAGAATAATTAATGCACTATCTCTGTATGTTCAACCACGAAAATTTCAAAAAAAACCTCCCCTCTTCAATAGCCCGTTGTGTGGCTCCAATACGACACTAATTAATTACCTGTATATCCTCTCATCTTCAGACTGAAGAAAATTCAAATGTACTATTGGGCCGTGGTAGTCCGATAGGAAGAACAACGGATTAGTAACCCGAGGGTTCCGAGTTCGAAACTTGGTTGGGGGGTGATGCACGTCGTGGTCTCAAATGTCCTCACGTTGGAGTTGCGTGGAAGTATAGAGTGCGGGGTGGTCATCTTAGATGTTGCTCTCATCATCTGACCATGGTTCAATATTACGAGGCGTGTTCCTTGGATTTTTCCTTAAGGATTAATCTCGCACCGTTGCCAATAGTCTTCTTTTATCGCTCCACTGCCACATTCGTTAACCGTCTACCTCATAGGTACTCTATCGGAAATAAGGCTTATAGGGTAATAGATTATAAAGGCATGTGGGCATTTTTTAATTGGCATAACCTTTGTTTTACCACACACTTCCCAAGTTTTAATGACAACACCCAATGTTTACGCCAACTTTTAAATCTTTACCAAAATTGAACTTTGAAACCTGGTGTTCGAGATTAAATTTTCACTCAGATTTGAAATGAAGCGTCAAAATTGGTTGCTATTGTAAATTTGGAAGTTTGCATCAAGACGAACCTTTGGGCATATTTAGGTAGGTAGGTTTTCATATAATGATGACCGAATTCATATAAGACGTTATTCTAAATGCAATGGTACCTTTGATTTGCACTACTATGAACAGTTGGTATGGAACAACGGCTATTTTCACTCAGATTTGAAATGTAGCGTCAAAATTGGTAGCTATTGTAAATTTGGAAGTTTGCATCAAGACGAACCTTTGGGCATAATTAGGTAGGTAGGTATTCATATGATGACGAACGAATTCATATAAGACGTTATTCGAAATACAATGGTACCTTTGATTTGCACTACTATGAACAGTTGGTATGTAACAAAGGCGGTTTTTCTTCTTGAAACTATACGGGAATAAAAAGAAGATTATCAATGCTTTCCAAAGCTGTGCCTCATTTCATGTGTTGAAAGTAAATAATGAAGATTTTTTTAATTCGGGTATATTATTTTGCACTTTTTAATTTATATGTATATTTTAGATTTTGTTTTGTTACGTATAGAACATTAGCAACCCCTCTTTGTAAGTTGTATTCACTTTCATCTAACTTCCTGATGGAATAACAGTCCGGTAATATTCCTTGTAGGCAGTTTGTCCGAGAAAGCGTATCAGAACATAGAACACATGTGCAAATATAACGACATCGTAGCGCAGCTGACTTAATTTCTTTATCTCTGTATATTTAAAAAAAAGTTACCGCCGCGGCAGGATTGAAAACTCGCTTTTTTTTTTTTTTTGCTCGATTCTTAGACGGTATTCCGAGGAAGTACAGATCAGAAAATTACAAAATTGACATGGTTTGTTCAAAATTGTACAGGGAACAAGATGAATAAGATTTTATCCAATGCGGGTATTAGTTTACGGTTTAAGTGTCAAAGTTGGAAGAGCGAAATTTCTAACGCGAGTGAGCAACAGACGTAGAATTTTCAGTCTTCAGCAGTGATTTTTTAGAGTACCTCTAAATGTGAATTTTTGTAGAACGGCGAGTTTTATTTTTATTTTTATTTTTATTTTATTTTTGAAATTTTAATTTGGTTCCTGATATTATTATTTTTTTGAGGGTTTGCGAGCGTAGGTGATCACGGGGCGGAGCCCCCTATTATTAAAAAAAAAAGTTACAACCACCACCGCAGGATTGAAAACTCGCTATCTTTTCTCTCGATTGTTAGACGGTTTTCCGAGAAAGTACGGATCAGAAAATCACAAAATTAACATGATTTGTTCAAAATTGTACAAGGAACAAGACGGAGATTTTTTTTTTCCGATGCGGCTATTAGTTTAGGATGCATTAAGTGTTAAAGTCGAAAACAGCGAAATTTCTACCGCGAGTGAACAAAACGCGCACAAATTTTCAGTTTTCAGCCGTGAGTTTATTTTAGAATACCTCTAAACGTGAAATTTTTTAAGAAATTTCAATTTGGTTCCTGATAATATGTTTTTTTAAATTCGGGAAAAATCGGGACATTTTCGATACTTTTTTGTATAAATCTGTCGTATCTATAGCTTATTACTATTAGTTTTTATATTTGAAAACATCACAAGAAACCTTAGAATGTACTCTCTCTAACGGTACAGTTATTTTTCAAATGGGTTTATAAATAAATTCGATTCGATTAAAAGTTGGTCAATTGGCGAGCAGGGGGCGGAGCCCCCTAGTGATATAGAAAATTCCCACACGTGTGGTAAGATACAGGTGGACAGAGAGGGTGACATTTTTTCAGGGGTGTTGTACATTATTTTCAAGAGATGGGTACCATACATTGCCATGTACAGCCGTCCTTAAAAAACAACTACCCCGATCGCAATTGCACAATTTACAACGCAGAACGAAACGGAATGTAGTAATCGATGAAGATGAATGTTTTCTACAAATATCAATATTTAAAATTTGGCAAATTTGTCTAAGGGCCGTCTTCATATAAAATTGGATTCTTGCTCCGATAATTTCAATACGAACCCCCATCTTTTATCACAAATTTGGATTCTACACACAATTTCAGAGGGAAATAAAAAAAAAGTTAATGAATTTCATTGGATTTTCCACCAATTTGTAAGTGTTTAAAATTAGATCTTCTAATGATAAATTGGTGTTTTACGTTTTTTGTTACATTTGCTACAAACATTAATTTTTCTTGGAAATTGTTTTTTCATCCTTTGCTACCCAAAAACCCAAACACAATCTATAAGCATTTTAATTATCAAACTAACATTCCTATTTTTTATCAATTATGAAATTAATATTCATAAAAATTATTAATAGAAACATGGACAAATTTTTACACAATGTGATTCAACTGTTACTGAAACATAGGAACTTCAACTTCTCCAGCTCATTACGTGCAAAATGTATAGCGCAGTGAGACTGTTTGCAAAATTCGATGATTATTATCGTTAGTGGGGATTGCTCACAAAGTAAAAACAGAAATTTCTGCCAACACATCCTGGGATTCAGTCAGAATGGATTCTGACTTTGTCACCATCTTAATGGACTCCATGCCAAGGCTCCTGCAACAGGTCACAGACTTCGACGGTCACTACACGTCTTTAGTAATATTTATAATGTGATTGAACTCCGAACATTTATACGCTCCCTCAATAGTTTTTATGGATGGGGGGGTTCGTATTGAAATTATCGGAGCAATCACCCAATTTAATATGAATACGGCCCCTTAACGAATTTTAAATATTGATATTTGTAAAAAAACATTAATCCCTATCGATTGCTACCTTCCGTTTGGTTCTGTGATGTAAATTGTGCAATTACGATCGGATGAGTCGGGTTTTTTTACGTGTGTACATATTTATATAGTAGTCGTGTTTACATGACTACCAAGGTCCCTCACTGCGTTCTTCCTTCTCCGAGTTCAGTCCACTAGTTGAATTTTTCACCTCTAGAGATCCCATTTTTCTCCTCACCGGATGAGGGCGACAAGACAATAGGTGAAAGTGCCAAAAATGCCTGGAGAGCACAAAACAAAACATGGTAAGACTAGGATCGCCTTTTTACATCCGTTTGAGAGACTTATTAACATATATTCCTCTGCGAAGAAACGAACATGTGAGGTGATGGTAATCTTAGAATCTTGACCAATACTAGCGTGAAGCAGGAAGAAAAATTGTCAGTATGGACGCCAATATAACACATGCATGTTTCAAGAATCCTGTGTAGAAAATGGGCTAAGTTTCGCTTCGACGGCATCAGATCGGTGGAGACATTTTGTCTGGAGTAATTCTCATGGTAGACAAACAGTATTACAGTATTAACGCAATAAAAAGTAAGGTCAAATAGTTTTTTATTATCAGAGCTCGTATCTCTTTTTTTTACCTGTCCAGTGATGAATTTTCGGTTTGCAAAAGCAGCGGAATTCTTGCATTACAATATGGTCTTTGAAAATGGCAAATCACTCACTTGCTTAATGCAGTTATCTTAACCTTTTTCCCATACACTCTGCCCACACGAATCTGCTTCCCTAAAAGGTACTTAATGACATCGTCAAGTTAGGGGATTGAGTTTGATTGTCGAGCTCGAAAGGAATGTGAGAAAATTATAAATGATATTTTCACCCAAGGGGAGCGTCTACGGTGGGTGCTATGGGGCTTACGCCCCTCCTCTCGGAACTAAAAAATAATTAAAATTATTTTTATTTATTTAGTCGATTTGTTCTTTAAAAACTGTGTATTTACGCTCTTATATTTAATGGCTTCAATCTTTTTTCCCCATTTACAAGTGCTCTATTTAAAGGGGCTGGAAAAGAGAATTTGAGCATTTTGAAAATATTTCGTATTTCTTTATAAGAGAATACGGCCACCTTTTGCCTGCAATACAGCTTCTATCCGTCTTGGAGTTCGTGTAGCAAAAATTGACAATGGAGCCAGTCAACCGTCTTGGAGTAAAGTCACTCCAAAACTTCTAGTAGCATGCTCTGAAACTATTTAGTATTTTATATAAATTCATTTAAATATGACCCACATTTTGGTCTGTTTGATAGGACGTTTTAATCATTTTAAACAACACCTTTACAAAAAGACAGCGTGTGTTACCACAAAAACAATCGGCAGCCATGTAGCCCCTCAAAATTAATTACCTAGTACACCAACTGAAGAGAATAGTGAGCTCAGTCCGTAAAATGGATTCAACTGATATTTAGAAGACCATCATATCTTCCGATGTCAAATAAAGTTAAATGAAATATTTTTGACCATCGTCTTTTTCAGTTCTAACACATGCAAAACATGCAGAGTCGTTGTTTGGTAAATCATAAGTTAGGCCAACTTTTCTCAAACTATGTACCGCGCATAGTAAATAAGTGTTTTAAATAATTAACATTTGAGAATAAATGTTTGTTTGTCTTACATTGGATTTATTCAATTATTTTGTTTATTATATACATCTACCTATCGTTCAAGGTGTTACGTTAAAATTTCAGGATTTGTAAAATGCTCCGTCACAGGTTAGTTGGTTGTTTTTAATTTTAATGGCGCAGTCCATATTTGGCCAAGCTGTGCCAAACACAAGAAAACGTCAAGTCCGTCGTAGGAAAGATTTAGGAATCGCTGGGATAGTACGGCAGATAGGTCTTACATACAGAAACCCTTTTCACCCAAACCGGAACATAAAATGTCCATGTGGTGTCAAGTAGATCCCGAGGCCTTTGTAAAATATTCGTTATAGGAGGGTAGCATATATACAGACCTAACTGAATCGTTGAAAAATATTTGGGTGTCTCTAAAGTAGGGATGTACAGAGCGCGTCTCGCAGGCCACATGCGACCCTCCGTTGATTATCTGGCGGCACGCCTCATGCTGTTACTTTAACTTTAATAAGTCATATGATAGGTAAATTTAAAAATTGCACATGTGCACAACAAAGTAACAGTGGTACCTGTCACGGCACATATATCTGTGAGCAAACTTTTTCAGTCGCGAATATTAACAAATTGAAAAATAGCAACCGCTTGACTGTTGAAAATTTAGAATCAGGTTTGCGTTTGGCTACTGCAGAAACCAAATCAAATACTAAAACAATTGTTAAATAAATGCAATACTACGTATCAAAAGAAATTATTCATTTACTTTTATTATCTTTCTTTGCAACAAAATACGATAAATGTAAACAAAATTAATATGAATGATAGCTAAGTTTCATGTATTTTTTGGTGTCCCTCCCATAAGTCACAAAGCACCAGTAGTCCATGATCATAACAAGTCGGTGCATTTGCTCTGAAGCGTGGATGAGAAAAACTTTCTAGTTTTAAAAACATTATAAAAAATTCTACATCAATTTTCTAGTGAAAAACTTAAATCCGGGACGCGATTTTCCAAACCCTCAGAGATACTGCACCGCCAGGTGACAGGCCGGTCGCGCTGGATGACGATTTGTTGCTGAACCAATTAAATTGACCGGTTATCGGGTTGCACTAGGACGACTTGGCGCTGAAGAAATCTCGCCGCACATTCTTCATGTTGTTAGTGTTATCTTGATTGTGTTACACGTGTGGAGCGCACAATGGAAATAGAATTAATATTAAAAGAAATCCCAAAAGATTTCAACGTAGTTTTACATATGGAAAATATCATTATTCTTCGAAGTTCCTTGGCAAATGAAAATGACGCTGAAGTTAAAACTTTTTTTATATGTTGCAAGATAGTTTATTTCCTTTAAAATGAAACAGTATTCGAACTATAACTAAAGTTTGCACACAAAGATACACAAAAGTTTGCAATTTTTTACTGATAAAAGATGACTTAGATTTTTAATTAACTGATTAAAAAACAGTTTTTTTTTATAACAGCTATTAAAACAAGGATTCTTATTTAAACTAAATGAGAATAAAATTGTTAAACTAAAAACAGATGTTTTTTTATAAACTGATGAAAACCTGTTTTTTATTATAGATAAGAGATTTTATAGATTTTTTATAATTTCAAAAGATAAATTCCAATTTAAATATATTAACATTTAAAGTTACTGCTTATTTAAAGATCCCATTGACTTATTAAAGAAAATCTAATAACAATCACCCCGTAATATTAATTATTTAATAAGAACTAATCATATAATTAATTAATCACAAATTATGATTAATTAATTAAGACAATCCATTGGACTAATCAATTTGAGCAGATATTACAGATAATTACTACTTTGCATTTAATGTTCATTGCTTTGTTAAACTAAGTTTCTAAAAAAAAAACCGGTTTAAACCGATAAAATCCGTTTAAAAAAAATCAAATCGCCCTAACTGTTATCCATTGAAACTTCTTGCTAAAAGCGCGACGACGGAGCGATAAGTCGCCAAGAAGTTGGATCAACCTTCCCACAATTCCTTAACGCTTCTCACAGCGACCGGCCTGTCACCTGGCGGTGCAGTATCAGTGAGGGTTTGGAAAATCGCATCCGGGACAGGGCAAATCACTCTCGTAGAGGTCACCCAAATAGCACAGAAATGTTGAATTTGGCTGAATGATTGAAAGTCATTTATTAGCATTCGCAAATTCTTCATGGTATGTCAGTGCTAATCAATGTTTACTTAACGCTGAAAGAAAATTATTTTTCAATGCTAACTACTTCTTTTTACAACGTTGTAATAGCGTTGGGGAAATTTTCAATGCTGAAATTTGGGATAAAAAAGTTATTTATATTTCGTTATATCAACGTTGACATGTCACACGGAATCAATGTTTAGTTAACGTTGAAAGAAAACCATTTTCGACGTTAACGCGAGCTCTTTTCTCAATGTTGAAATATTGCTGATATAGTGATGTTTTCAGTGTTGAAATTTGGGTGGGAAAGAGGTTATTTATAGCTTTTTTTATATCAACTTAACATGAAGCATGAAAACAACGGTTGTTTCAATGTTGAAATTTGGTTGAGATCACTGATATTTAGCCCTATCCAACATTAATTTGCATTTATCTATCCCCTTTTTTAACGTTGAAATTTGGTTTAAGCCACTGCTAGTTAGCTTTTCGTTCAACGTTAACTTACTTAAATGTACCTAACCATTTTGTCAACGTTCAAATTTGATTGATATCACTGTTATTTACTGATTTGTTCAATGTTGATTTCCTTAAATTTGACGGGCAACGGTATCCTGGTTGGAAAAGCAGCGGATTAGCAACCGGGGAGTTGTGAGTTCGAATCCAACCAAAGACCGTTGTGTATAAAAGGGGCTGGTGCACTTTGAATCTGTCGTGGCCTTCTCAGATGAGTTCCGCTACGATCTGGACTATAACGATGGACGCGTACACGTCAGACGCTACAGAGGCGAACGCCTTCTCCCGGAGTGTCTTATTCAGCGTCACACTGGACAAACGCCTGGCTTATGGTCTGGGTTGCTATTGGATATCATGGACAATCCCGCCTACTTTAAACTGTGGGGACCCTGACCAGCGGTCGCTACATCAGGGAAGTTGTGGAGCCCGAGGTCCTATCTCCTGCAACGCATTCCTGGAGCTGTATTTTTAGCAAGACATTGCCCGTCCACATATTGCTCGGAATGTACAAGCCTTCGTCAGTGCACGACAGGTTCCACCTCTTTCATGGCCTGCACGTTCACCGGATATGTCACCCATTGAGTAAGTCTGGGCAAGTCGGTCGGCAACTCACACGTACCGCTCGACGTAGTGTAGAGAGTAAGGCTGAACTTTAGCATCAGATAGAGGCCATCTGGAATGCCATTCCTCAGCATGACATTCAGAATCTGTGTGATTCGATGCCACCACGTTTACAGGCTCCCATTGCTGTGACTGCACCTTAAATCTGTCGTGGCCAAAAGTCCTCACGCTAGGTTGGTGTGAAAGTTTGAAGAGTAGGGTGCCAGCTGTCTTCAAGCAGGTGTGACCTCGTTATCTCACCGTGCTTCAAAATTACGCGGGGTAGTCCTCGGATCTCGTCATCAGTTTGTAGCTCCAGTTTAGCGTTAATTATATACCTACCTACCTTAAATCTGGCCATTTCTCAAACGCTAAAATTTGATTATTTAACCATTTGTTCTACTTTGAAATTTGAATAGTTAGGCACTTGTTCAACGTTATGTGAAGTGCTTAAATCTAGTCATATTTTCAACGTTTAAATTTGGTTAATATACACAGTCCAGTCACATTAATGTGACCACCTATCAAAAGCCAGAATAACCACCTTTGGCGGACCGCTGCGAGATGTGCAGGAAGAGAGTCAATTAGGTTTCTGAAGGTGTTGTTCACTGGGATGTTGAGCCATGCCGACTCAGGTGTCGTGGCCAGCTGCGCTAGATTACGCGGTTGAGGATCCATGGTGTGAACAACCCGATCGAGGTGGTCCTACAGATTCTCAATTGGGTTTAAATCCGGTGAGTTTGCTGGCCAGGGGTGTACGGTAAACTCATCCTGGTGCTCTTCGAACCACGCACATACACTGCGAGTTGTATGACACCTCGCATTGTCCTGCTGGTAGATGCCATCATTCTGAGGAAAAATAATTCGCATGTAGGGGTGGACATGGTCCGCAAGGACAGATGCGTACTTGTCCTGATCCATCGTGCCTTCCACAATGATGAGTGCACCCAGTGAATGCCAGGAAAACATTCCCCAAACCATAATGCTCCCTCCTCCAGCCTGGATCCTTCCGGAATTTGTTGCAGGGTGTTTGCTATCAGACGTTTCACGCCGTATACGCCAACGTCCATCTGTAAGATGTAGCATAAAACGCGATTCATCGGAAAAAGCCACTTGTCGCCACTCTGTGGACGTCCAGTTGCGGTACTGGCGTGCAAATTTCAGCCTTCGTCGCCGATGAACGGCAGTCAGCATAGGTGCATTAACCAGGCGTCTGCTGCGGAGGCCCATGCGCAGCAACGTTCGCTGAACCGTTGCTGAGGATACACTCTTGGTAGCCCCTTGGTTCATCTGGGCGGTCAGTTGCTCAACAGTTGCACTTCTATTCGCCCGAACGCATCTCCGTAGCCTCTGTCATCTATAGCCCGTGGTGCACCACATGTGCCACTCCGCTGATATTGGATAGTGCCATTTTGCCATGCACGGTATACTTTTACCACGGTGGCACGCGAACAGTTCACAAAATTAGCCGTTTCCGAAATGCTTCCACCCTTGGCCCGAAAGCCAATAATCATGACAATTTGGACGTCGGATAAATCGCTATGTTTCTGCATTACGCCAACGATTGAATTGCTTTCCTATGCCCTAGGACATCCTTTATATACATTCCACTGCAATGTGCTACCACCTGCCTTTTGTGATTGGTTATTTCGCGTTGACGTCGAAAGTAGGTGGTGGTCACATTAATGTGACTGGACTGTGTATATCAGGCCTCGAAATAGATTTTTTATTACAGGTGCACCTTGTGCACCTAAGTTTTGAAATTAGGAGCACAGGTTATATTTTAGGAGCATATTTTAAAAAAAACGTAATATAATAGCATTAATGTGTGTGTGTGTAATGTAAACTACATTATTATTTGGGTATGTTTAAATATGTTAGTGGTAGATGTGGTAAATAAAAATAATTAAACGTCTAAATTCTCCGGCGAACGGCTGTCACGACAGTCGCTTCAACAGAGCCATCTGGAAAATGTTTCGATCATCGGAAAGTTCTGGTGGCAGTGGCACAAGTAAACCTTCCTCCTGTATAAACCCGTTACGGCCCAGCGATTTTGTTTTCGCAGAGTGTGTATTTAGGAATTTTAATTATGTTCCTTTAGAGCGGGAGAGGTCGATACTAATATATATTTTGTACAAACATCAAAATAACATAAAACCCACCGTTTTTTTAACGTTAGGTGCACTGCGTGCACCTGGAGTAGAAAAATTAGGTGCACAATTTAATTTTCATGTGCACAGTGCACCTGTGCACCCGGGTATTTCGAGCCCTGGTGTATATCGCTATTATGTATTACTTGATTTCTTGAATTGAAGCATTTTCAGTTGAAATTTGGTTGTTTAGCTATTCGTTATCGTCGATGTGATTAAATCTTGCCATATTTTCAACATTGAGATATTATTGAGACCACTGCTATGTAGTATTTTACTCACCGTTAAATTACTTTGATTTTGTCATTTTTTCAACTTTTAACTTTCGTTATTTCTATGTGGATCTCTGTTATGGTGGAAAAGAGTTTTCAATGAAAATTAACTCAGTTCAGTGTTGAAATTGTTTTTCATTTTTTATGTTTTCAGCGCTGAAATTATATTTACATAGACTTAATTAAATATTGTTGAAATATTTTCATTTGAATGTTGAATTTTGTTTGAAAAAGATAATTTTTAATAAGGAAATTTACCTTGACAAATGCTAATTTTAATCGCATGGCAGTTTGATTCATCTTTTTTTTAGTATTGAATACGTTTTACGAAAAATTTTACATTTAGCAACATTATATTACGTTTTAAGACAGTAGCGATATAATTTAAATTGAATTCTACTTAACTATAGTTGAACTTGTGCGAATAATTATGACGGAATATTCTTAGTTTTCAAGAAAAGTTTAAATTCTATCCCTCTATTAACTTATTCTACTATTAACTCTTTGTGTACTTAGGATAGTACAACTCTTTGTGTACTTAGGATAGTACATGTTTTTGTGTACTTAGGATAGTACAACTTTTTGTGTACTTAGGATAGTACAAATTGCAAGCAATGTAAATAGACATAGTTACAGTCCACTGATGAAAATACACATTTTGAGATATATTGAAGTTTAAAGCATAAAATTGACCTTACTTCAGGTACGTACAGGTATTTTTCAAAAAATTATTTAAAATACTTTTACTCAACGTATCTCTATAACATTATTTTAAACAGAATTGCATGAACATTTATTAAAAAAAATTTTAAATAGTTGAAATTTTGAAAGATTTTTGTGCACTGATCCCCTTAAATCACATTTAGTTTCGGATTGGCTGAGATGATCCGCCTAAGAAAATTAAGACATTAACTTGCCTCAGATGGAGATTGAATTATTAAAAGTAAAACATACAATTTTAAACCATTTGATGCTTATAAAACAAGCGATTTTAGAAACATCAATTCAAGGAAATAACAGGGTTTCGATTGTCATTTTGCGAAGAGTTTTTATTTTCTTTAAGTCAAATATATTAATTCTATGGTAACAAACGATTACAAAATTTATTCAAATTAGATTTTACAGTAAGGTAAATTAATTAAACTAAATTATTTCTAAGAATGTAGTGATACATAATTCTATACTTTTGAACTAAAGATGTAACACTACTACGTTCTTATTATAGGGTAGGGATTTTTTACATCACTACTGAAAAACTAACAGAAATGTAATAAGAAAACGTATCGTGAAACATGTTTACAATCAAGAGACAAAATCCAAATATATAAATACTTGAAAGATCTGACCAGTTTTGCTGATTGCGGGATATCTCGTTATCAAGATATTGATGATTATTTTAAGATAACAAGATCAAGATCTGTCGGTTTTCTTCTAATGGTGAGATATCACGTCCGTCAAGATCTGGTCAGATGAGAGACCTCGTCGAAAAAAAACCCTGTAGGGTTAAATAACCAAAAAAAGAAAAAAAAACGAGCAATATTGGAAATAGGGGAGCTATTGGGGAGGAATAAATTGGCTAAGGAGCAACAGTGGGTAATAAGATGATAAAAGTTAGGTTGCAAAAGCAGATTCCCACGCTTCATCATGGACTGTGGGCGGTGGCAAGAAAAGTGTTTCGATTGCGTTTCCGTCATTTTATTTAGTTAAGCGTGGTTTAGTGTCCCCCAAAATCTTTTAAATAAAGACTTGTTGCAGCACTTTTCTAAGGCTGTAAGTAGTTAGCGGTAAAGATTTACAAATGCTGCTGACGAAAATAAACCCTAATGTAGACAAATTGGTGACTCACCGGGCTCATTCTTCTCATTTGTGGTAATTTTTAATTTCACTGATTGGTTGATATTAATTATTTGTAACAGTGAGCAATCTAGTACTTATATGCAATTTACTTTTGCTGTTTAATTTTAATCAACAGCTATATAATGTCAGTTCCAATTTCTTAATATGCCATGTAATATGCAACAAGATGCATTGCATCTAGAGCACCTAATCTCCTTTAAAGTAGGCACCTCACACATTTCTTCCGGAGTCTCGTATTCTTTTATATTTGGTTCTCTCATTTCTAAATGTATGCCACGTCCTAGGTCTTAAATGTGGTCTAAAAGGAAGCGGTCTGTTAATATTCCAGAACGATAATTCAATCTCCATCATCACAAAATTTGATTAAATCTCACAAAAACTCGTTTCAGTTTTTAAATCTTTTCCAGCCCATCCATCTTCCTGCTCTAAACGGGAGAAATATTGAATCAAAACATCGATTGTGAAAGAGATTTCCCCCAAATAACTATATTAGAACCATGATTCCGACCATTTTCTCAGCCCCCTCCAAAGTAAAGTTCTGGATGGACGCCCGACAATAGTTATCTTCAAATCAACTTTTTTACAACATCGAGATTGGTTAAACTTCTATATACCTAATTCTCAATGGAAGAGAAAATTAAACATTGTTTTCAATTTTAGTACTATACCCTGTTTTTCACTATACACTGGTGCCAAAAGTCATGGAATACCTCCTAATATCGTGTGGGACCTTCTTTTGCCCGGCGAAGTGTAGCAACTCGACGTGGTATTGACTCAACAAATCGTCGGTAGTCCCCTGAAGAAATATTCAGCCAAGCTGCCTGTACAGCCGTCCATAATTGCAAAAGTGTTGCCGGTGCAGGATTTTGTGCACGAACTGACCTTTCGATCATGTCTCATATATACTCGATGGGATTTATGTCTGGCGATCTAGGTGGCCAAAGTATTCGCTGGAATTGTCCAGAATGTTATTCAAACCAATCGCGAACAATTTTGGCCCGGTGGCTTGACGCATTGCTATCCTAGAAAATTACACCGTTGTTTGGACACATCAAGTCCATGAATGGCTGCAAATGGTCTCCAAGTAACTGAACACAACTCTTTCCAGTTAATGATTGGTTCAGTTTGACCAGAGGACCGTGTATGCAAAAACAGCCCACGCCATTATAGAGCCACCACCAACTGGAATAGTGACTTGTTGACAACTTTACTCCATGGCCTAGTGAGCTCTTAACAACTGGAATCGTGACTCATCTGACCACGCAACGTTTTTCCAGTCATTTAAAGGGTCCAACCGATATGTTCACCAGCCCAGCAGAAGCGCTGCAGCCGATGACGTGTTGTTAGTAAGGGCATTCGAGTCTGTCTTCTGCTGTCATATCCCATCAACGCCAAATTTTGCTGCACTGTCCTCACGGACACGTCTGCCGTACGTCCCACATTGATTGTTGTTATTTGACGCGGTGTTGCTTGTCTGTTAACACTGACTACTCTACGCACACGTCGCTGGCCTCGGTCATTAAGTAGACGCGGTCGGCCACTGCGTTGTCCATGGTGGAAGATAATGCCTGAAATTATATTTTATTGACACTCTTGACACTGTGGATCGAGGAATGTTGAATTCCCTAACAATTTCGGAAATGCAATGCCCCATGCGTCTAACTCCAACTAGCATTCCGCGTTCAAATTCTGTTAATTTCCGTCGTGCGGCCATAATCAAAAAACTTTTCACGTGAATCACTTGAGTACAAATGAAAGCCCTGACAATGCACTGCCCATTTATATTTCTTACGCGATGCTACTGTCATCTGTATATTTGCATATTCCTATCTCATGACCTTTGGCACTTCAGTGTATATGTACCATGATTGTGACCACTTTCGCAGCCTATATCCCAAAGTAAAATTCTGGGCTGGCGCTTGACAATAACTAGCTCATGTCTACTTTTATACAACATCGAGACTGGCCTGACATACCTAATAATTTCTCTATCAGAGAAAGAAAATTAAAACTTTTTTCAGTCTCCAAAGGTGTGCTGTGTCCTGGTGAAAAAATGTTTTAGATGATCTCTGATCTCTGAAAAGAGGTAAATCCTACATTTAATATTTTGTCTAAAGATCTTAAAGGAAAAAAATGGTATTTCAAAGGAGTCACTCATATACTGTATAAGGATTGGTAAAGAAAACAAATATCCGTGAGAAATCTAGAAGAATGTAATAGATTGTTTATATTTACACAGGGTGGTCAGAATCGTGACCAGTTTTCATACCACGCGATTCCTGTCCTAAAACCAAACCAAAAAATGTTTTGTTTTTCAACTGACCAGAATTTTTTTTTTATCCTACGCCCAGCTTAAGGCCTTTCGGCCATACGTTGTCTTGCCGTCCAATAGAGCGAAGAAAGTCCTTGGGGGGAAGTATCCCTGATGTTAATGTCCTGTAAATTAGAGCACTCCGCAAGGTGATGTCTGTTCATAGGACCATCGCAACAAAGCGGACAGATCGGGAGGTAGCCACACCAATTCTATGTAGATGCTGTAGAAGATAGTCGTGTCCGGTTAACAAGCGGAAACAGGTCACTCCCATTCTTCTGGGTAGATCAGTAGGAATTATTCCCTTATTACTCAGCAGGCAATCCCAACTCCTTCACTGGATATCCCTCCGAAACTGCAGTTTTCTTTGTTTCTAAAACTGAGATTTTATGCAAGTCCTGCAGTTCCGCAAAGAGAGAGGTGGGGCAGGGAGAGGGCTGATTTAGTCAATCTGTCAGCTTCCTCGTTACCCTTTATCCCAGTGACTAGGAATCCACTGGAGAACAAATTCACCACCACCCTCATAGAGGTGACTGATAGTTTCTTTGCAATGTGCCTCAGCCATTGAATGTGCGTGGTTTCTATCAGTAAGAGCCTGAATTGCGGCGGTTGAGTCGATAAAACTGACCAGAAGTGTTCCACGTTCAACTGCACAAACGGCCGCTTTTACGGGCTGGTTCTCATTTCTATACAGAAAGCATGTCGGTACGCATGCATAAAGCAGAAAATTTAATTTCGCAAGATTGTTGAACCAATGTGAGGCTTCCCTTAGAGCTTGAGGCAGTCTTTTACAGAAGCGGGAAATCAGGAGAGACTGAGAACATGTTCGAAGACTAACTGAGCATATTATCTCGACTGGATGCATGCATTCATCGAAGGAACTGGGAATAATCCGTTCTGAAGGAACCTATTGCACATAACCAGTAACCAATCAATGATAAATCAGAAGCTGAAATCATCGAGCGTGCTTTTACTTTCTTACACGGGCATCACAACCCCAAGGAACCCAAAAGATTTGTCCACTTAGTTTTACCCTCACCTACCCTTCTACTTTTAACTTTTTTTTCTCCTACGTAGATTACTCGACTTTAGCGTAGCTTGCCCAATATGACCCTTGCGCCATAAAACCCGCAATCATGCGTTTGCCTTCTTGTGGTAAAAACCAATGATATTAACCTCTAAGTGATTTCGACGAGGTAGCTCGTCCATCAAGATCTGACCATTTTTTATAGAGCGAGATCCAAGATCTGGTCAGTTTTCTTCTAATAATGAGATATCTAGTACATGAAAGATCTGGTCAGTTTATCTATAATGACAAGATATCTCGTCGATACAACCACCAAGAGGGTTTTTAAAGTAGAAACTGGCGTTTCAATCAGATTCATATTAAAAAACTGTCGTGTTGTGTGCTTCAAAGATTTTAACAAGTCAATCTGAATGAATTTTTTATTTTTTTTCTCAGGTCACTGCATGTATACAAAACTATGAGTAACGTACAAATAAAATAATAAATATAGTATCTCAATGTTAATCAGCGGTTCCCAAAGGGTGTACCGAGGCACCCTGGGGTGCCACGAAGAGAGATTAGGGGTAGCGCAAAGCGCCCATGAAGCAGTAGCTATTATAAGGAGCAAATATCGTTCGAAAATAAATGTCGTAAAAGAAATGCGAGTAGCTGTATCTTAATTCTACGATCCGACAAATTGTGCAGTGAGCAGTGGGCTCACCCGTCGCACAAAACACACACATATACTTCCAAGAGCATGTTGAAGATTATTTTGTTTGTTTTATTTAATTTTTTGTTTAATTGATCGAATCTAATTTTTTACCTGAAGAGAATAGATTGGTCCATATAAGGGATTTTCTCAGTAAGCAAACCAGACAGAAAACCGGGATTTTCCTTCCGATGCCCAAATGCTTTCGCATAAGTATCGAGGTTACCTTAAAATGTGCCGTTTCGTCATTTTAGCGTTAAAGGGGACATGTGCAGTCCTATTACCGTAGCTGAGCAGATAAAAAAAATGCGTGTTAAAATATGTTAAGGGTATGTTACACTTGCAAACCAATTTTTTTTTATACTTGCTTGACTAGACTTTGAAAAAACGTTCCTTTTATGGAAAAAATACACATTTTGATGTATTGAAATTTAAAGCATAAAATTAACCTTACTTTAAAACGTACAGGTATATTTTTCAAAAAATTATTTAAAATATTTCTACTCAATGTATCTTCATAAATAATATATCTTTTTAAACAGCACTGTATAAACATTTATTGAAATTTATCAAAAAAATAATCGAAATTTTTAAATATTTTTGTACACTGGTCTACTTAATTTAATTGGCATCGAGCACTTCATTCTTTGGGATTTTTATTGGAGACGTGCTGCAATCGTATTCGAAAAGCAGGCCAAGTTCCGTCACGTTGGGGATACGTACAGGATGCACGTTCAACCACAAACACACTTTGGCCAACCACATCTGCTTGACAGAAAGACTATCATTTGAACGAACTCATAACGAGTTACACTAAAAATGGATAAAAGATCATAGAACAGAGCTTCAGGCATAAAGCTCTTCGGTCACTTTGTAGTAATATCTGCGTTTTGGTTTACTAAGGAAGTGACTTGGGGCATGCATGCTGATCATGTGCGCTAATTAAACGTTTTGCTGTTGAGTCTGGCTCTCGCGAGTTCGCATTCGAGTCGTGTAGCGTTTAACGTATGTATTCGTTAGATCATATGATGTTTAAACGTAAACAATGCGTTTCCATATTGGGGATTGTAGCTCCAACTTTATCGGTTGGTGTCGTAAGTGATAGCAACGATTAAGGATTGGCAAAACAAATCACTTATGGCGATCATTAAATATGATATTGCATATTGCAACCCTTTCCCATGACGAACTATCTACCCCTTCCAGAAATAGCCATCTCCCTTCTCACCATAACGCTACAGATCTACACCTGGAACACAATTTACAACTCATATCTGGGAAACTTAAATTGCTGAAACACTTGTTAGAGATGAGACGTCCATAATACTCACTTAAATAAGTTTTCTAGTGATTAATTAATACATTTTAATATAAAGTTAATAAATTATACATTTTAATAAATTAATTTAAAACTTTTGTTTAAAGTATTTTCTCTTCACAGCAGAGGTACGCAAAACCCCAGAGATGGATGATATGATATTCTACTGCAAGAAATGTCTGGAGAATCTCAAAAAATTTAAAGAATATGCATATTCTAAAGAGCCCAATTGGCTGAATGAAAATTCTTGATAAAATTCTTCAAGTTCCCTACTGATGCCAAAACATTTCACACATAATTTTAGTATTGTTATTTATGTAAAAATATTTATTTAAAACCCTTCATTACCTTAAAAAAGCTGTATCCATGAATTTGTTAATATTTTTAATAACATTACAACTCAATGAAAATGGACATAAGTGCAATTATGCAAGCTATATCAAAGATTAAAAGAATCTGGAAGCTCAACTTTGTGATTGTCCTATAGCATTTATCATATTACAGTCGATAAGTTTTAAAGAACCTTTGTGATTTTGCATGAAATATTTCAGTAATAATTTGGATATTTGGAATAATCACATGGATTTTGTTTTTAAATATATTAGCCAGTACTACTTTGACTTTATTTGTAAATCTATGTTCATTTAATCGTATTACAAACTATGATTGTTTAGATTAAGTGATTTTTATTCTGTATCTTGATAACCATAAGGCCACTTGGATTTCTAACAATCTAAATGTTTCTTACAATGTCATAATTTGGATTATAATATTTCTTAAAATGCTTCACAACTTGTAATTAAGATATTGAATAAAGCAAAAATTTTGTCTTGTATTATGTTATATCAAATTTTCATTCAAATTTAGCATGCAAATGATCAGTATATTTTTTACAACCTTTGTGGAAAAAAAGAAACAATAATAACAATAGAAAGATGAAAATGGGCCCTTTTGGCCCCTTGCATTGTTTCTCGAAATGTAACTCCCATGCCCATGGATTGATTAAGTTGATATTTCACGACTTTCAATTATTTAAGTCATATTTAATGTATATTTAATCACTTTAGCCTAGCTGTCATAGAAGTTGAGATAGTGAACTGTAAACCTAGAAAGATGGGAAGGGGCCAAAATGGGCAATATCCTATTTTGTAGTGATAGCGCGAAACCTTTCCTGATTGATGGCTATAATTACCTTGTAAGGACATTGAAAGTAGTTTTCTTGTCTTCCCCTCCGTACATACTGTTTGCAAGCATTAGAAGCCCTACCCAGTTGTGAACAAAGATAAGTAACAGAATGAATGTGATTTAGTAACGATTGGCGACATTCTGTCAGCAGTCAAAATTCTTAAACTAAACAACTGCAATGCCTAATGCTTTGCTCAATGGCCATATTGAATAGAAACAAACAATTAGTTACTCTTTTGGTTCAGAAAGAAGATAGCATGCAGAAGTGGGCTCATGCATGAAGATATTTTGATTTATATAATCTACAAAGGCATGTATGTGGATGCAACAGAAAGTAACCAGCATACAATATCATAAACAAATTCGCAAATCAATTCAGAACGTAGTGTCCAATTCACTGTCCAAAGAAAACAAAACACATAGTGAAAGTAACAATCTACATGATACTATGTAAAACAAAGTCACAGCCATCTACATCTAGAACTAATCTGCAAGGGCAATGATATGAAACTACCAGCGATGTGGCATTTAAAATTAAAAATCTAAATCTACTGCTGATCTGCATCTAAAATTAAACAGCAAATACTCAGATTTTTCCACAGGTAGTTAAAAACTAAACAGTCAGGGTGCAACCATTATTTTTTTTTAAATTTATTATTTAAAATGATAAAATTGATAAACTTAGGATTCCATGGAACCCAAGAGAAACACTACCTTAGAAAAAATCTCGCTAAAGGGGGTAAAGAAAAATAAAACTATTCCCAAGCATCCATACTATACAATTATTTTTATTTATACCAAATATTAAAAATTTTCCCAAATAGATCTTAGGCATTTTTAGGCATTGCCTGATTTAATTTTTAATGCAGATATTAAAATATATAACTTTATTGATTTGAGACAAAATTTACACATACATATTCTTCTCTTGCCATGGTTTTAAATTAATAGACACATGACAGCCAGAGTACATGATGAATAACAGAGGCACCAATGGAGTTATTCCACCTAACATTAATTAAAAAAAATTAATGGAATTTCACAAATTTTCAAACAAAAATACAATGAATTGCATATATTTGAATAAGATGCTCAATTCCTAAAACTAATAACTCCTGAAATGCTGAACAGTATTTTTATCAGCTAAATTCAAAAGAAATTACATCAAATTAACTTTTAAACAACTTAACGTCCCAATAATTCTTCCGTCTATAAGCAAAGCAGTTTACCATATTCTGGTTCCTTTTGGGAAGCCATCATTCTCATGAGCAGCTTCACATGACAATCAGTCTATTTACAAAACTGATTTCTAAAGTTTCATACAAAGGAAACTTCATATAAGTATATGGACTAAAGCAAGACAGATTGTTGAGAACCTGATAAATTTAGAAATCCAGTATTGAGGTGTAAGCATACAGCTTCTTCAACCCGTATCACTTCAACCAAAAGTAATGCTTCCAAGCTCAAGCGCTGTACTATGCACGCTATACGATTCTACCATAGTAACTCAATGATTTCATATTTTCGTCTATATGAGATAATACAGTAAAACTTTCATGGCTCAACACCATAAAATTTTTACCTCTTTTCAAACTTCTTCAGTAGTCTTCTCATGGTTGGTGAATTGATGGTATGTTCATTCAACTTAAATTCTAGGTACTAGAGGGATAACTATAATGGTTATCTGATTAAAGCCATTAAGAAAACTTACCTAACAGGATTCTTTTTATTAGTAGGATTCCTATCTCACAATTCGAAAGGAAAAATGCACATGATATACACATCATAAGAAAATGAGGCGTTGCAATTGCAGCTTTTAATCTTTTTTGATGGACAAAAGGAATTTTCTGAAAATAAATCAGACAAAACGACAATCAAACACACATTGATCATTTTTAAATATTTTAAACTACAAGGGCAGAACAACTGAAAGTTGACAAACAATCTTAACAATTTTGACAGCTATTGGTAAGTTTGTGTAAGTAGAAATTCAGATTCATATTACTCAATTATACCAACATCATATTTGAATGTTAGTTACAGTTTAAGGCAAACTTAAATTAAAATCTTAAAACATCAATTACAAAGTTTGTGGCCTTGTGATTTTTATCCGGTTTGACGAACCACTAGTTGCGTTGATGGTGGGAAGAAAACAGAGTGTATAATTTTAAAACATTTAATTTTATTAACAAGGATGGACATGTATAAAAGGCATTTCAGTGGAGCAGGAGAAAAATCACAAGGCTGCAAATATTTACAGTTGAGATCAGTTCTTAAGATTTACTTCAGTTCAGTTCTTTAACATGTTCCGCATTTCCAGATGCGGAAGTGCAAATGGGTGCAAACAATAACTAAATGCCGGAGTATGTTAATATCTATTAAAATTATATGACAAGTATGCCATTGATATAAAAGTAACAAATAAATTTAAAACTTGATAAAAGTTTTTTAAAAATCTATTTTTTACAGTAAAGCATTAATTCTTATAAACACACGTATTCATGAAGCCAAATTGTGTAAATATGATTACATGTTTCTTAATAGAAAATCTAGAAACTTTTTGTACATTTCAAAGAAAAAATACAATGCAAATAATAATTGCAATTGCTAGTTGCAATCTTTATTTGAATCACAATGAAAAATACTGTCAGTAACAAATTGTTCAGTGTTTATATTGCAACGTCATGAGAGCATCCAGAATCGTGGGAGCTCACAACGGGAATCATTCACCAGGTCCACCCCCTTGTCTGACTGCGGAAGTGACGACTGGAGGAGGCGGGCTGGGAAGAGACACTTTGGAACAGAGGCTTTTTCTAGCCACAGACGATTTGTGAAACTTTGATCTTAAGGAGGCTGTATTGTATCGGTGATGAGCATCGTCTTTAATTATAAAACTGTAGCTGTATAAATTCTGTAAAAAGTTTAATTTTTAATATAACTATTTTAGCCAGGAAGTGGTTTTACTTTTTCGTCGATACAGTACAATATTGAGGCATAGAAGAAACTTTTTATGTTTTCCAAACATTGAATACTTTTTGTCACTTAAATTCATTCAAAATGAAATTTCATGTTCCATAGCGGACTGATTTAATAAAGTAGGGATATATTTATGTGAGGAACAACGAAAAAATGTAAATAAACACACAAAAGCTAATTTTTTCCTAACTTGAAATTTTCCACATTACTTTTAAAGTTAATTTGCATTTAATAATTTTAGAAATAGAAAAACTTTCTAGAATTTCAATACTAACTTTGAATTGTTTCCCAATGCGTGTACTTGAGACATACTGCATGGCAATTTCTGATGAGAGGAGTAAGCAATTCATTGCACCTGACACACATATTGGTTTTTCGAAACCATGCCACATGCACATGAAAGAAAAGCATATGCAGAGAGAAAATATTTTCCTAAGGCTGTTGTAGTTGTCATGAATAATAGGTCGATATAAATATCTAGAAAGATAATTGATATTAAAACGTAGTTAAAGACAAAAATAGTACAGTACAAACTTCATAGCTCAACACCAAAAACTATTGACACTTCATTTTAAACTTCTTATGTTGTCTTCTCATGACATTCATGGCTTATGGAGTTTAACAGTATGTTCATTAACTAATTATTAATCAAATAAATTCTAGACACTAAAAGAATGATTACTAAAAGTGTGACAATGGTTTTTTAATCCAAGCCATTAAGAAAAACTAATATATGGTAAGATAATGTGATGGAAAACTACTTCGTTGATCTCAACATGAAGGACATATAATGAAAATTTTTAAAACACAATTTTATTCCTCACTGACAAACCTTATAAAGTAACGAAATTTTATAACAATCTTGAAAAAAAATAAAATTTTAGAGAAAATGGGAAAATTAATTTGACAAATCTTGAATTTTACTGTACTAATATAAATAAAACATCACAAGCACATGAACTGCAAATTCCTCATGATACAGACCCATAAAAAAATGGGTTAGCCAGTGACATGGTACCAGACCCAGGGTGAAAGAAATCTGAAGTCTTTTCATGAATAAAATTCAAAATTAACATCTCATTTGAGATCTAACCATTTGCAGGACCCTAGAATTCAAGCAGGGAAGATATGATAAAATATATTTTAATTGCAAAATTTCATCATTTTGCTAGTACTAACTGCATTAATTACTGTACTTAATTCAATTCCCAGATAAATATTTCACAGTAAAAATGTACTCGAAAATAAACAACTGCTAATATGAAGAAAAATATAAAATCAAATTAAATGAAAATTGCACAAGGATTATCTAATTATCCATAAAAACAAATTGCACATCCCAGTGATTGTATAGAGAGCAATTCTCACAGGTTCTAAAAACACATACTGCTCAGAGGTCAAAGATATGCCAATTCTTATCAAACTTCACAAATTGATGAAAGCATTCTAAAAGTCAGCAATATAAGTGGTCTTTCCTGGATCTCGTTCAAATATTCAACTCTTATATCAAAAAGTATTTTAAAATTTATGTAACTTTCCATATAAGAATAAATGGATGCTTTCGCAAAGGAGTTTAAGAGTAAAATATATGGTCACTTAACCTTTGTGGGTGCAGTAGTTGTGCCATCTCAGAATAAGAAATAAAAGTAAGCCATAATGTAAGGGTTGACAGAGCGATCAGCCTATTGGCTTTAAATTCTTTTCTAGAAGATGGTAGATTTTACAAGAAATGCTTATTAAGATATTTTTTGCTACTATGACATCTATCTTAACAAAAATTAAATTAACAAATGTATAAAGGTTAAAAAATAGTTTTATATTACTTCAACAACCATAAATAAAGCCCTCTGTCGAAATGGCGCCAAAGAAATGAGGACAGATGAATACAACTGATGCACTTGGGTGGTGGTGGCAGTTCAAATCCTTCTAATCGAGCCAAAGCTCCCGATATGCCATATAAAATGAAATACTTTAAGTAAAACATCATTGGCAAAGCATAGCCTAATCCACACAATGAACAACTATCATATGAAGATACAATTTCTGGATAAAATTGGATAGCTGATGAAAACACGAAATGCAATAAAATTTCGTAAACGAAGTACAATGACATTATATAGAATAGACGACGAATCCTCCGCAAAAATTCTTCTGATGACAAAGGTGTATTGTTGAGCATCTAAAAATAAATTATAAAATCCTTAAAGCTATACATGAAATAAGTGATGAATTAACTAAAATAATTAAATAGATAAATGAAATTGTCATAAATGTTCTTGGTTCTTTAATTTATTAGTGTCAGTAAGTGGAAAATCATCTTGTTTCAGATAATTTATAAAGCTTTTTCTTTAAGACAGACAATCCTTGGATAAATTACAATTTGCCATCTGCTTTGGATGTCAAAACTGCCAAATTTAAAATTATTGATTTATACATAAACTATGCAGCCTAAAAGTAATTTTTACAAATGTGAAATTAATAAAGTGTTCCAATCATGACTTGCCATCATTTTATTATCACAAATATTATTTATATCAATTTGAAATAAAATATCATAGTTTATACCTGTTCATGAAATTTGTCATATGTAATTATGGGACCAGTGAAAATTGTTGGCAAATACAAAGAATATGAAACAATAACTGCAACATCAGTATAGGAAATGGATTTATGAACACGAGCTTCAATACGGTCAACAGCAAAACTTAAGCATTTGGCCAATAGCCAAGCTAATGCAACATCAAAGAGAAAGGATTCACCACTAGCTTCTAATAACCATGCCTGAAAAAATTATAAGTTTTCAAAACATATGATACATCCATATCTAAAAAGTGCTAATAAAAGATAACACACCTTTACAGAAACTTACTATGTATCTCTCACATAGAAAAAAATTAAATAAATAAAAAGATCAAGTCCTACCTTTAAATTCATAAATTGTGGATTATGCAGCAACAATAATGTAATCAAAATTAATAAGTAGCAAGGACTTTTTCTACCACTCCGACTTATGATAATTATGATGAAAATAAATGAAACAAAAACTGAAGTTGCTGCAAATCCAAGAATTGCAACAAGAGAAAACAAAGAATAGAAGGCATAACATATTGGAAGAACCTGGAAATAGAAAACTCTAAATTAATGCTTAGCATTTATACAGTAAAGCCTATCAATAAAAGAAACGGACATCAGGTGAGTTAGACGTATCAAAGTACAGCAATTAAGGTTAACTCTAAAATAAACTAGTCAACAAGAATAAGCCAATCCTAGCTAAACATCGCAAATTAATTTTTTTTAATTTAAGCTCAACTATTATAAAAGAAAGTGTTTGTCTGTCAGTTTGCTGCAAAATCTTGACAAATCTATGGCACTTACAGCAATGAGATTTGGCACACAGGTAGTCCGAATTTTTTGCAATTTTTGGGTCGCAGTGAATTTTAAAATTCAATCTGGAAGATTTTTAAATGAATTTAATAATTTTATTCTCTACCTGGATCTTCAAACGGGATGGACTTTTTCTACTCATGTGACCTTGCAGTCAGGGTTTGGAACCATGCCAAGTTTTTTTTTCATCCGCAGAACGCGAAGAAAATTATTTTTTTCATTTCTGCTTTGATTTTGCGCGGACAAATGATTTCCCAGCCAGACGATAAATATTTTAACTGAGGTCAAAGTTCTTTTTTCTATCTCCTAGACCGTTAAAGAAAGAGTAAAAATTTCAACGGATTTGAAATCTGCGGAAAATTTTAGTTTAGATTGATACCTAAAAATATGATTTTCTTTAAATAAATAATTTTTTTAATTGAATATATCTTCAACGGATTTCAAATCTGCAAAACATTTTACACCAGATTGATACCTTATATCACAGCGTAGCCGGGCTAGCCCAGTGGCTAGTCTTAAATAAAATCTCTTAAAACTTAAAAATACAAATTTCCAACATAATAAACTGAAGGCTTCTTTCTTTGCATGAAATTTTACACAAAAATATTAGTTGTAATGCAGCTATTAATCTGATGCTTTTAATTGGTTTCAGTTTCGAAGGTGCTGTTACATCCGTATTAGAATACTAGCCACTGTGTGGCTAGCCCGGCGTTGCCCGTTCCCATGGTGTAAGGTATTAATCTGGTGTAAAATTTTCCGCAGATTTAAATCCATTGAAATTTTTACTCTATCTTTAACGGTCTAGGAGATAGAAAAAAGAACTACATAACTAAAGTTAAAACTTTTTTTATACTCTGCTGGAAAACCATTAATCTGCACAAAATGAAAACGGAAACAAGAAAAATAAATTTAGAAACTGTCATATCTTTATGCGGTTGTCATTCCAGAAAAACAATAATAATTAAATTTCATTAAATTCATTTTTAAATGTTTTAGATTGAATTTTAAAATTCGTTGTGACCCAAAAATTGCAAAAAATTCGGACTACCTGTGTGCCAAATCTTATTGCTGTAAGTGCCATAGAATCGTCAGGATTTTGCAACCCAAAACAGACAAAAAAACACTTCCCTTTATAATAGTAGAGATTACATAAGGCAGGGAAATGATTTCAAAACAGTTACTAATCATATAATAAATTGTATGTTTTCATATTCCTGTATTTTAAATAATTTGTAGTTGGGTTGAAAAATTATGATTTTTATTTTTTAAATCGGATTTCAATAAAATTGGTTTGTTTGGTAACTTTAGGAACATTGAAAACATTTATTAGAGCAAAAATAACTTACTTGAGCTTTTAGTTGTAATATTAATTGGCAACCAAGGACTTGCAAGCAAAACAAGAGCCAATAACGCTTGAAAAAGGATGTTAAAATTGTCCATTCAGCATCAGAATTATCCTACAAAAAAAATAAACCTTTAAGAAATCCAACTTTTATCATATATGCTTTGATCAATTGAAAAAAAACACACAAAAACCTGTTTATGAAATAGTAATATTGGTATATGTGGTAATGAAGTCAACATTCCTCTTTTTAACACGTTCAATACCCAAATCATAAACTTTTCAAAATTTAATAAAAATTACTAAATATATTAAAGAGTTGTTTATGCAAATTAAATTTTAAAATTGTAATTTTTTGGCAGTGAAAATAGGATAACACATTTTTCGAAAATACGGGGTGATAGATAGTATGACGTAAGCAAAGCAGGCACTCGGCGGTAAAGTTGAAAGGACAAAAGACTAAATGCCCCAGCGCTCTGGACTGAGAGTTAATGAGCCCGACGGTCAAGAGTTGGATTTCGCCACGGGAGGAAAAGTGGTATGGTTTTGCGGCCCACCGCAGGACGCAGATAACAAACCCCAGGTTAGAAGTTCATTTCCACCGCTTCCAGGATCAGAGGAGACTGCAGAGACCTTTTTCCTCGCCACCAGCACTCGTTAATGAAATTCCTGACGGAAGGGGAAAATTAAATGCCAATGGACAGCCCGATTTGGAACCAGCCAACGGCGAGAGGACAAGTGTGACTAATGAAACAAGAGGGAGGCCAACAACCCCCATTGGATTTTCGAAGTCGAGAGAGAAGTGAAAAAGATTTCAGTGAGAGAGGTCAACAGACCCGAGGGATCAAACTGATCCGAGGAAGTGGACACCCGTTCACGGTAACCGATACCCCATTCTCTAGGGATAAGTGTTCATCAGAGCACTGGGAAAAGGCGAGCCTAAGCCTGTGAGAGTCACGACTGCTGTTCGTTGACTCTTGAGAAATTCCCTACTCGAGAGTATGTCGACCAAGATGTAGAGAACCTGACCTGAGCTGCTGATCTTGTTGATTTGGAGCGGACGTGAATTTTGGAAAGAGCTCAACCGAGCAGTCATCGAATTTTTGAGCACACCTGAGCTACGGACCTTACTCGACCAAAGAGTTGTTGGAGCCGGATAATCAGCCTCGAGTGTTCCCAGTGAAACCCAAGACTAAGGACCCTTCCTGTACAAAATTACTAACTCAAACTCTTATTTTTTCAAATATTATTCAATAAATTATTTAGTCCAGAGCCACCTGCGAGTTGTTCCATCTGAGATGCTCGTAACAGCTACCACTTCAAAACGTTACAATAGCAAGGGATAGATAGATTGAATACATCAAGCTACGATTGCAAGATTGAGACAGAGAACTATTCTTATACAGGAATAAGGTAGTCACAGGTAAAAAACACCTCCTTTATTTCGAGCATTATTCATACTAGAGCAAATTCAAAAGCATCATTCAATAGGGAATAACTTCCTCTACAAATTCAAACAAATTGCATGAGGGGAAGTCTTCACATCAAATTATACACAAACAACAAAATTTCTAATGATGACACCATGTTTTGATGCCATAATCAGATTCTGTATCGTTAAATTAGGCTAAATATGAAATTTCATGACTTTACTACCATCATATAAAGTGATATTCAATCCTTAAGTTTGTGCAAATTCCAGGGATCATCTTGAAATAGAAAGTCACTATTTGTAGATCAAAATTTAGTGTAACTGAGCTACATGAATTTCAAATTTGAACACTATTTCAAGCATATTTGTCAGCAATTCGACAATTATTACATGTATTAGGCAAGTGCAAACGATTTGAGAGTTACAATATTACATGGACTATGCAGCTGCAAACAATCCAAGAAAGAGCAGAGATAGAACAGTGAAATGAAACTATATATCTAATAAGTTTGTATAACAGGTGAAGTCTGAAGTATGCAAACTGGAGCATCAGCATTAAAAACATTTCATGACATGTTTTCAAAAAAAAATTTCTTAGGACCAAAAATAATGAAACGGCTAACTGGACTTTATTACCCAAGAACATTCGATTACTCATTAGTAATATGAATTTTCTATTTAGTAATATGCCCTTTACACAAGCTACTTTACCATTACCTAAGAACTTAGGGTAATTCTTCAAACTTCGATATTTTTCCAAGTCTTCGGGAACTAAACAATTGTTGCCATATTTCATCATTAATAATCATGGTATATCTGGTTTTAAACAACACACAAGGCCTTTTTTTAACATGGTGGTACTATCCTGCTATCTAGATTCAAATTGATAAAATTTGGAAACAAAAAATATCAACACCTAGGTTTACCATATTTCCTTGAGCCAAAAATAGAACATTGGGGTGGCAGAAAACGGACAAAGGCTACGTAACATTTAGTAATCATGTAAAACGTAAGATAATCAATTCTTCCTGAAGATCGTCATTAAAACTGCAGTTTTGCTTAGGATAAATTTAAGATACACATAAAGGTCTAAAAACTTTAAACCACAGGCATTGTATAACAATTTCCAATTCTAAAATATTTTATTAAAAACAGAACAAAATTGACATTTTTAGTAAAATTATGGGAAGAACAGGAAATAAATTACAAAATTATACACATGGTTGGTAGGCCTATCAAAAATTTGCTGCTTAAATAAAGAAATATAGAAATATGATATGAAAATACCTTCATACGATTCAAAAACTCGTAACCTTTTTCAAAGTCACTGGGACTGACATTGTGGTGATTTCCTAACAAATGAAAATAGAAATTTGCATGAATAACTTGGGAGAAATTGAAACATATATAATAGAAAAATTGAATTTTCATTTTCTTTTTCACATGATATTCAACTATCAAAATTCAATTTAAATAAATCAATTTCATTAGCAATGCATTTTTCTTTGCTAGTTACAATTTTGACAGCAGCAATTTAGTTCTAGTTCGGATTTCTCTTTAATCACCAGCTACTCAAGTACTCATAAAAATTAATGGTTTGTATTGAATGAAAAAATCTTGATTTTTTTTTAAATCAAAAACATATTTATTTTATTTAAATCAGAATTTTATGATTTTAATAAATTCCTTGCCTGTACAAGTTTAAATCTTTTGGACAAGGGACACACAAATCAGTTTCTAGATAGTATTTAAACATTATTTTTTTATGTAAAACATTAATGTATTAGGAAATATAGCTGAGTAAATCTTTAAAAGATTAAAATGTGACATAGGAATTAGCAAAGCAAATCATGATAGAGTAAATAAAACAGTGCCATTAATGCCAAGCTGGTTCTCAGGTGGTTTAGATTATTTTGAGTTTAACCAATAACCAGTGACATGAAGATAAAGATAAATAAGGTTGTTGGATCCCACTGACACTATATTATAAATGTTTTCAACTATACAAATTTCAGAATTTTTTTGTATTGTATAGTTATCATATATGAATAAAATGCTTTGAATTAATTAAAAATTATTTTGATATAAATAATTAATTGGTTCAAGACCTCCTTTTGAGAAAAATCATACCACAAATAGAAAATAAAAGGTATGTAGGTATATATTTTAATTAACATCACCCTGAAGCGCAACACAACCAAAATAAAAGAAACTTTCATCCTCAAAAAATACCTACTTTTCAGTAATTTTTTGCTTGCAAAAATAACTTATTGGTGATAAAATTGTTGTTGTTTTTTTGTAAGCTAACAGTAAAAAACGAGACAACATAATAATACATAAATTTCAAATCAAATATGTCTATTTTTCAAATTCTTTGAGCATTGGTAAATATTTTAAAGATATATTAAAAGTACACAAAAAAGGGTTAATTGGGTCATTCGGAAAGTTCTACCTTTTTTTTTATGACAAATACCAACGAAGCAGTACAAAATACATAAGAAAATATTATTGAATCACATAAGCACCATTTTGTTCTATGACTTTTTGCCATTTTTCTGGCTGTAAATTTCTTTTTTTAATCATTAGGCTTTTTTGTAAAGAAGTTATCGAGGTGCTGTTTGAATGTCTCCAAAGAATTGAACTTCAGACCGTGCAGAGAGTTTTGAAGTGACCTGAAGAAATGAAAATCTGAGGGGCAGGGTCTGGTGAATATGAGGGGTGACACAAAACATCTCAGCCATATTCAATAAGTCTTTGTCTGACATTCAGAGAAATGTGGGGACGTGCATTGTCATGCTGGAAGACAACACCTCAACAATTGGTCACTTCTGGCCGCTATGCATCAATTTTTGCTTTTAATACTGCCATTTGAGAACTGGGTTTTTTTTCCTAATTTATTGTAAGATGTTGTGGCAACAATTCATAATGAACAATTCATTTTCATTGTGAGTAAGAGTCCTTATATTTTTATTCACAGACTATAAAGTAATTGAATAACTAGTACACCTTAAAAAAGAAAGCAGGTTACCACAATTGTAATAATTTGAGTGAATATATTCCAAGCCTCTTCACTCATCACATGGTAAATGGTTCAAAATAGGCCCTGTGCGATTTAGTCCCACAGAAAGTATAATACAAAATCAACACATATGTAAGTGACATCTATTGGTCAATGGCCTATGATGTTAATGGTAATTTTTTAATTAACGTCATACCAGAGCAACACAACGGGCATATCATAGAAATACTTGTTTGGTAATTATGATCCCAATCAGCAAATACTGTTATTTAGTGTCTTCAAAAGAAGGATGATTTTTAATATCATTTTGGGGTGAACTCAGTACGAGCACAGTTATTAACTTATTTGAATAAAATAACATGCCTCTTGTTCAGTTATTTCATTTTCAAAATTATTAAACACAACAGAATAAAAACCATTTGATTTAAATCAAGCATATTTAAATCGGCTACCCTGATGGGTTGGTTTGGTAACAGCATATCAAGAAGGATCAGTTCTTTGCAATCCTATCAAGCACTCAGCATTACCGTTTGGGGCGAGTTATTTCTAGGATGGGATTTTGTTAGAATTGAGTCAGTCTTGGTGAAAGAAGATTCTCCTTGAAATTCATTTTTTATCCACACAATTTGGTTCAAAAACAGTAACAAATAGTGTTAACACAGAAGAGAAGCACATGCATCCGCCTATTGCTTTAAGATTATGCGGTACACATTTTCCCAATTAAATTGGACGACTGAGGTCCAGAGAATCACACAAATAAATTTTGAAAACAATAACAAATTTAATACCAAACACTAAATAAGGTAACAAACGTCCTGCCATGCTAAGTGTGGACGAGTAAGTTTACAGAGGTCTTGCCACACTGAGTGTGGACAAGCAAGTTTACAGAAGACCTGCCACGTTGAGTGTGGACGAGCAAGTTTACAGAAGTCCTGACACATTGAGTGTGGACAAGCAAGTGATTTTATTACAGCAAAAGCAGGGCATAAATTAAAAAAGGACCCTGTAGCGAGGCTAAGGAAAGAAACACATTACATATGCTGCTTCTAAAGATATATTTCTCTCAGCACCGCTATAGTATAACATAGTGTAAAGTGGGACCCTTGAGCGAGGCTAGGGAAAGGAACCCCTTTTTATGACCTCAAAAAATAGATCTCGAAAGACCAAAAAGTGAGGAAATCTCATGACCATAGCCACCAATTTTATCCAGTTTTTTAATGATTTCTAAATGGTTATAAGGCAGAATTGAGTTTTCTAGTATTATCAGAATTAGCTCTACTGTTGTTCAGCAGATTGTTAGCAAGAGAAAGTTTTAGATCTGGTTGTCCTGGCCAAGGTTGGTCTCACACAGAATAAATTGCAATTTTTGAACTTGGCACATGAACATCTCTTGTGATGCCAAGGACATCCTGAACTCGAGTATTAAGCACTTCCATAGCAATTTTCTTTTAAATGAAAAAACGTAAAATGTGTCTAATAAAAGCTTCAGTTACTTCTATTTTTGAATTGGCTTGATAAAAATTGTTGAATTTTACTAAGAGAGAAACAAGTAAAAACATAATTACACAAGTTGCAAAAACAAATAGACAAAAGGTGCAAGTCAATACAAACATGTGAAATTGAAATTTCTGGTAATCCGATTTCTATCATTCAGCAAATGAACAAGACTTTTGTAACAATCCAGTGTATTCACCCCAACACATCTCAAATTATAAATATTTTTTTTTAAACAAAAGCCAATAACAATTATAAATACTTGATAAGAAATTTTGCACACCTAAAATAAATAAAATACGAACCGCAGTGCTTTAAAAAATGCCAACATAATAATCAGTTTATAAAAAATTCAAGACAAAGATGCAATTGATTGGGCATTTATGATTTCATTACTGTAAATACCCAGGAAAATAAATTATAAAGTAATTGGAAAACGAAAAATACAAGTCATTAATCATTCTCAATAGTTTAAGGCATGAATACATTAACTAAATCCCAATAATAGAGGTATATAAAATTACTAATTCAATATTTTTTACACTCAATTTGCATGATTTTCTCAAACTTAATTCACATTTTTTTGCTAAGGAAAATTTAGATGTCTCTTACAGTGCTTAGAAATCTCTTACAGTGCTACCCATGAATAAATAATATATTTGTAAATACAATATGTGTAAGTCATTTGGACCCATAAAAAGAATGATTTCTTTTGTAACTATGTTCAATCTACCAAATTTTCATAAATTATCCAACAATATGTTTGAAAAATGTCTTAATATAAAGATCACTTTAAATTACCTTCTCAAGAAATGACATCTTTACTACAAAACATGCTAATTTACACAACAAATCTGATTTTCATTTTATTCATTATTTGTTGTCTATTGTGAATTCTGTGACACTGTGAAATATGAATCAATAAAAAAAATTTGTTATCTGCATGATGAATTCATCATGTTAATTAGCATGATTCGTATTTACAGAAAACTGCACAACAAAAGTAGCCAGAATGAAAAACAATGCAACTTCTTTTCTTTTTAAAGTATGAAAATTCAAGATAGTGTTACTTATATTGTAAATAGTTCTAACAATTGAAGATGGTTTGGTTTCTTGTTCGACTGCCTTTTTTTAATATGTGGGCTAATTGTATCTGGATTTATGGATTAAGTGTATTCCTAAATACAAGTATTGATGCCCAGAATGGAATCCAAGCAGTCTGTTGAACCGAAGGCCTGAACAGTGACCACTCAATGTTTGAGCATGAACTCCCTTCAAACGTAAAAAGTAAAGGTTAAATTTTAATACTGATTCTCAATATTCGAAATCTGATCAAAAAATATCTGGATTGATTGAATAACTTTATGAACATGCAAAATAAAGAGAATTGGTTTGGCACAGTGAACAGACCTTGAATCCTGCCGTCGATGTGCCATGATGAGCAATGCTTATAAAGGGGCAGACGATTCTGGAAATTTCTGGTTGTTTGCTGATTCTTTGCTGTCTAGAATGTTCCAAATTAATCTATTAGGAGTGCGTGCCAGTATGTGACTCACATCAAGGTCAAACCCGTTCATTCCCTCGCTCTACATTTTTTATTCATGTAATGTTTTCATATTTTCTTTAGTGCTCTTCAAGGATCCTTTTTTTTTTAATTATTAATTCTGTTGTTGAGTGTAAAAGACACAAACACTGTATATTTTTAGTCATTCTTTCTTTAACCGTCATAGGAAAAGCACAGCATTACCACATGTCAATAAATATATTTCTAATTTGCAACTCAACAAGTATTACATGGGACACTTACATCAAAATTAATTTTTTTAATCATTTGGTTTTCAATGTTTATCTGAATTTCTTAACTTTGGCCATTTATATTACCATGAATAATGGGAGGGGTTTGAACCCATCCCTTACCTACCTACGTGGGAGGAATATGGATAATTACATATGCAGGGTCACTTGACTTCACTTATAAGGTCGTATAGCAGATTTATCAGGAAACAATGGTACCACAGGGTTCCCACTCTTTTTTTCTAACTAAAAATAAGGACTTTCTAAGCACTTTCTAAGACAAAATAAGGACTTTATAAGGACTTAAATAAAACATTGAAGAAACCGTACTATACAATGTAATACCTGACTTTCGACCAAATGGGGATGCTCTTACAGATTAGTTAATCTTAAAAGAACAGTAGTATGCAAAAAATTTAGAATTCAAATCTATTTTCTAAATTTCAAAAAATGAGATTTTTCAAAATAAGCCATCTGATTTTTACAAAATTCAGCAGTTCATATATGGGCATTTACGTGTACACGTATTAATAATATGTATAAGTACATAAACAAATTATAGAATGGAGACCCCAAGGAAAAAAAAATGAAAAATAAAATGTTTTTCTTTAATTTCTTCACAGTGCATTTGCTTTTATAAAAAGGGAAAGAAAGAATTAAGTTTGATGAGGACCGGACTTGGTGTGATCGGTCTCAAAGCTGCTGTTGCCAGTTTGATTTTGATTTCTTATTCTTTTCATATTGATTTTTTTTACTTTTTAATGGTCTTAAGGGGAGTGTATGAGCAATTTTTTAGCATATTGCTGCTCATGGGTAGGAACCACCATTTTGTCAGGCTCGTCCCTGATCCACATACACTTTTATTTTAAAAAAATTCCTAATTTTTGCATTTTAAATTTCTTTTTGTTTTTGAAATTGAAGTGCTTACCTTGTTGTGTATGCAGCTTCAATCTGCTTATGAAATGGAAATTACTCACACCAGTAATTATTTTATAATACACTTTCATAAATTCATAATGAAAGTAAGAAGTAAATTCATTTATTGGCACATCAGAGGCTTTAATAAAATAAAATTAGTGGCAAACTATTCATTTACTAAAAAGGATGTAAAAGGATAGCAAATTGCATATGTCAGAGTCAAATTTGACTGGATCAGAGACCGAACGAGTTTCGAAGAAAATATTTTCCCGTGAACCAAAATGGATCATAAGAGTTATGCAAAAACTTTGATAAATTTATAAAAAAATGAAATTTTCTTGAATAGATATTCAACTAGTTGCCACCATCCCAGCCTAAGCCTTTCGGTGTATTGCCACATAATTTTGAACCACGGTCAGATGACGAGACATCTGAGCTGGCGCCCACTCTCCAAACTTCCACACCGACCCAACGTGAGAACTTTCGGCCACGACAGATTAAAGGTGCACCAGCCGCCTCTACACCATACGCTTACAAACATCATTTTTACGAAACAAAATTAATTTGAAAATTATCATCTAAGCTGACAATGGAAACAGATTGCGCATGCGATAACAAAAGCACAGTGAAATTCAAGCACAGTCGGCCATTGAGTATTTGTCACCTGGATACAAAGAGAAAAAAATTATAAAGCATAGAAAAATTACTTTCATTTTAGGTCAGTGGCCAAACACGATAGGAGTCCCAAATTTCCAGTTTTCAAATTACTTTTCCCAATTACTGAAATTTTTTGACTATTATCGGTTTTCCAGCACTCTGGTTTACGTTTTTGCGATCTTTTCCTCTAATGTTTTTGGAATCGAGCAGGGTTTTTTTTCGGAACTGATAACCGATTGCTTCAAATTTGCAAAACAGAATCACATAAAAAAAATCTTCAAGTTTTTTTTTTTTTTTTTTGGGGGGGGGATAATTAAAAGCATAAAAAAAAAGCTAGATTAAAAAAAAAATTGCAACACATCGGGTTGCCACCTCAGTTAGCAGTATTAATTAAAATAAATTATCTTTATATTGTTTTCGATTCACCTGCAAACTTAAAAATACACTTCCCCATACATATAATACATTTTTAAAACATTGCACTCATATAATACATTTTCAAAACATTGCATTTGATAACTGATAAAACAAAATTGATTAAGATTTGATGATTGTATTCTTGTTTCCTCTATCAGGACAACTATTTTGTGCATTGCAAGAGCCACTCATAAATCGAAAACAGACCCATTTTTATGGGTTTTCAAGTTTTTAAAGTGTATTATGTGCTCATCAAGAGTCGATTAACGATTTCTATATCGGTTATCAAGGGTTGCCATTCAAGGAAGCCAGTTCCCGAATCATCCCCAAAACCGTACTTGTAAGCAGTTTTATAGCTGATCAGCTGCTAAAAAGAGGTCGGAAATATTGTGTAAAAATATCGTCATTTGAAAACTGAATTTTCTTTTCAAAGGAAAATAAGCACTTTCTAAGGACTATTGATGAAAAATAAGCACTTGTAAGGGCCCTTAGAAATGGAAGGTCAAAATAAGCACTTAGAAGCACTTTGTAAGCACCCGTGGGAACCCTGTACCACTTCGATGGGCTCAATCCCATTTTACCCTCCCCAATACTTTTATGGTTAGGACCTGACCCTCTAAACGTAAGGTGTTCTAATGTAGATAATATATATTAATATGGAAACATATAAAATAAATTGTTCTGAAAATACAAAAATGAAGCAATTAGTCTCCTTTTTCCAAGTTGGCATCACTAATGACTCTTCACTAATTTGCAATTAAATAAAGATATGAATTAAAAATTATTTCTATGTGCAAAATCAGCAAATAAATTAAGTTTAGTACACAGCTTCAAAAGAAAACACCAAGATGAAATATTTATGCAAATAACAAGTTTAAATGTTACAAGGCTTGAAAGACTAGTATGGTAAGAAGTTATTGACAGTAACTGAATATGTGATTTGTTACAAAATAAAGTGCCTTAAAATGCTACCAATATAACCCCTTTTACTTATTTCTAATTATAATTTCACATAAAAAAAATAATAATAAATGTAAGCAGTAATCATATAGTGATATGACAATTTCCCATAGTAAAAATAAATAAAATTCATAAATTTGCAAGCAAAGAACCTTACTGCATGAATAAGTGAATCTTTGAAGACCAAGTAAAATGCCACCTATCCAAATGATGAAATAGAACCCCTCTTCCTTTTTCATTTGTATGTTCTATTACAGCAACTAGAAGAAAGTTGTAAGTACAATCATGATTTTAATGTTTTTACCTATAGAAATTTTTTATAATGAAAATAATTTCAAAATCTATTTAAACATATTGAGATATTATAATCTGTAACTAAATGGAGTGAAATCTGTGTACTTTAAAAGATTTTTTAAAATCTAGTCCTGAAAAACTGTTCATTCACATGATCTGATAAAAAGTATCAGACTACTTTTTGAGTTAAAACTAGCTACAGCCTAATCGGGACTTCCATGACCACTAATTCACTACAAGGAAATGATTATAGTAGCAATGTATTCCATGTTTGTCAAAGCCATTTTCCAGTTAAAATGATGTTGCGCAAGACATGTTGAAACGTGATAATAAAGGTCCTGATTTCATGAAAATATCAGTTGTGGGGTGGGTTATTAGATGTCCTAAATTTGCATGTTTCTTGGATTACAATGGGAATTAAAACTTGTCCTGATTTTTCAGGAATTGCACGAGTCAAGTTCGAGTGAGATGTTTTAAAAGATATTCTTTATTTGTAATACTGTTACATCCTATTTTTAACAAGTTTTACTACTCCAAGTTTTATTAGTCCTTACTTTCCCCGAAATTTCAGGAATTATAATCGAGTTTGTCAGGTACATACATTTTTACATCTGGTAATCCTAGTTCTGGATCTAGAGACCATTGATAGACACTGAAATATAAGCACAATGGAAAAAGTCAGACTTTTTTCATTGCTAAGCATAAATATCATGAAACACTACCTGAAGATCTTGTTAAGTTCTAATCAAAACAAGTTTAGTTGGTGGGGTTGGGCTATCACTGTCTTGTGTTTGGCCAAGCTATGCCAAACACAAGACAGTAATGGCTTTAAACATAAATCAAGAAAACTATTGAGTATAAAATTTAGCAATTTACAATTGAAATGAGTTATGGTTAGTTTATAAAATGGATGTCCGATAAATAATAGTAAGTTTGTCATAAAGATCTCCACAAAGGTCTTTAATGGTTGGATATGAAAAAAGCAAAGAGTTCATTACAAGTATGCAACTTAGATAAACTAACAAAGAATATTTATCAACTATTATCCATCAGCTAAGAGAAGTTGTACACTAAAGATCAACAGTCAAAGAGGGAACTGGAAGATCCCTCACCACAATTCTTTGGCAGATGAATCCACCTCATTCAGAATTTTTTTGGCCAGATTTGGCAATATACAGGTTCTCCAGTCCTACTTCCCACACAAATCCATGAGACTTTTGGCCGATTCTAAGACAGAAGATGAAATTCAAAAAAGGGTAAGATTTCAAATCACCCCTAAAGAATTCAAGACTAATGCCACAAAGTGCCTCAAGGAAATTTTAAAAAAGATTAAAAATGCTTCCAGACAGTAGAGCCTCTAGTAGTACATCATCTGAGAAAGGATAGATTTAAAAAGGGACCAAGTTTGAACTAATTTAAAGTAGTTTTATTTTTATAGATAAAAGGTTGGATACACTTTTAAATCATACCTCTACCTAGAGAGACTAACATCAAATTTACATTGAGATCATGGAGATGAGGTTATTGCCTTAACCTTTACCAGATATTAATTCCTTATATCTGCTGTAACTCCAAAAAATAACTATTCCATAAAAAGAAATGATGCAATGTAAATGATTAGGCAACCAATGCCAATTTTTTAAGGTGTAATTTTCAATCAAGTAAATTTTATAGGAAATTTCACAGTAAAGCACTTCTTTATGTTAAAAATATTATTCAGTTAAACAAAAATGGAACTTTCTCTAAATAAAATGTGCAAGATATAAGGTTATAACCTTGACAATAGTCCATAATCAGGTGGAATTGTACCATTTCATATCTAAATGACAATAATGGCCTGTTCTGAAACAATTGATGATGACGCTGAAAAAGCACAAGATGCTGAAGGAACAAAACTAGAGATGAAGAGGTCATTGCTAATCAGAGATCAAGTATTTGGTAGCACTTTCAGGTTTGGAGGAAATGCAGTTCTTTAATCAAATATTCATTTTTTGCTGTCAACTAAAAATTTCTGCTTTTGACAACATTAATAAAGGTAACACTTTAATTTAATAGCCTGTATTTTTAATTTTAATTTTTTACTCATTTCACTATTTAATTCAACTATTTTTCTGACAAAAGCAAGAAAGTGATATTTATAAGAATTTTTTAAGTAATAATCCCCTTACACTAAATATATTTAAATGGTCTTGTGAAACTCATATTATCCATATTTTTCCACCATGAAAGGATAATAAACTGTGGTAAATAAAATTAAGATCGAGTCCATTAACCGCGTTAGTCCAACACCGCGAATAAATCACACCAGATGTATGAGTTATTTTAACTGATCGTTCAGAAATTTTTCCAGTTTTTCCTAGTATGAAAACTAGCTGTTTCATGAGCCACCGGAACAGAGAAAAAAATAGATGGAAATGAACAGAGATTGCTGTTTCATCAGTTCATGTTGTAATGGATGCAAACGTTCATAAATGCAACTTTGGAACTGGTAAAACTGAGATCACATGACCGAATATTTTCTAGTTTACAATTTTATCAAAGAATCATTTACGAACGCGGCCATTATCCTTTTAATAGATATTCAATCATAAAAAATTTTCAGCATTAAAATTATATTAAGCAGCAGAATTTCTTTTCAAGCGCTTTATTGTTTACTTTTAGTCTCGACACAAGATAATTGAAACTGAAAATATCAACTCAAATTTCAAAAGATTTCTTGAATTTTTTTGCAATGGACAATTAAGATAATTTTAGCAAATAATGTGCACTAAAATAATTCACATGCGGACATCTTTTCTTTGAAAAGTGCTAATTCAGAGGCTGTTCTTTAATGGAAGTCTATAATGCAGCAACGATTAAAATACATAAAGCAGGAAATTACATAAGTAAAACATACTTGATTAATCAAAACATAAAAACATCATGTCTTAGTATAGGGGTGCACAACCTTTTTGGGAGAAGGGCCACTCGCACCGTTGATTGAGACATAGGGGGCCGCAAATGAAGTTACAGCACAGACACGAAGAAAGTGCAACAACCCAATTATGTACAGCTCTTATTACCCTTAATATGTGTTAATAAAAAATAATCACTTAATTTTTTTAAGATTAAACTTACAAATGTTTTCTCAAAAAATCTAGGAGCTTGTTACAAAGCTAAATGAATGCTAGTGTGAATAGCTTAAAAAAAGAAGTTACAAACATTTGCATCAATCATTCAGAATTACTTTTAAGAATGTGTCTCAAGAACGTCATATGTACTTCAGCAAATTATTTTAGGTTATAAATTTAATAACAGTAATAGTACAATGAGCATATTAAGATGAGTATCCGAAATTTTAATGATATCAGTAAAATTAGAAAAAAAAATTAGAGCATCAAATATATTTAATATTAAAATTTCTAAAGCATAAACAATAATTATGTTACAGCTTGCTAATGGGTAGATATTGAGTTTTACTAACTAATTTAGGTATGTTAGGTTCAATACTGCTAACAGAAACTCTTAAGACTGATTCTAAATGTTTGTCAGTCAATTTGCTTTTTAACTTAAATCCTCTTGGAAGTTTATAGTCAAAATTAGTTTGTGGGCCGCAAATTGATGATTCGCGGGCCGCAGGTTGGGCACCTCTATCTTAGCAATTCAATGATATTTAACAAAACAAAATGAATGAACTTCGTTCAGATTAATATATGCACTTTGTGCAGCTTACATGAAAATGAAATTAAAAAAACAATCCTACAATTGTCACACTGCGTTAAGATTGACGCATTATCATTCGAAATAGCACCCGAGTCTACAACACTATAAATAACTTAAGATGTTCTATAAAAGAATGCATGTATTTAAATTAACGTCACATTGGAGCAACGCAACAGGCTATTAGCAGTTAATGGTTCAACGATCAACCCCAGAAGTGAAAGCTTTGAGGATAACAACTTATAATTTTGAAATAGTCAGATCACAAGGCAACATCTGAGCTAGCACCCACACTCTCCAAACTTCTAAACCACAGCAAAGTGTACTTTCCCCCCCCCCAAAAAAAAAAAAAAAAACTACGCGACGGACTTTAGTTGGATTTGAACTCGAAAACCATCGGTTGCAAATTCGATTTTCTACAACCAGACTATCGCGGCCTGTCCAAGGAAATGTCTCCAAATATGCATTTTAATTTTAAAACAAAATCATAAGAAACTTGAATACAACTCACAATATGACAGAGCAATTAATGGTTCAAACAGCCTATTAATTTAAAACATAAACAAACAAAACAGCACGTAGAAAACATTTTCATCAGGTTGATACAATGAAGTGATTGTCGTATTTTATATTCTATAATATGCTGTTCCAATCAAGTTCGATCAGAAAAATAGTTTTGGCGAATATTTATCTGTTTCTATTGAATGCAAATGTAAAATCAAAATAAAGAACACAACAAAACTATTTAAAAACGAGAAATCTATACTCTAGCAATTTTTATTTTCAATTGCCGCCGGCTGAACTTTGAGCAGGAGAGCTTACATAAAGCTACATACCCTTGCCCTGATTGGCTGCAAAGTAGTCTGGTACTGCTTTTAATGGGAAGTTATTGCTATAAAACGCACACATCCCAGGACTATTCGCATATCAGCCAGTTCGACTTCACTCGAAATTGCGTAACCTCTGATTGTTCCAATAGAATGCCACGACCAATCCAACAGAAAGTTTCTTTTGGGTGCGAAATGCAGCGCCTAGAGGCACACTAGGTTGCTACAGAATTTCGGAGGTTGCTATAGATTTCGCCGTCTTGGCTCAAAAACTTTTTTGGCATGGGAGCCAACTCAGTTTAAGCCAAGTTTGGAATGCATTGTAGTGTAAAATCACGCCAGTCGCTTAGGAAGGCTCGGTGCCTGTCTGTGGATTTGATTACGCTCCTTGATATCGAGAAGCTTGCCTGGAATCGTTTATCCTTTTTCTTACATAATGTATTTTGTTATTTTAAAAGTTATTTTGTTTGTGATATTCATTTTTGTATTTCTTGTGTTGATTTTTACTCTTTGTTGAATTGTTTTATGAGTTCATTTTGCATTTTAAAAATTGAGTGATTGCATTTGTGCTGCAGTCTTTTTTGATTGTTTTCTTTGACTAGTTTCTCTGCCCTTCTCTTAATTGCTCTTTCTGTCTGTAAATTGTCCAAAAATTGTAGTGCAACTATGAAGGATTTAATTATTGGTGTGGATTCGATGGTCAAATACATAGATCAGTATTTACCATCACAATTACATGGTAATGTAATACATGTTCTAGCTTTTCCAGGAATCACCATTGAACGTGTAACGAATAAGGTTTCATCTTTAAAGAATCGTGACTTGATTCTGGTTCATGTAGGTACCAATAACATCTATGATTGCCTTTAGAAATGCTTCTCAAAATTTGAGGACCTGTTGCAAAACATAATAAACTGTAACCAAGAGACGTGCATTGTGATTTTAGCCATATTGTCTCGCGATAACAATCTCTCCCTTGAAAAACAAGCAGAGACTTTTTCTGCAGAAAGTGAACACAAAAAATTATCTTCTAAACCACAGGCTGTTTTTCTACTGCCAAAAGAAGCAAAATAATTCTTTTTGTAGATCCCAGTCACTTGAAAAGGTAGTATGGCAAGGAAGGGCCTTCATTTTTAACAGGAAAGGAAACTTTCATCTAGCATTTAACTCTTTGTTGCAGTGCTAAAAGAAGCAGGCAAGCTTGATGACGAAAAGCAACAGGTTTTCCATGACTTACCTGCTGCTCAGTTTCCATCTCTCAATTCTTCATCTGAGAGTTTAATTCAACCTGTTGATCTACCTGAGCCCAAGGCTGTTGAACTGAATTCTACAATTGTTACAGAAGGTTCTGTTCAATGCAGGTATTAATCTCCATAATGTTGTACATAAAATATTATCAAATGTGTAACGTTGTTTCCATATTCATCATTCTCTAGATGACGCTTGGATCACAAGTTCACTTTTTTTCACTAAACTTCCAAGTGCTCAATATAACAATATAGCCTTCCAACTTTCAGCAGTAAGATCACTGTTTTGTCAAAGCTTTCCAGGATTGAGGAATTTCTAGTTTTCCCGACAGTGTTATTGATGGATTTTTAATGATTCTTTGTGGTACGAATTCTTCAGCTGTCAAGAGCTTAGAAACGGTTTATATCTATAAGACTGATGAAATATTATCTCAATTGGCTGGAGAACAATTTTCCCATAGTGAATATTTATTTATACCTTTAAATGAAAATAATCTGGGTTCTATTGGTTGAAAAATTTTATTTCTATGAACCCCGCGGTACAACTTCTGCTCAAAATTACAAAAATTCCATTCAATTATAGAAAAATCAGATCTGTAAAGCTTTAAATCTTCTCGAAGATTGTTTAATTTCATGCCCTCCTCACTTTAACCAGATAGATAGAACTAAACTCTGTAGATACTGATTGCCCATCTAGCAATAAATTAGTTTCATTAAATGTTGAGAAGACAAGACAGCTTCTGGTTGTAAAAATTTACTTCAGTAATTTGCATTTGCAAAATCATTAGATGTAATGAAACTTCAAGACTTTATTGAATAAAAAAAATTGTTTTGTCAAGAAATATTTCAAATAAGCAGCAAATAAGTATGGATACAGTAGCCTTGCCTATTCTTAAGTCTAGCTACTGCTAAGAATTTAAGTGGAAAATTCGATGTGAAAGATTAAGCTATTCGATTAAGCTATGAAAATCATTTGCATTGTGATGATTATATGATGTAATGAGGTCAAGATTATTGGATTAAATTGTCAAGAAATATTTCACATAAGTAGCAAATGAATATGAATGATTTTAAAGTAACCTCAAACATTCATAAGACTAGTAACTGCTATGGTTTTAAGTTAGAAATTCGAGATGTAGCCATTCAAGATTCATGTAGGTGAAAAGCATGGCAACTACTTGAGGGTAATTATTAAAAAAATCAGTGTATAGAAAGAAACAATTCTTGTTTTTAGGATTCTGTTGGAAAAGTTTGTATCAATTTATTTTTATGTAAGAGGAGACATAATTAATTTTTCTCTTTCAGGATAAGGGTAAACGGAATGGATTCAGAGCTTTGTATCATTGTATTTATGAATAATAAATTTCCTTTAGTTACGAGATGGCTTGTAAAAGATTATACAAATTCAGAAACAATTCACCTGAGCCTGTAAAGAATTTCCTTGCACCATGATTATAAATTCACATTGTTAACTTTTCATCAAAACAACTGTTATGTTTCTTGATAACTAAATGATGTTTGTTTTTGGTGATCATTTCATATGTCATCAATAATGAATTTCTTTTGGTTCAGGTAATCATAATGGAAGTGCGACATTAATGAACATCTGATCATTTAACCCATTACATACTACTCGGCAGAATATTATTTTGTTTAGGTACCAGACAGCTTACTGATTATTATTAGTAGGTGGTAAATTCAGTAGGTTTTATATTTTACATGTAGCACCTTTTCAGAAATACAAAGACAATAAAGGTTTATCACACAGTAGTGTGAAGCTTCAAATTGAATAAGTTATTTTAGAAAGTAAACTTAGTGAGCTTTTATCTATAGCCCCCTAAATCTGCACCTGTATATAGCATGTGTTAAGCACAGTTGTCAAATAAAGAGTGTACCAAATTTGTTGTAAATTGGTCGAATTGTGATGTTAAAGATATATATATATATTATTCCAATTTGGATCACAGAATTGTTTTTTACCCCTCTCCAAACGTAAGAAAAATAGAATAGGGGTTAATATATAATAGCCAATGTTTTTTACAGGATAGCTTTTAGTATTATGATGAGTGTACCTACCATATGGCTGGTCTGAATTCTTCAGTGATCGTAAAAATAATCTAAAATTGTTATTCCCATGAGGATTTCTAATTGTTTTTAAATCCCACTGAACACCTTGGTCAAATAGAACTGGGGTAATATGTTGCCTACGTTACCCCCAGAGTTGTGAATAAAGTGTTGGAGTGGACTGGTCAAACGGTGTAGATCTGTATAAAGGACAGACAGACGTCAAATCTGCTATATATACATACTAGCAGACCCGGCCACGCGTTGCTGTGGCTACGGTTTTTATTATATTACATAGTAGTAAACTCTCTATTCAAGGGAAACGGTAGGAGAACACCAGTCATGGGGACCACCATGCTTTTTTACACAGATGCCATTTGTCAAAATACATGGCGACCTCCATGATTGATTTTCTACTACCGTTGATATTGAGCAAAAATCAATACAAAAGAAATAAATTTAAAAAAAAAAATTTGTATTCAAGTCTGTAACAAATGAGTACATTACAAAGTTGTTAGTAAAAACACGTAACACTTAAACTTATTAATGAGGTAGGTAGGGCAGATAGTTTTAAATTTTTAACAATAATGTTTATTATTTTGAATTATAAATACTTTTAATTTTAATTTAATTTAACACTAATCGGTGCACAATATTTTTGGTTAACCTGTCTTTAGCTAACACAAATAGATTTGACGGTTTTCCTACAAGTGAACATGCAACATATAGTTGCCCATGAGAAAAACATGGATTTTCCAAATCTAAACCACAAATGTCCATTGTTTGGCCTTGAGACTTGTTTATAGACATGGCAAAAGCGAAACGAATTGGAAACTGTAACCTTTTGAAGGGTATCGTAGATTCTGATGGTATCATCGGAATACGTGGCAACAGGACCACTTCTCCTTTAAACTTTCCAGTTAAAATTGTAGCTTCAAGAATATTTCCGGTGATCTTTTTGATGACCAAACGCGTACCATTGCATAATCGAGGTGGATTCAAATTACGCAGGAGAATAATAGGTGAACCAATCTTTAATCGAAGATTATGTGGTGGCATTCCAGGTATATCTAGTGAATTTAAAAATTCAATTGGAAAATTTACAGTATCATTTTTATCAACAACAGTGTCGATTGATTTAAAAGACATCAGATCGCCTGGTAACAACTGTTGTATCTGGAAGTTAATTTCGTCAACATCAACATTTTTGGCTGCCAAAATAGCCCGATCACTGAGCCAGTTAGGATTCAAGTAATTACTCTGTATATCCGGAAAAATACTCTGAATCAATTCGTTTTTTCCCTGAAGAACAGTGCAGAAATTGTCTGGTAGTTTAATGCATTGCGTATTTGGTTGCAGTTCTATTTTACCGTTCCCAATATCTAGCAATTGTTCAGAAAATATTTGTGCTGATGTGCTATTATGACACATTGAAATGAGGAGTGCAAAATAATTTTTAATAGAGGTTGAATAAAAATAATAAAAAAAAAATATTTGTGCAATTATTGAAAAAGTGTGAGAAGCTTTGTACCACTTTTTCATATATATATTAATTAACTTTTGATCCTGGAGCCTTAAGTATCTCATAATCATCAAAATACATATATCATACAGTGTGATTTGATGTATAGCAAATATATAATAATATGACTATGTGATAATACTTACATGTATATATTTTAATTAAAGATTGTTGAATAATGAAGCACTAATAATTAAAAAGCAAGAAGAATTCCACTGTATTACTTTTACTATAATATGAATTCAGTTTATAATTCAGTCTAAATAACACGTGGCCGGCTATGCTAATCACTGTATTGCGTTTACTACGAAATAAATTTAACTTATACTTTAGACTCAGCAACACGTGGTGGTTATGCCATTAAATTGTAGCTTATGTGAAACGTTGGTACTTTCAACACAGCGCCATCTGTTAGAATACTTACTCAATCCAGTCAACAGATACCGCAATAATTTGCAATAAAATAATATCGCGGCTATAAATTGGGATGAAGGCTATCCTATCTTTTAAGTTAGATCAAACTGCACACGGTGCGCAAATTTGATTGAAATCGGTTAAGTAGTTTAGGAGTCCATAGCGGACAAACAACGTGACGCGTAATTTATATATATTAAGATATCCCTTTGATGCATTATGTGACATATTTATCTTGAAACATATTTTGTTTCTTATCTGAAATGTTTATAATTAAATGGTAGTATATCGCAGAAATAAAATAAAAAAAGCTATACACTTTGATTTGGGGGATTCAGATTTAAAAAATTTAGTCACCTGCTAGCAGCATAGTGTTAAAGAACCAGTTTTTGGTTTAGCCACTTCTTATAAGTAATTTCTATAAGTTTTTAGTACAAGACTGGTAAATTTTATTAATTTTTAAAATAAAAATAAATTTTATACAAGTACTTATCACCCTTTAAGAAAATTAATTTAGTTATATACATATTACATTTATATACGTCTTTATCCAGTTTCATTGTTTGCAAAAGCTATTTTATTTAGTGTGATTTTCAAAGGGTTAATTATACATTTATAATAAAATTTTGTAAGAAAAAACCAAATTCTTTATCGCATTTCTATTCCATTGGTCATCCGCTTCACCAAGTCATTCGAACTCCACTAATTACTGCACTTCATTAAGTTTTCAGTACGTATTGAAATATTAAACTAATCAGTTGTGCGTGTGCGTAGTTTAAAGCGTATGTCATGTGGTTTTGATAGAAACGAAAACCATACCTTTAAATTTTTTATTTCCGATGTTTTTCTTTGAATTTACGTCACATAATTTTATTAATTGCCTTTCTTTTTTTTTTTTTTTTGTGTATGTGTTTTGTAAGATTTTAATCGTATTTCAGATTAAACAGTTTGAAAAGTTTTCATTTCAAAAAGTAAAGCAGAATAAGAATAATAATAGTTTCGAAAATGGTTCTAAATTTTCAATTCAACTCCTTTTTTCGAAGAGAAAGATTTTCCTGTAGACGATTCCAGTGGGCAGAGTGCAGTTTACAAAGGAATCACAGGAATGCCGTTTGGCGCGTTTACTTTATCTTTATTCTCAACTAACACGCCACAGGCATACGGGATCTTTATCTCTTCTAAGATCAGGACCCCTCACATAGTGGGGGTTTCTAGTCATTCCACCTGATTACAGGAAACCGAATATTGGAACTTCTGTGCGAGAGAGAAGAGTGAGCTATTGCCTACTAGAGTGCCTATATAGTAAGAGTGGCGACATACGGGAAACACTTTCTGATTGGCTTAGAGACCTTTTCTACCGCCCGAGGCGGATTTTTTCAAGCTCCCATAGACTTAACATAGGAACTTTTTGTGAGTACGAGAAAAACGTTCTTTTCGTTATATTTAGAAGAAAATATAGCCTTTTCATGTTCAGTTTCGTGTTCTAAAATGTTTATTTATTATTAATTTAGTGTTTTTTCAGCATAAATTTGAAGACGTTTAAAGAAAATCACTTTTTTCGGACAACATGGTATTTCACGCAATCTAAGTTAGCACGTTGTGCAATTCATCCCAACAAGTACGCAGGTAAGTGGGCTTTTATATGATTTATTTATACCGTATGTATCCATATTAAAACAATCCAATTCCTTTTGTTCTCCCTGGAATGATATTTTAATTGAAATGTTCAACTTTCAGACGATTGTAGCAGACGACATTGAAATTCGACTTTGGCGATGTAAATTTCGCGCCAAAGGTAGTTAGGCTTCTGATTATGTGTTGGTTTTTTTTAGCTATTCCCTTATGAAAGGTTTACAATTGCCTTTGCCGAATTTAATCATTAGTAAAGTAGAGAGTAAAGTGCAACCATGCTTTGTTTTAAAAGAATAAAGATAAATGTTTTTATAAAAGTGTTATTTTTGATGCAAACTTTCATCTTTTTTTGCAGCTAGGTCTCTGAACAAAATCACCACTTCAACATTCATCTGTGGATTTGGATACAAATGCGTGCTGATGCTGTTAACTATTTTTATCTTGAGATAAGTCTTGTATTTTTATGCTAACATTCATTTGTTTATTTGCTCATAATTTATTTTCAATCTATTTATTCCATTCTTTCATCTGAAAATGTGATACATTTTTTTAACAAATGTGTACTGATGCTGTTGACTATTTTTGTTTTGACCTACATAAGCTTATCTTGGTCTTTATTTTTCTAGAATAACTGAGACTTAGAATAAACATGCCTGGTTGCTCTACAGTGAATTGCACTAACAGGTCAGAGCAAGGTCATCTTTTAAAAGTGTTTCCAAGGGATTATGAACGCAGAGCTTTATGGGCAATCAAGGTGAAAAGACAGAACTGGGTACCAACTGACCGATGTTATTTATGTGAAGTAAGTGATAAGTGTTGTGAATAGTAATTTAACTAAATTGTAACCATTTTAATTATGTAATTTCTATTTTTTTTAATTATAAAATAACTTAAAAATATTACATTTACTAGTTTTAAGTTCTATAATAACCCTTCTTGTAAATACATGCTACTGTTTATGCATCAGTCCTTACATGTTAAACAAATTGGTCAAGATTTTACTCTTTTATCAGCATTACATAATTACCTACTTTAAAATTTAAGTGCTTGTAATAACAGTAAACAATGGTATAGAATATGCCCACTTTTCTGGTTATATATAGCTTCCATTGAAGGAATAACATCTCAAATAAATAATTAACATTCTGAGAAACATACTAACAGTTAATGGTACTCTTGCATATTAAAGTCAACAAATTATTAATGGTTACTTTTGTGTTAGGTTCACTTTGATGCTGATCAGTGGGAGGCCAAAAGAGCTGATTCCAAAAGAAAATTGAAACCTGATGCTGTCCCTAGTATATTTCATCATGCTCCTATGCAGCACAAAAGAAAATTGCCTATGGAGCGAAATATTTCTCCGATCAAAAGGTTAAAGGCAACAGAAAATTTTGAGAATGAAGAAAATGAAGCCGGCGAGGAACATTGTGACCCCCATATTATAACTGATTTAAAGAAGATGTTAGAGTCAGCTCATGAAACAATTACGAAATTGATGAAAGAAAATGAGATTTTAAAACTTAAACTTCGAAAAAAATCTGTGCAACTATCGAAAAGTAGAAGATTGGGTGTTAACCATCTTGCAAATATATTTAATGAAGACCAGTTGGAAGCAATGCAGCGAAAACGTAGGGCCTTTAAAAAGTGGTCTCCTAAGACTGTGGAAACTGCTCTAGGTTTAAAGTTTTCTTGTGGTATTAAAGGCTATAAGAATCTTTTACATTTGCAATTGCCTTTTCCATCTTGCAGAACACTTCAACGAAGATTGCAAAATTTAAAATTTCGAAGTGGAATATTGCACGAAGTTTTTCAATTCCTTAAGATCAAAGTAAGCTGCTTCGAAACAGTTCAGCAAAAATGTTGTTCTTTAATGTTGGATGAAATGTCAATAACTGAAGGTGTGGAATATGACTTGGGGACTAACAGTTATTTTGGTGAAGCCACCTTTCCAGGTCAGAGTGGAAAGGCAAATCATGCTTTGGTTTTTATGTTAGGTGGCCTATCCACTCGTTGGAAGCAAGTCATTGCTTATTTTTTTACAAATGGTCAAGCAGATGGACCCACATTAAAAAATATTATTTTGGAAATAATAAGAGAAACAGAAAATCTTGGTTTAAATATTGTCAGTATTACATCTGACATGGGCTCTTGTAACCAAGCAATGTGGAAATCCTTTGGAATCACTGCTGGGCGAAATCGTCAAACTAATTGTACCATTGTTCATCCATGCGATTCCTCACGGAACATAAATTTTTTGGCTGATGTTCCACATCTATTCAAAAATATTAGAACCTCCCTCTTAACAAATAAGCAGTTTATTTTACCTCCAGCAATTCAAAATAGATATAATCTACAAAGTCCAATAGTTGATCCTAAGCATTTGGAAGATTTGGCGAATTATCAAGAAAATATGGAACTCAAGCTTGCTCCTAAGCTAACTAAAGATCATTTAAATGACAAACATTTTGACAAAATGAAAGTTTCACGTGCATCGAATGTTCTGAGCCATGATGTAAGTGTTGCTTTAAAATTACTAGCTGAAGAACAAGGTGATAACTCCATTTTAACTACTTCATGGTTCTTAAAGACCATTGACAAATGGTTCAATTTAATGACTTCTAGATATCCTTGTACAGCACTGAGCAAACTAAATGTAGACAGGTATTTAGAAAGTCTAACTTTTTTGGAAGAAGTGGTTGATCTATTTCAAAATATAAAGATCCTAAATTCTGCAGAAAAAGCTTTTTGGAAACCCATCCAAACAGGAGTGATTATATCAACCACAGCTATCCTAAATCTTCAAGATGACCTGCTTGGTGAAAAAGATTTTAAATTTTTGCTAACTTCTAGATTCAGCCAAGACTCGTTGGAAAATATTTTTGGTCTTATTAGATCCAAACAAGTTATTCCAAATGCTTTACAATTTAAAAACAACTTAAAGTTGATTTCCGTTGCCCAATACTTAAAACACTGTAATACAGGAAGCTATTGCAATGATGATGGAAAATTTTTATCTGGCATTTTAGCAGCAAATCATGATTTTCCTAAACAGAAAAAGTCTAAAATTGTCTTACCAAAAAGTTGGGACAAGTCATCTGTAAATCTGACTAAATTGGAAGAAAAATGCCTGTACTATATTTCTGGATACTTGATGTCAACTATTCAAAAAAAACATAGCACCTGTCCTACTTGTTTCAGTTTTGTGGCCACTAAAGAAGATAACCATGCTGTATGTGCAAAGTTAGTTGCTCTCAAGCAATTCAAAAATGAGTGCTTGTTTTTTATCAAAGAAGATATTTTTTATTCATTCTTTTTACGACTTGAACTTCTATTCAGATCGCTTGAACCATATGTATTGAATTATGATGGAAATTGCAGTGATTTTGTTAAAACAAAAATAAATGAAGATGTTAATATAAAAGCTGTATTTATACCAGATTGCCATGCTATGAAGCAAAAATTCAAAATCGGTTTGTGTCATTTAGGCTTAAAATATTTGGCCTAAAAAAGAACAGGGAGGTTAAATTCTCTAAAGATAACCGACACAAACCTGAACTAGCTAGTAAAAGCTCTACAATGCGCATACTAGCTAAGAAATTTTAATTGGAATTTGTTATACGTAAACGTGTTGATCATTTTTGAATAAATGTATATAATTAGTCAAATTGATTTTATTGGTACAACTGTTTCTATTAATGTGTCAATACTTTTAGTCAAGATTAACTAAAATATTTAATGTTGTAGTTTAAAAAATTCTGTTTTTAATGAAATAAAAATAAAAATTGATTACTTTCCCTTTTGTTAAAAACATTTGTATGAAGTTTTGGAATTGAGTGGATAATGCCATTTAAATTTTTAACTCTGGAGTTAATTACTTTTAATAATTTTTTATGTTGGTATACATACAATTCTCTGGTTTATACTGCTTGAAGATAAACATAAAACATGAGATGCTTTTTTGTTATTTTTCAATTTATTCACTCCAATATAGCAGACCAACCAGTATAGTGGTTAAGATGCCCAGGCATGGATGTTTGTAAACGTATGGTGTAGAGGCGGCTGGTGCACCTTAAATCTGTCGTGGCCGAAAGTCCTCACGTTGGGTTGGCGTGGAAGTTTGGAGAGTGGGGTGCCAGCTCAGGTGTTGCTTCGTCATCTGACCGTGGTTCAAAATTACGAGGTGTTGTCCTCGAATCTTTCCTTTAAGGAACTGATCCCGGACCGTCGTCAATAGCCCGTTGTGTTACTCTACCACGTTACGTACTCTACCACGTACGACGTTAACTCAAAAATTACCACTCTAATATTAAATAAAAGGAACAGCAAATTTGCCACAATAGTTTCAAGAAATTACATGTTTTTTGACTTGTATAAATGGATGAAACTTGAAACAAAAATTAAACTTAAGTGAGTTAGATTTTGTGTCATGCATTAAAAAGGTAATGTTTCCAACTCACCACACCTAAAAGAGTAAAAAATAAAATAAAAAAAATTGTTCAATTGTACGGTATCTTTTGTGTTTTGGTTCATGTAAAAAAAGGAGTAATCACGCTAAAGAAAAACTACATGTGCTAAACAGTTGGTTAAAAGAAAGTTTTATTTTAAGGAGCAATGCATTAATAGTAGGGCATGATAAATCTATTTTTTATTTATGTTATAAAATTGATGAGTAAACTTCTATCCAGGGTGTAAAAAAATGTAATAAGATTTTTTTGTTTAGATTTCTGTAGGCCATATACACTATTTTTATTATAATTATATATAAATTTGTTTAATAAAAAATTGAATTCTTGACATGTCATTTAAACCAATATTTATTTTAAGTAAATAGAGGGAATTTGTGACATGGTAAAACAATATTTATTTTGCTAAAAATCAGTTTGTTAGATGGTAATACATTTAAAAAGTAAATATGCTAAATGATATCAAAAGGTAAAACAGTTGTATGACTTTAAAACACAGGTTGAGATCTTACATAGTTTTTCTTGGGTAAATTATGTCATCATGTTAACAAATTTATCAGTTAAAAGGCGACTGTTTCAGGGTACATTTTGCAAAATGTTAGATGTTCATAGTGTTTAAAATTACCTTTTTTCAAATGGAAAGCTCAGTTGTTTTTGTTATTTAATAAATTATTAATCACATTTATTGAGTATTTATGTCTCAATTTTTAAAAAAGTAGTTGGAAAAAAACACTACATATAGAAAGAGAGCTAAGCCATTGGCCACAGTCATTTAAAGGGGTAACAAGTAGTTATGCCTTCTAATGTGGCCATGGACAATATAAATAGCTAAAGACTTTTTAAGCATAACATTAATGCACAATATTTTTCCATGCTCCCCTTGAAATGAACGAATGCTTTATTGTTCGTAACATAAAATTATGCATGAACACTGTCAAATAGATGTCAACTTGATTTTTACTTTACTGTTTGGCAGAATCCCTCACTCAACATATTACTTAGTCCATACACACCTCAGATTATAAATTATTTGCAAGTGTCCAGTACCAAACATTTTTTCAATAGCTGATAAGTATTGGGTGTAACCTTTAGTGATGAAATCACCATGAGTGCAGAAAGTTGCATTTGACGAATTCTGTGGTTTTTCTAGGGTGTATTTACTTAGTTATAACAATGTAATATTGGTTATGTGATTTAAAAAAAATCATTTGATTTAAATCGACACCATGCTTCTATCACGCAGCATGGAAAAAATTGAAGTGCCTAAGAGAGAAAACACAACAATCCTATTTTATTTAACACTGAAGTTATCGCTTAACTTTTTGCATTTTCTTGAAAAAAAAAGCGCGAAAACAATTTTGAGTTGTGAGCACAAAAATTTCTAAATTTTATTTTGAACGCCACTCATGGGAAATGTATAAAACGTAAGTGTAGCGTCAATTACGAAACTAAAAATTTCGGGACTTAAAACACTCGCCAAAAGAAAGAGTGAGGAGGAAATATGGGAAACCGATGGAAGAAACATATTCGTCCAGCAACCTTCTGGGAAACGATTCTGGTAGAAAAATGGCTGCCGCGCATGCTCATAGGGCCAAATTGAGCCTCTTGTCGCCACTCTTACTATATAGGCACTCTATTGCCTACGGTGTTGGATGTCCGCTGCTGTCTTGACAAAAGGCTGGACCGCAGTCTCCCATAAGTAGACACTTTCTGAGAAATCTTCTGTACCCCATTGTGAAGATTCCAATGGTATATCCGGTCTACTGAGGGGCAGAACATGAAAAGACAGTACATACTCTGAATCAATTTTGGAGTGGAAAAGGAATGAACAAACATCAATTCATTTAGAGTGGATCTACGTCGTTTTTTGAACGACCTTTTTTCTACAGTAGTCGTATCTGGGATTTGGAATAAATAGCTTCTTTATTATGGTTGGAGAGTTTTGCGTAGAAATTTAATAATTCACCTCCCCTCAGTCCCCTTTCCATAGAAATTTATGGATGGTATAAACATAGCCATCCTAACCTCAGGATTAGTTAGTAAAGTTTCAATCGCATTTATTATTTGAAGCTGCTTTAGTTAAAGGGTAGAGGCATCACAAACAACAATTAATGACGTTTTATAGTATTTTTTAAATAAACTAAACTTACTGGATGTGAGACTTCAAACAAATGTACAGAATCTTTAATCACTACTCAATGTGGAATAGCCGACCAACCGGTATAGTGGTTAAGGTGTTAGCCTCTAGATCGGAAGGTTCCTGGTTCGAATCCGGGTCCGGGCATGGATGTTTGTAAACGTATGGTGTAGAGGCGGCTGATGCACCTTAAATCTGTCGTGGTCGAAAGTCCTCACGTTGGGTTGGCGTGGAAGTTTGGAGAGTGGGGTGCCAGCTCAGGTGTTGCTTCGTCACCTGACCGTGGTTCAAAATTACGAGGTGTTGTCCTCGGATCTTTCCCTTAAGGGACTGATCCCGGACCGTCGTCAATAGCCCGTTGTGTTGCTCTAGTACGACGTTAACTAAAAATTACCAATTATTATTACCAATGTGGAATAAAATCTCAAAACTAAACTTATTACTCTACGTCTGGAAAAATTACACAATTCTTTGTGAGTTTGCGTTACTAAGAACTGATGTAGTGTCGGCGGGTATGAGATTTCAAACAAATGTACAGAATCTCTAAGTACTACTCAATGTGGAATAATATCTCAAAACTAAAGTGATTACTCAACGTCTGGAAAAATTACACAATTATTTGTGGGTGTGCTTAAACAAGGACTGATCTAGTATCGGCGAGTAATGAAGGAGCGTAACTGTATCGAAAATTGGAATAATCCCTTATTACGCACATCGTCTTGGTCCTTGGTTCGAATCCCGGTCTGGGAAGAGATGTTCGTAATATTTCGGAACAGTGTTGAAACACAGGGTGTGAACACAGAAATTTTATTATTTCAAAACAAAATGGAGCCAGTTTTCTTATAAATTCTTCGTTGGAAAAAATGATTGTCCTAATGCTATATTTCGTGTAGTGCTTTGTTTTCACACTTTCTCACGTTCTTTTCAAGAGAATGCACGATAACTATGACACACCTTACTGTTCTCTTATTTGAATGTCCCCCAACAGAAACAAACCAAAGGGAAAGCCTCTGAAGAAGCCTTTGGTTGGTTCGAGTTTAGAACTCCAAACCTTTTGATTGCTAATCCGCTCCTCTAGCAAACAGGCTACCATGACCCTTGGTGGGAGAATAAGATATTTATACATCTTTCAAATTAATTTGCGGTCATACTGATCACTTCCCTTCTTCTGGTGCTAATAGTAAAAAGTACTAACTCTTACTCCATGATAAAATTTCCTTTTGATTTGAAAAATAAGACATATATGTAATGTTCGAATTCATCTAAAAATAGTTTGCAAATGTGTTTTGTTTATTTCTATTAGTACCTTCTTTAGTGATATTTTGGAGTTATTGTTGTATGCTGTTTAAAATAAAGCTCTTTTTCAAAATTTAATTTGCCTATTACAAATGCACATACTTTCTACAAATGGTTTAACATGAATCTAATGATTAAAGAATATATTTTGAACAATATATATGTTAAATAAGTTCTTAGTGATACTAATTCAAATGAGAGAAATCAAAAAAAATTTTACTTTCCATGCAATCCATTGCTTAGTCACAATTTTTCATGCATGGAGCTTACATCTCTACTTCTCCACAAAGGAAATAAATATAGTTTTGATATTGATTGTTTTAAAATTTTATTTATGGATTATTGACGCGTATATTTTCTATGAATCGCTAAACAAGACTCTAATAACTGAAGAATTCAACACACACACACACACTTCAATGGAAACCTCTCGAAACTCTAGTACTCCTCGCAATATGTCTTGGCGATACTTTCGAATTAATAGATACAACCTGTGCTTCATTTCTATTCCTCTCTTCAAATTGTTTTATCACATTTGTTTTAATTAAAATACTTTCCACTACGCCACATTAGGTATTCTGTGGAAATTGTGATAAGCCCTTTTAAACTTAAAGTTAATTGTAGAATATTTCCATTCACGGTCTAAGAACTCTTCCGGCGGTTTGGTTGCTCTAATTTGCAGTTTTTCATAAAAACTCTAGTTATGTTTCTTAGTACTTCGTACTCATGCACTTTTCAAACAATACTGTAGTTAATTATTTCCAATTTTGTATAGTTGTCCTGTTATATTTCACACGGGATCTGCACATGGTGAGTAAAGGTTAACAACTACGATGACACTGTTTTTTTTTTAAAGAATAAATCCTCTAAGTAATCTGTAGTTGCAAACCTGTTATTTTAAAATAAAATAGGATGTCCTTAATAGAGTGTTAATCGCGTTCAATGAATTGAATACATACTCAAATACGCGTGTAAACATAACTAAATAACATCTTTGTACTACGCTAATTAAACACAAGAACTTAGCGCATAGGAATTATAATCTATTTATATGATGCCCAAAAGATGCTCAATTTTTTATTAAATACAGCAATAAAATCAAATAAAAAAGGTATGCTATGTTTTCAACGATTCTTATTTTCAAATCATGTTAAATTTTATCGTGAAAAAACGAATACTATGTAATATCCATGCTATAATTCAGCCACACGTATTTACAATATCTGACTACTTGAGTCTTAACTGTATATGTATGTAACTGTTAACTGTTGACCATAATAAATATTGAGATCGTAGCAAAGCGTGCACAATATTATTGCTCTTGCTTCAATGCTGTCTATTGATAATTAATAATAGCTTCAATGCTGATACTAGCTTAAATGCTGAGAATAGTACATTGGCGACGAGAAAAACTTAATATTTTGACTTGAGTTGAAATAGAATGGCTGAAAGAGACGACATTGCCAGATTTCAGGCTTACGGAGACAGAGGAACTAGGGCTATCCGATGGAGAAAATGGATGCGAGCCTTCGAATTTTACATCGATTCGAAGGGGATCAAAGACGCTCATCGAAAGAAAGCATCGTTACTTCATCTCGCTGGACCGGATGTCCAGGACATTTTTGAAACTTTGGAGGACCAAACGATTGAACAGGGAGATGGAAATGCTTCAGATGTATTCACCACTGCCGTTGCACTGCTGAACAACAAATTCATGGTTTCGGGCAACGAAACTTATGAAAGTTTAAAGTTCCGTGGAATGAATCTGCTGGAGAACAAATCGCTGGAGTCCTTTATCGTTCGTCTTCGACAGCAAGCTGGATTGTGTGGTATAGTATCTTGGGAGTAGCAAGAACTATGAATAGAAATACTGAGAAATACTCTCATACAAGTGAAGAAGGAACTTTTATTATCTTAATGCTAGTGCAAGTAATTTATATACATATCCAGATTAGACCTTCTTACTCTGTCATAATCTATAATGAGTTGAGTTGTGCTTAGACAGTTACAGTTAAGATTTACAAGTAATTAATTATGGATATCAAATATAAACAAATTATTGAACTAAATATATTAATAACTAAGATATTACAATACCTCCTTTTTTTTAAAAGGCATTAAAATCACAAATACAAAATTAAATATTTATAGATCAAGTCTATCTGGCTTCTTTCTGATTCGCGTTGGATAACGTCTGCTTGGAATATCTGCAACAGGAGTATCCTCATTTGCCCTTTCTGTAGGAAGATCAGCAGACTGTTCACTTTCAGGAGTGGGAGACCGGTAATCATGTTGGAGTTCTGTATCTGTCATGGTGATGGAAGTAGGTTGATCATAAGCTGGAGGTGTGACTGGTGAATCAACAGAAATGAAATCATCTCGATGTTCAGGGATTGAAGAGCTAGCTAGACGGATCTGATCCATGTGTGCAAGATACTTCTTGTTGCTTATTTCAACCAACCAAGTCTTGGGACCCTTGGGCTTAATTAGTTTGCCACGAATCCATCTGTTAGAAGGATCTCTATGGGATTTCACCCAAACGTCTTGACCACAGGATAAACTCTTGGTACTGGTGTGAGATCTGTCAAAGTATTGTTTTTGACATCTTTGCTTCTTTTCAACATGCCTTGCTGTAGATGGATGCAGTAACTCTAAGACCGTCCTAATGGGACGACTAAGGAAAAGCTCTGCCGGAGACGAGCCTGTTGTAGAATGAGGTGAAGATCTGTATTTAAGTAAAAATCTATTCACTTTGGCAGTTACTGTACTACCATCATTGGAGTCTAATTGCATTTTACTAAGTGAATGTTTAAAAGTCTGAATGGTACGTTCAGCTTGACCATTTGATTGGGGATGATACGCTGGAATGAGCGTCTGTAGAACTCCCAAGGATTTTAGAAAGAACCTGAATTCCCTGGAAATGAATTGAGGTCCATTGTCAGAAACAACTTCTAGTGGTAGTCCATATCTGGCAAACAGTTGTTGCAATACAGCAATTGTGCTTGCTGCTGATGTAGACGACATCTTTGCCACTTCTAACCACTTTGAATGACTATCCACAACAACAAGGTAGTCAATTTGGTCTTTCTGAGCAAAATCCAAGTGAATACGATCCCACGGTCCCTTTGGCCAGACCCATGATTGCATTGGTGTAACTGGAGGAGATTTGGCAACAATTTGGCAAGCTTCGCAATTAGCAGACATGTTTTCAATATCTTGGTCTAAATTAGGCCACCAAAAATGACTTCTAGCAACTGCTTTCATTTTCACAATTCCTGGGTGAGTATCATGAAGCAGTTCTAGCAAGTGCTTTCTATAGGCATTGGGAATCACTACTCTCATGCCCCATAATACACAATTCCTATCAACAGATAATTCATCTTTTCTGGAGAAATATGGCTTCAAATCAGGATTTTCAATTTTGTATGGAAAACCATTCTGAACATATTTAATCACGCTTCCCAAAATTTTATCATTTCTAGATGCACTAGCAATGTCATCAGAAGTTACAGGTAACTCTGACAGATGGGAAATCTTGTAAATATCCGATGGGTACAAGTCTCTATTTACGTCTTCATTAGGCAATCTTGAAAGAGAATCAGCATTCTGATGTGTAACACCTTTTTTATACTTAATGGTGTAGTTATGCGAAGACAAGAGCAATGCCCACCTCTGTAGGCGAGCAGCAGCCATGGTTGGTACTGCCTTGGTAGGAGAAAATATTGTAACCAAAGGTTGATGATCAGTGAAAAGTACAAAATTTCTTCCATACAGATACTGGTGAAATTTCTTGCGAGCAAAAATTATTGCTAGGGCTTCTTTTTCAGTTTGCGAGTAGTTGACTTCAGCCTTTGATAATGTCCGAGAGGCATATGCTACAGGTTTTTCTTCACCATTTACAATGTGTGATAAAACGGCACCCAAACCAACAGGCGAAGCGTCACAAGATACTTGCAAAGGATTATTTTCGTTATAGTGAACCAATACTGCATCAGATGTTAGAAGTTGTTTACACTGTTCAAATACATTGTGGCATTCTTCAGACCATGTCCAGGGAACATTTTTGTTTAGAAGGTTGTACAAAGGAGACAATAAAGTAGATGCATTTCTAATAAATTTAGAGTAATAGTTCAGTAGACCCAAAAATGACTTAAGTTGAGACACATTTTCTGGGGTTTTGATCTTCTTAATTGCTTCTAGCTTCTCTTGGGTTGGATGAATACCATTTTGATCAATAATATGGCCTAAAAACTCAACACTACTTTTAAAAAATTGACACTTATCTGCATTTAGTTTTGCATTATACTTTTGCAGTCTTGTCATTACAGTCTCTAATGTAGAAAAATGTTCTACTTCAGTAGCAGCTGAGATTAAAATATCATCTTGGAAGCATATAACTCTAGGTATACCTTGTAATATTTGCTCCATGACTGATTGAAAAATTGCTGCGGCTGCAGATATACCATACATCAATCTACTTGGGCGAACCAAACCCATGGGTGTATTGAGAGTTAATAACTCTTGAGAGTCAGCATCCAACTCAATCTGTTGGTATGCTTGTGACAGGTCTAATTTACTAAAATGTTTGCCTCCTCTCAAAGTAGCAAAGAGATCTTGCTGAGTAGGAAGAGGATATTGGTTTGGGTCAAGGTACTTATTTACAGTTACCTTAAAATCGCCACACAACCTCACAGCATTATTTTTCTTCGGTACCACAACAACAGGTGTTGACCGCTTAGAATGTTCAACAAATTGCCAAATATTATTCTTCACCAATCTTTTAATTTCATCAGAAACAGATTTTTTTAAAGCATACGGAACAGGCCTAGCTTTGCAAAAAACAGGTTGACAATTTTCTTTCATTTTAAGAACAGCCTTAAAGTATTTAATCGGTTGATCACTTACTTGAAAAATATCTGTGTACTTTTTCTTGAGTGCTTCAACACTGTTGACACACGTTGAGGACACCGAAAATATCTCATTCCAATTTAACTTGAACACTGATAACCAATTCTTTCCAAAGAGAGCAGGTCGATCACCTTTAACAATAATTAATGGTAACGAATGACTTTGTTTGTTGCACTGCACTTCAACGAGTAATTCTCCAACAACTGGGATTTCGTTTTCGTTGTAGTCTTTCAATCTGGTTGATGATGGCACAGTTTCAGTTCCAGGTAAATTGTTTTTCACCCACACTTCAGATACTATTGAAACATCAGCTGCAGTGTCTAGTTCCATGTCTAACTGTTTGTGATTAGCAATAACAGGAACAATGTATTTTTTTCTGCCTGAAACTTGATTTATGGAGTTCACGGCATAAAGGGAAGCCTCAGAGTCACATTCAACCTTTTCTACCTTTTTTGTAGATGAGCCTTTGTGTTTGCTCATGCAGACAGGTGAGATATGTCCACTTTTTCCACAAGCATGGCAGGTCGCAGATTTGTACTTGCACTTGGCAGAATCATGAGCAGCCCCACATCGGTAGCATTTGGAAAACGTCTTACACTGTTTATTCGAAGAAGCGTTTCTTGATGGCTGATGATATTTCTTTGACATATCTGAAGAGCTCTGACGGATTTTGTTGATGGCCGGTGTAAGTGTCTTCATATTTGCAGCATCGCTTTCAGCTATTTCTATGGCGACAGCCGTTTCCACCGCATCCGATAGCTTCAGAGCTTTCTTTGCCAGGAGTCTCTTTTGGATATTTTCGTTGCACAATCCACAGACGAAACGATCCCTCAGTGCTTCATCGAGAAACGCACCGAACTCGCATGTAGACGCCAACCTTCTCAGTTCTACTAAATATTGAGAAACTGATTCCCCAGCTGTCTGGTTCCGCCGATGGAAACGGAAACGCTCCGCAATGATGATTGGAGCAGGTTTGAAATGTTGTTTTAGTATATCCGTCAATTCAGCATACGAGCATTCTTTCGGGGACTTCGGAAGTAGCAAATTCCGTAGAAGTTTGTAGGTATTTGATCCAATAGCTGATATAAATACAGACACCTTCTTGCCGTCTTCGATATCATTTGCGAGGAAAAAATGTTCCCCAGTTGTTCAACGTATAGATTAAAATCGTCCGACTCCACGTCAAACGAATGCAACGCGCCGATTAGGCCTAACCTGCTCATGGTGAAACAGAACTGAACTTATAGCAATTACAAATTTTTGAGTTCGAATTATCCTCGTCGCCACTATAGTATCTTGGGAGTAGCAAGAACTATGAATAGAAATACTGAGAAATACTCTCATACAAGTGAAGAAGGAACTTTTATTATCTTAATGCTAGTGCAAGTAATTTATATACATATCCAGATTAGACCTTCTTACTCTGTCATAATCTATAATGAGTTGAGTTGTGCTTAGACAGTTACAGTTAAGATTTACAAGTAATTAATTATGGATATCAAATATAAACAAATTATTGAACTAAATATATTAATAACTAAGATATTACAAAATATATTAATTACTAAGATATTACTAAGATATTATTACGTGAAAGAAGAAGTGGACCGACACATACGGGACCAAATCGTCGTAAAGTGCCCTTACAAAGACCTACGATTGAAGATGATTGACGAACGTGATGCCTTAACGTTGGATCGAGCAGAAGAACTGTGCCGGTCATACGAACATTCCAAGTTGGAGTCCGACGCCATGGACAAAATGGCGCATCTAGAGGAAACTGTAAATCGATTACAAATCCGAGACAATCGAAAAAGAAGTGGTCCGCGCTATCGTCAGGCTGATGACAAGTCTTCTAAATCAGTATGCTGGAAATGTGGACTTACAGGCCACACACAAAAAGACCCCAAATGCCCAGCCCAAGGTAAGAAGTGCTTGAACTGTAGTCAAGTTGGACATTTTGCTAAAGTGTGTAGATCTAAGAAAAAACGATTTGATCAGCGAAAGACTGTTAGAGTATTAAATACTGAAAACAATAATTCAAGTGACCATGACTTTGTTTTTTCCATCCATGCTGTGCACATGAGCAGGAAAGAAGAGCTCCTGAACTGTACCATAGGGCACATTGAAGTACCCATGATCATAGACTCGGGTGCAAGCTGCAACGTTATTACGCGAAAGGAATGGGAAAAATTAAAATCTGCTAAGATCAAATGCAGATCATACCTAGTTGAAAAGAAATTGTTTTCATATGGTGGTGAACCATTGAAAGTGTTAGGCGCATTTAGGGCTAACATCAGTGTGCCAAATGGCAAGGATTTAAAAGACATTGAATTCTATGTGTTCAATGGTGAGGGTAGTTCACTATTGGGAAAAGACACTGCACTAGAATTGGGTGTTTTAAAAATTGGACTTGGCATAAATGCCATAAAAGAGCTAAGAAACCAAGAAGGCCAGGAGTTTGTTAACAATTTTCCAAGTGTTTTTAAAGGTGTGGGAAAATTAAAAGGGTATCAATTAAGAATACCTATCAAACCTCACTGTAAAGAGGTAGCCCAGCCTGTAAGACGCCTGCCATATAACTTGAGACCCCATGTTACAGAATTCTTAGACGAGTTATTAAAGCATGACATTATTGAAGGAGTGTCAGGCCCAACTCCATGGGTATCACCTATTGTAGTCACACCAAAGAAAGGAGGAAAGTGGAGGCTGTGTGTTGATATGAGATTAGCTAACCAGGCCATTGAGCGAGAACGGTTTCCACTTCCTACTATAGAAGAAATCTTACACGAGCTGAACGGGAGTCAAGTGTTTAGTAAACTTGACATCAAATGGGCCTATCATCAGATAGAACTAGAGGAAAGCTCAAGGAATATTACAACCTTTTGTACACCACTAGGTCTATACAGATATAAACGTCTGATGTTTGGTGTGAATTGTGGACCAGAAATGTACCAAAAAGTCATGACACAAACCTTACATGACTGTGAAGGTGTTTGTATTTATATGGATGATTTGATTGTTTATGGTAAAAAAATATCAATGATCATGATGCAAATTTAAGAAAAGTGCTGAGTGTGCTCCAGGAAAAGGGCCTCACATTAAATAAGGAAAAATGTGAATTTAGGTTAAAAGAGATCACTTTTTTAAATCACCACATTAGTTCAAAGGGAGTTCAACCTACTAAGAAAAGCCAAAATGAAGTGGAAAATTTCAGGCAACCCAAATCTGCGACTGAAATGAGGAGTTTTCTAGGTCTTGTGAATTTCTCTGCAAAATTCATTCCGGATATAGCAACCATAGCTGCACCCCTGAGAAAACTGACCAAGAAAGATGAACAATTTAATTGGGGACATGAACAAACAGAGGCATTTAATACACTAAAGAAGTTGATTGCACAACCACCAGTTTTAGGATTTTATAACCCAAAATCACCTACAAGGATCTATTGTGATGCTTCACCCGTAGGACTAGGTGCTGTCTTAGTGCAATTTCATGATGATGGACCAAGAATAATAAAATATGCCAGTAAAGCATTGACAAGTGTTGAACAAAGGTATTCTCAAACAGAAAAGGAAGCACTAGCACTCGTTTGGGCATGTGAGACTTTCCATATTTACACATTTGCTAAGGAGTTTGAACTGGTGACTGACCACAAACCACTTGAGGTAATATTTGGCCCACATCATAAAGCATGTGCCAGAATAGAGAGATGGATACTAAGGTTAATGAGTTATCCATATAAGGTTGTCTATAAACCTGGAAAAACCAATATAGCTGATTCTCTTTCAAGACTGCTGGACCTGTCCATAAACAGAGAAGAGGATGAGAAAGTGGAAGAAGAAGAAAAGCTAATATATAATATTGTTGAAGCTGCAATACCCAAAGCTCTCTCAGTAGAAGACATGCGCGACAAGCCACAGATAAAGATAAGACTCTACAAGAACTAATTAAAAACTTAAAAACAAACAAATGGGTGAAGGATTAGAAATTTTAAAGAACGAATTTTGTGAAATTGATGGAGTTGTGTTACGAGGGAAAAGGATTGTCTGCCCTGAAGAACTTCATAGAAAGTGTCTTGAATTAGCACATGAAGGACATATGGGTATGACGGCTATGAAGCGGCTACTTAGAAGCAAGGTTTGGTGGAACAACATGGAGAAAGATGTTGATGACTTTGTTCGGACTTGTCATGGATGTCAATTGGTGGCTGTACCTGACCCACCAGAACCGATGACTCGAACAGAATTACCATCTGAACCATGGGAGTATATTTCTATGGATCACCTGGGACCCCTACCAACTGGAGAATATTTGCTCGTCATAGTGGACTATTACAGCCGTTTCTTTGAAGTAGTAATCACAAGATCGCTTAGTGCTCAGACATTGATTACTCAGATGACAGAGATGTTTGCAAGATATGGCTTGCCAAAACATGTCATGACTGACAATGGAGGAACTTTCGTCGACAAATCATTTAAGTCATTTTTAATGGAGCGTGGATGTAAACACCATCATTCTACTCCACTGTGGCCCCAAGCTAATGGACAAGTAGAGAGACAGAACAGGTCAATCTTGAAGAGGTTACGAATAACTCACGCTACAAACAAGAACTGGAGAAAAGAACTTCAAGAGTTTCTCTTTGCATACAGGACCACGCCTCATTCCACCACAGGTGTACCACCAGGAGAACTGATGCATGGGAGACCAATGCACTGCAAGTTACCTGATATCCAGAGGAGTACATCATATCCTTTAGACGAAGCGGTGAGAGACCGGGACAAGACTCTTAAGGAAAAAGGAAGGGTTTATGCAGACCAATACAGAAGAGCCAAGGTATGTGACTTAAAACCTGGTGATCAAGTTCTAATTCGTCAAAACAAAGAAAACAAACTAACGACTAACTTCAGACCAGTGCCCATGACTGTTGTTGAAAGAAACGGGAATGCTGTTCGTGTTGAAGATTCTAATGGAAAGGCATTCACTAGAAATACAACCCATGTGAAGAAATACTTCCAACCAACCCCAGAATCTGAACACAGACACCCAGACGAGGAACAGAGCCAGCAACCAGATGTGATGCCACTGCCAAACGAGACACCCCTAAAGACATATGCATCAAGAAATTCTGAAGAACAACACCAAGGAGTATTACCACGAACACCTGAAGTTCGACCTGGTAGAGAGAAGAGAAAACCGAACTGGCATAATGACTACAATATGAACTGAGCCATGTTGAATGGGACTGTTTTATGATTAAGGATTTTGGACTGTTTTATTATTAATGATTTTGGACTATAGTTGTAACTAAATTGCATTACATTATTAGTTTAACTAATAAGCCTAATTTTAAAAATGATGATAACAAAACAACAATAGAAATTGTGCTCAATGAAAATGTTAAATTAGATTCTCTTCATGGAAAAAGAAAGGGATGTAATATCCATGCTATAATTCAGCCACACGTATTTACAATATCTGACTACTTGAGTCTTAACTGTATATGTATGTAACTGTTAACCATAATAAATATTGAGATCGTAGCAAAGCGTGCACGATGTTATTGCTCTTGCTTCAATGCTGTCTATTGATAATTAATAATAGCTTCAATGCTGATACTAGCTTCAATGCTGAGAATAGTACATACTACACTGTTGAATAGCGAACAATCGCCCCTTTCACGAAGCAAATCCCTTGAGGATAGACAGATGCCTGGTAAAACCGCGAAACAGGGTTTGTGGCAAAACAGTAGTTATAGAAAACTACAATGTATAGCCACCAGACAAAATCATAAAAGGATATGAAAACTTTTTCTGGACCCGTGACCTTTTATAGCCCGTCGTTCAAAAAGGTAACCAAAATTCTTTGACAAATTTTTGTCTTTTCTGATTGGATATCAAAGGTCAAAAAAGGTTTTATTTTTTCCCGACGGGATATAAAAGGCCAAGCTTGACATGAATCTGGACACGGACCATCTGAGTCACCAATCGCTTGACATGGGGGAAAACAAAAGTAGAGAGTGCATCGGGGTTGGTGCCCGTTAAATATGTAGGTGTCAATTGAATGGGAAAAATACCGACCCATTTTGATGAAGCCAGTGGCCTCGAATTCAATTTCCGATCCAACCAATTAATCCTACAGACGGTGTTCAGATTCTGCGATTGAAAAGGTTAACATAATGTTCTTCACACCAAGATTGACTACTTTTTCATCAGCATTCCTTTTAGAAAACTAGAGTTTCACCGCATCAGTAACCCTTTGCAGCTCAGAGGTAATGGTAATGGTAATTTTAGTTAACGTCTTACTAGAGCAAAACAACGGGCTATTGACGACGGTCCGGGATCAATCCCTTAAAGTAAAGATCCGAGGACAACACCTCGTAATTTTGAACCACGGTCAGATGACGAAGCAACACCTGAGTTGGCATCCCACTCTCCAAACTTCCACACCAACTCAACGTGAGGACTTTCGGCCACGACAGATTTAAGGTGCACCAACCGCCTCTACACCATACACTTACTAACATCCATACCCGGATTCGAACCAGGAACCTTCCGATCTAGATCCGGTTGGTCAGCTCAAACTATGTGAAGATGTCTCATTGAGACAATTCAGATTTTATATTCAGGCTTAGAATGTTTATTGCTCACTTTACAAAACATTTCATAGCAAGGATGGTGATTGGATTGCATGGGGTCATTCACAACCCCTAGTGGGGGACTGGTGTACGTTAAATCTGTAGAGACGCATGAATCCTATCAATCCGGTGAGGGTTTCACAATGGTGAACAGCCAAACACCTTCATAGGTTTACGTTCTGTTCATGATGGTATTCACATGATTCATTCTTCCTGGTGGAGTCCCACTGATATCATTTCAAGGCAGAATGACCTTTGAAGAAATGTTTAGTTTCACGCCAATCGTTTGACAAGAATCGCTTGACAAGAATATGGGACGTGTTGGATAGAGTCAACAATCGCTTGACATGGGGGGAAAACATATCTTGGGCGCACATTAATTCTGTCGTGGCTTCTATCTCGAGAAAAACTCAGCTCTATCAGAATGTGTTCAAAGCGTTGACAGACAGGAATGGAAAAGATACCGGCCTCAAATTCGACACACTAAATAATCCGATGAAGGGGTCTGCGATTGAAAATGAAATTTCAATTGGCTCATTCGATCGACATCCTGAAATTTTTAACAAAACGTTTTTCTTACGCCTCAAGCATACTGAAGCACCGCATGATACCAAAGGCTCTGAAAAGGTAGGCATGCCCTTTCCAAAGTCGACCATTTACGATTGGTCGGCCGAAAACATACAACACAAAAAATTATGCAATCGGTATAGTGGTTAAGGTGTTAGCCTCTAAATCGGAAGGTTCCTGGTTCGAATCCGGGTCCGGGCATGGATGTTTGTAAGCGTATGGTGTAGAGGCGGCTGGTGCACCTAAAATCTGTCGTGGCCGCAAGTCCTCACGTTGGGTTGGTGTGGAAGTTTGGAGAGTGGGGTGCCAGCTCAGGTGTTGCTTCGTCATCTGACCGTGGTTCAAAATTACGAGGTGTTGTCCTCGAATCTTTCCCTTAAGGGACTGATCCCGGACCGTCGTCAATAGCCCGTTGTGTTGCTCTAGTACGACGTTAACTAAAATTACCATTACCATTACCCTCTCGTCGTAAGACAAATAGAACGAGTGTTAATACATAGCCTATCTTTCCCGCAGGATTCTAAAGAATGAATGTATCAAATTTGATCCGACATCGTAAAAATACTCAATATTATAAATACGGGGATTTCGAATTGTTTTTAGCCTCTCTGCACGCCCAAGAGAAATATAATGGGGGTTATTATGTAGCCTATGTAACTCGCAGGGGTCTAAAGAGCAAGTATAGCAAATTTGGTGTGGATTGGTCAAACGGTGTAGATTTGTATAGAGAACAGAGAACTGGTTTATATATATAATAGTTTTATAATATAGATTATAGAGACAATTAAGAAGTGGTTTTAGATTATTAAAAAGTTATCGATATTTTATTACTTGTAACTTGATTCAAGTTAAATTTATGGGGGTTCAGGTTTAATACATTTAAATTTCCTGATTATGCATAACTTTTATTTTCGACTTCGAGGTTATGCATTGCATTTTTATCTAATTTTTCATTAATTATTTTGTTATGTCTCATTTTAGAGAGTTGGTATCTGATCAGGACCCCATTGCCTCTCCTAGGTCAAGATGGTAATGGTAATGGTAATTTTATTTAACGTCGTACTAGAGCAACACAACGGGCTATTGACGACGGTCCGGAATCAGTCCCTTAAGGGAAAGATTCGAGGACAACACCTCGTAATTTTGAACCACGGTCAGATGACGAAGCAACACCTGAGCTGGCACCCCACTCTCCAAACTTCCACTCCAACCCAACGTGAGGACTTTCGGCCAACACAGATTTAATGTGCACCAGCCGCCTCTACACCATGCGTTTACAAACATCCATGCCCGGACCCGGATTCGAACCAGGAACCTTCCGATCTAGAGGCTAACACCTTAACCACTATACCGGTTGGTCGGCCCTAGGTCAAGAATAGGTGCTTTTTATGTAGACTAGATAACTTATTTTTATTATTAAGGCAAATATTTAAATTATAAAAAAATATTGTTATCTCAAGGTCACCTGATGATAAAGACATTAATTAATTTATACTATGTAAATATACACTGGAAATCGAATTGAATTGAATTTATACACTGGACATTTAATCTCGGAATTTGTGAAAATAATTCGAATAAATTTAAAACGTCATAAAAAGTTAATTATCCGACCGCTTAGTCCATTTTTCAATCAATGGAGGTTTGACCATTTCAGTCTGAAAAATGACTATCTCCGTAATTAGTTATATTTATGGAAAATGTGTATGAAATATTAAAATCCCCACTTTTGATACATTAAATTTACCTATTTTATGCTAAATTTACCTATGTCTAAACTCAAAACTTATGAATAATTATAATTAATAATTTGAAATATTTGTTATATGACCAGCTAACGCTAATGTTATGCAAAATTTGAGAAACACGACAGTTGAAATTGTCAGTACTAATTCATCAATTCTAAATGTAATTACAAAACGCGAATACACCAGTAAATGATTTTTCGACATATTTATTAATTTTATCTCGGTAAATAATGCATTTCCAAATATGTAAAGACAATTTAAAAAAGTTCAAATTCAATGCAATACAAAATAGTTTCGAAAACGATACACCCACTATGTTAGAATTTTAAACGTTCAAACAGTTTTATTTGTCCGAAAAACACTTGAGAAAATTTTTCTCTCTTATCAGTCAAAAATCTTGCGAGGGCTGGAAATATTCGTTTTCAAACCCGTGAAAAAATCTGCTGTCACTGCTTCTTGCGAAAAATTGGTTTTAGTGTTTTTCCCTTCGTGTAAATTTATCTTTGAACTAAAAATAAAAAACAAGAAAGTTTTTGGACACCTAACAATCAAAATTAAGCCAGTTTTGTGAGCATTTATTCTGAGCAAAGTGGGTTTTGTATTTTGCTCAATCAGGTGGGTTGTAGCATTTTGTCCACTCAACAATTAAAAAAAAATGGAGATCTGCACAGTTTCTCCTTTTTAACACATGAACCCACACCATTCTACAAAAAAAAATGATGTAAAACCACCCCGATGGCGTCCCTACTCCTCAGCAATTTTTCGTAATTCGAAAGACGGGGAAAATATGACTCACTAATGACTTCCATGATAATTGATAAAACGTCTCAAAGAAGCCAAAGCCAAAAATTGCGCCAAAGTATTTGCCATAAAAGCGATAACTAATAAAATGTAATAGTTGCAAATAGCGATAACTCGGCAAAAAAAAATTACCATGCACACACTAATTACCCGCCTCGGGCGCTGCATTTCGCACCCGTTCGATAGATTATACAAAGTGAGCAGGAGAGCTTACATACAGCTACATACCCTTGCCCTGATTGGCTGCAAAGTAGTGTGGGTCTGCTTTTAGTGGGAAGATATTGCTATAAAACGACAAGAGTCTTACCGCAACTCTATCCCGTGGAACCATTTTTAAACTACGCATGCGCAAACTGTTTAAGTATATGGAAGATGTGGCTTATCTGACGGGAGGGACTAGAACTAGATTTCAATTACTCTGATTTCGAGAGTATGTGAGTATAGAAGCATGGAGCGGAAAAAAAAAATTCCTAGCGGTTTTTGTTTATACTTTTTTAGGTTAAGTTCTGAAGTGGGTAAGTACAGACAATACAGCAGTATTTTCTTTTCCGAGAACTTTTTAGGGTTAGATCAGCTAAAACTGAAGTAAATATTTTAAACTGAAGAACAGCGAGCGGATTTGTTTCTTATAATTGCGCGTATCAGCGAAAGTTATCTACAAGAGCAGTGTTGCAGTTGGCTTGTAATGTTACTTAAGTATTACGTTTCTGAATTACTTCTACTACTCTTATAAATGATAGAATTAGTCTTCTCTTACAAAGTTTCTTTTTGATTATTATAACGGTTGTTTCTTTCATTTATTGTTTATTTCATGTTAAAAAGTATTTCAAAAATTTAAATGATTCTAAAATCTAGGAAATTCTCTAAAACTTATTCAAGTGCTTTATCATTTGTATGGTGCGTATTTTCTTGCGTTTAAGTTGTTGTCATTATGAACTTTTGTGTTTCTCTAATTTCTTGTTTATTATCATTTATTTTAAAAATTAACTCTTCTAAAATTAAATGGATTCTAATATTTAGTATAGTTCTGTAAAACTTTTGAAATAGTTGCAAGTGGCCTATCCTGTGTATATTGTTTTCAAAATATTTCCCTCATAACAATCTCAAGAGACCTCTCATTGCATACTTGCCAACTTTAAAAATTGCATCAGTGAAACTTTTGCATCCCTGAATGCCCCTTGCCATAAACACAACATTAATACATGAATTAATGTGTATTAGAAATATCCGTATGTCACAATAACTAGTATTATTTGTGTTTAAAAATGCATAGGTAAAAATTCACATTTTTATCAACTGCAGAAACTTTGCAAAGCAGTAGTGTTTTAATACCAAACTGGATACATCCACTATAATCCGTAAAAGTTGGTAAGTATGTGCCAGGGAAGTGACATGTCGTATATCTCAAAAGACATCCTGTGTTAATTTCTACAGATGTTGGAACCTGCAACTTGATCCAAAGATCTTTCTGAGTAGTATTACAAGGTAGGGCAGAGTAAGATTTCTAGGTATCATTTTTGACCAGAAATTTGCTTCCTCTCGCATGTTGTTCAGCTATGGATGTATTGTGTAAATTCTCTAAAAGTATCCTCAAAAACATCTCGGGGAGCAGATCCTCCATGGTCAAGATCTATAATTCGTTTCAGACTTCACTCTGTGTATACTACCTATGGTTCCATCTGTCAGACTTGCGAAAGCTCGATACAGTGCATCACCCCACATTTAGAATCTGTTATTGTGCCTTCAGGACCTCACCAGAGAAAAATTTATACGTTGTTTGTCAAGAACCGTCTTTAGCTTCTATGTGTCTTTTGTTGTCGCTTCGACTTAATTACTGCATATTGACTAGTCCAACTCATCATTTCTAAACAACTTTTTAATTAGTTTATTGTCAGTCTTAATTTTGTCTAGTGTAGCTTGGCCATTTGTGGCTCTTGTACCATAACACACCATCGTTATCATTTTATCATCACTCGGCCGTTTACATTGATGACTCGGACAAATTATGCTAGCTGTGCCTTTGTGATCCTGTTTCGTTATTTATTCACTTCCATCTATCTATAGTTTCAGTTTTCACTGTATTACAGGGCATTCAAATATATTTTAAGTCTACTTTTGGCAATTTTATATACAGGTTTTAGAAGTTTATTGGAATCCTTAAAATCAGATTGTCGTAAACATTTCCTGAAACTTGTTATTGGGATCCTCAGTGAACTTATTTGGCGGGGTTTCGGAATCGACTTTTTCATTCATCCAATATCTAGTAATCCTTTGACAAATCAAACAAGTTTACAAGGTAAATAAAGATGAAAACTGCTGCTTAAGAGGATTAGGGTTCTTGGCGATACCTCTATAAAAAAAGCGCATCATGATTCCTACCCCATGGGTGATGTGGAAATGGAATTGTTAATTTTAGGACATGTTATAAGTTACAGAATACAATTGTGACGCTTGTGTGAACCATAATATTTGTCATAAGTTAAAACAGACTAGAGATAGTCCTAACTCAAATGACCATTTTCCTAATTAATAAAATGGCATTAAGTGTTGAGGTACAAAATATGCTTTGTTTCATTGTCAAAAGAGAGTAACATTCAGATATTTCCCTCTTGCTTCTGCAGAAACAATCATTAACATTTAGACTACTACAAGTATGGCTAATTCTGTTTTTGCACAAACCTTCTTTACTCTAATTTGATTTAACACGAGCGGGCCGAGCCAATTTCTAGTTTGCCTAGATTCTAAGAATTTTTAAAAATTTTTGGTATATGCATGAATAGATTGCATAACAGCTAATGTGCATTTGGAAACGCATGCTTTGGTTTGCTAATGTGTATCTCTAGGTATCTATGAATAATTTTTATTGGATTTGGTGCACATCTTTATCATTGTTTCAGCCCATTAATTTTTATTTTAGACCTCGAAGAAAAATGTCAGATTGTTTAAATAAAGAGGTTTACATGATCCTATGTTGAAACTAAAATACTGAGACCAGAATGCGTTGCATGCTTTGAATTGCGATTTAAGAACAAACATTGCTAATCCATGCGAAATAGAAGTTGTTTCATCCTGTCTAAACAAAATATTCGAGTGATATTCTAGATGTATACAAACATATGCACCATTTATTGTCAGAAAATGAACAACATCTTGTAAAACAGATTTTGTTCATGAAGAGTTTTTTCCATTTTGAATGCAATTTATTTTAATACATTTTATTACATATATTTTGTTGAAATAAAATAAGCTTAAAACTAATATTCTCAAGAATGTTTTAAAAATTATTTTTACCGATTTTTAGATCCTTATCAATTTTTCTTTCCATTGATACAATATCTTTTTTTACATGTATTCTTCAGGACTGTTACTCCTTACTTCTAGAACAGTTTGGTATAAGTGCTGTATCTGAGCTTCACCTCAAAGCATTTATAATAATGGCTCCGAAATTGAATTACGATCCTGAAATGATAGTTTTATTACTTATTTAGTGACAGTTTATGTGAGACTTATTTCTAGCTACTCACTAAAAACACTAAGGTTTGTATACTTTGAAGTGCAAATGTAACAGCAATATTTTACTGTGTATTGCTCTTGGGATGGGAGGCATAAAGCATGCGAGAAAACTTGCTAATTCTACTTGGTAAGAAATGCATTTGAAGGTAAAAAAATTGACATTAAATTGTGAATGGCAATTGTTTACATGTATAAACATGCTGCAATTTGCTTGTAACAAAAATGTTATTAAATTAACTTCTACAAGTTACAATTTTCATTTAATAAATGTAACTTGAACTAACCATTTAAATTTTAGTATAAAAATAAAAAATAATAATAAAAAAAAACAGCTAAATATTATACAAAACTTTGGCTTTTTTTGTAAACAAGAAAATAAAGAAAAGATAAAAAACTCTTTTAAAATATTACTTACAAAACAGTATGCCAGAGATACTTGTTTCTTTATAAATAACAAAAACAAGCTAAAATGTTAAAGTTTGTTTCGTGCTTTAGGGAAAAGCAGATGAGATTTATAATAGGTTACATGTTTCTAGTAAACAAAACTAAAAATAGTAGATAGTCAATATTTACTTTAAATTTCATGGTTAAAGAAAATTTATTTAAAAATTATATGGACAAAATTGAAATACAGCAGATAATTGTAATGAGTTTCTTAGATATAAAAAATCCTGGTGAATACAAGATATTCTGTAAAAATACAAGCAAGTGGTGCAAAGAAAACTTTTATTTTCGACAGAACTCAAAAAAGGTCATTCATATTACAACTAAAATTCTCTATACAATTTCAATTCTAAAGCTACCATTCCAGAAATACTGTTGCACAACACAATATAGCATCCATTTTAGTTGAAAGAACTGAAAATTAATGCATTTAGATCAACAAAGCAGAAATTACATCTCAGTACACTTACACTATGGACTGATAAAAAAGAAATAAACACTTAATTGAAGTAAAAAACGGAACATTATATTTAGAAATCTTAAAATGGCAACAATAAGCTATACAAAATATGTCACAAATTTATTCGTTATGGAATGACCAAAAATCCAAATTAGTAACATGTTTTGTTCACATGCTCATTGATTATACCTCTATGATATCAATGTGATTCCATTACATCACCAGATATTCAATTGAAGATGTGTTTTATGCCAGCTAATTGGTAATGTGACCAACTGATAAATACAAATAGTAGCAGTTTTTAAATTATTGGGTATAAAATAACTTCATGAAATATTAAAATAAATAGGATAATAGAAGAAATGTCATCTACATAACATTACTGACGATTGGAGCCACTTCCTGAAACGGATGCTTTACTCTTTTTTGAACAAAAATGCAGTCATCTGCAATTTAACTACTTGAATCTTTGAAGTAGTTTAGGTATGTGTATAGTATTCTTCAACTAATATAATGAACCCATAAAATGACAGAATTTACTTAAGCAACCTTCTGCAACATTGACCCAAGCAAATGTGGCCTGAATTTTGTAAACATATTTAAGTAACTTTGTGGCCCAAAACACATGCAACAAATCCAAAAATCAATACCTAATCTAAACAATACAATTGATCAACTACATACACATAATTTAATTTATAAATGTATTGTTATCTACTTAGCATTTATAAGTACCAAATTTAATAAATGTCACCAAAAAGTATGTGTGCATGTTTCTGCCCTGATACTAAACTTGCATGATTAATATAAATGAAATATTGAATTGCTTATAACAGACCAGGTCTATTTTCAGAAACAAGCTAAACAAGAAAAGTGCAGCCACATACAAAATAATGTAGCAATTGCCTTAGATGGTTATTTGTTTCGCCAGCTGATGCTCATTGCAATCACTTTCAACAAAAAAATTCGAAATCAGTACCACCAATTATGGTCTGGCATTATAATATCTCTAACCAGCCCTTAAGCATCTCCACTCATTCTTACAAAATCGACTCAAATGAACACATTTCCATAGCCAGACTACTAGATTCTGAATTTTAAAAACAAGCATTTGGGTAACTTCTGAAATAAGCAGAAATATAAAATAAAAATGCCATGTCCAATACTTTACAGCATTTCTTGATCCACAGCTTATTTTGTACTTATTGCAAGCCTTACTGGAAAACTCATCCACAGATTAATGAATTCAAAATTGGAGTATAGTCTAACTCCTGCCGGTTGTCAGTTGAGTCACATGGTCTTGAACAAGTCATTAATTAAATTAGGACACTGGCAGTAGTGTAAACAAACCATGTCTTTTGTTGATGTCTACAGCAAGGATCCTGGTGTTAAGTTTATGGTTCAGTGACAAAAGCGACAGCAATAACATGTCGGCAAAGGAAAACCATTCTTGCTTTACATATAGCAGCCTTTTCCTATCAATCTTTAAAATTTTTTTCACAAATCAACTGAATTAAGGTTTATTGATCTACAATATATTGATGTTTCACTATAGTGTACATCAGTGAACCTTGTACAGCTGTAAACCTTGTATATAGGACAATGTGTACATTGTCCTATATAAAATTACTAAATTCAGACACATGATGCTCTATGTAGTGTACTTTGTGCACACCTAGATTTTACAATATCATAAATCTTTTTGTTGGATTTTATAATCTATTACTTAGATGCTAGACTATATACAAATAAAATATTAACGACGAGCTACAGGCTCGAGCCCAACAAGGCTGGTACTTTGTTTATGAATTCCCCAATTCCCACTGACTATCCAATTGTATCTTAAATTCGTACACTCCCTTTGAATTAACTATATTTTCTGGCAACACGTTCCAACTGTCTATTACCCTATTAAAATAGTAGTTTTTCCTTAAATCCCGATTAAAATGTGTCTTATTCAATTTATACCCATGACCCCTTGTTCTGTTATCCCTATTGAAATTTAAGCCCTCCGTGTCCCCTTGTTTTACAAACTTGAAAAGCTGAATCAAATCCCCCCTCCTTCTTCTTTCCAGTGTATACATGTTTACCTTACTTAAACGTTCATTATAGTCGAAATTTGCTAGCCCCTTTATTATTTTTGTAGCTCTGTGCTGAACCCTTTCAATTGATTCTATGTCCTTTCTCATATATGGAGCCCAGAATTGTACAGCATATTCTAGATGTGGTCTTACTAAATCCTTATATAACGGCAAGATTATATTCTTATCCCTTGAAGTTACAGTCTTTTTAATATACCCCAATAACCTATTAGCCTTTTTACCCGCAGCTGAACATTGGTGACCCATTTTAAAATCCCTGTGAATTATCACCTCAAGATCCTTGACTGTTTCTCTCTCCTTTACCGTTACTCCCTGCAGACAGTACTGAGCTCCACTGTTCCTGTAACCCATATGCAGAACTTGAAATTTCCTTACATTAAATGACATACCCCGTTTTACAGCCCATTCGGATATCTTATCAAAATCCCCTTGTAAATTTTCTATCTGTAACTTGGTATCCACTGTCCCCCATATTTTTAAGTCATCTGCAAATATATTGTTTCTATTCTTGATCCCCTGACCTATATCATCTATGAAAATTATAAATAAAATTGGTCCCAAAACTGATCCCTGAGGCACCCACTTATAACTTCTGTCCACTGTGAATAATTTCCTTTTACCTGCACTTTTTGCTTTCTACCCAATAACCAATTCTTTATCCATATTAATGTTTTTCCCTGAATCCCCAGCCTTTGCAATTTAAACAGTAATGCCTCATGAGGTACTTTATCAAAAGCCTTTTGAAAATATATGTACATGATATCCACACTGCTCTGATTATCCAGCTCTAACACAAGAAGGAAGAACTATTGCTAGTTAGTAATAGCTGCTACTGGAACAATTATCTAATTTAATTTTGAGGACTTTCTTTTTGTAGAAAAAGGATAATCAAGGCTAAAAAACATTCCCACTTTACAAATTTTTTAATTTTGATCCTTAATTTTTTTTTTAATTAAAAATAAAACAATAAGTATTTTGATTTGTACCACTATCTGTGTAGTTGAAATGAATGATGCAAAACTACACCACCATAAATAACCAATATCGATGAGTACTTTAATTCAATCTAAGTTATATTAATGATGTAGTATGCATTTATTCCAACTTGTGTTTTTTATCGATAGAAATTGTGAACTAAGACATTACACACAAGGAAAGTTTTACTCATACAAAAGGGAAGTACATCCAGGATTAAATGACAGGAATTTAACCTGCACTGTATGCCTACAGTTAAGTCAGTCAACACTACACTTAAGTCTTTGACAGTGAAAAAATTTCCCAATTTCTAGCATTAACAAAAAAGTACAGTTGTATAACAATTCTGCTATCACTATGCAAACTGTGATGCTGTTTATAAATCAATACACTCTTAACAACAATGATGTTATCACATTAAAATAAAATAGAAAAATTATTGGGTAGCCACAATTTAACAATTACATGCAGCAGATACCAAATGCCTGGAGGTCATATTAAATAGTAACTTACTCAGAAGTGAATAATTTCACATTATAGAGCAACTGAAATCCTCTGAAAACCACCCTTTAAATATCATTGTTTTCTCCGCGTAGGCTGATTAGATATGCGTGTACATAAAGTAGTAGTTACCATTATGATTTGTAGAAAACGTTCTACCATAGCTGAGATTCCACATAATACAAAAAATTTATAACTGCATTTGCGGACAACACATTTAATTCAAATAAAATTTCTAATTAATTAAGATAGGTCCCAACTGTTCACTTCAAATTATCTTTTTAACAAGTATCTAATTGTCATAATTTCCTTCTCACCACATCAAAAAATCTATCTGTATCTGCTTCTCTTCTATTCCAGGATGTGGTATTTTTCCGTTCTTCTAAATCGGAAATAAATTTTAGCCCCAAGTAAAAACAAAACACAGAAATCACCCCTCCCCATGTTTTTACACTCATACTCTCGAATCCAGGGTGAACCTCTACTCACCACGGGGGCGCCTTCTGGCCGAAAAGCGAGTTGCAGAAAGAGGCGTTTTCCCTTAGTATCGTGACGTACCGGCGGGAAAGTCCAACCCTGGCGCCACGACATTTCCCGCACATCTAAATCGGATTTCGTCTTGAATTGTTGAACTCACTGAAGATGTATTCGACCCCACACAACGGCGATTTTTGTTTTAATCAATAGCTAATAATATGAAGTATTTACACACGGAGGCTCATTAATGAAATGAGTACCATTTTTGAGAAAAACGCTACTGAAAAGTATGAAAAACAGCAATCTCAGATACCATTAACCACTCCCCCCTGCTGTTTTATTGGCCTTGTGGATTGGAACTCTCTGGGTTTGCGGTTTCACTAGGAGGGTTAGTCAAAGGGGATTGTAGATCATTCAACAGTGCAATTTCGGAAACATCTTTACGTTTCTCCTGGGGAAGGTCATTTTAACCACTTGTTTGGAATAGCTGGAAAACGCTCAATCTCAAAACGTTCTGAGAATAAAACTACTGATTTCTTATACACTTTAATCTACTATCGATACTTTCATCGAACATAATCCATCCTACAAATAAAGAGATTTCATATTTTTGTTCGATTTTTCAAAATATCCGGGGGTTGACGAGCGTAAACGAGCAGGGGGCGGAGCCCCCTAGTTCATCTAAAAATAGTTTTCAAATGTTTTTTGCTTATTTCTCTTAGTACATTCTTTTAGGGATATTTTGGAGTTTTTGTTGTATGCTTTTTTATATAAAGCTCTTTTTCAAAATATTCTTTCTACAAATAGTTTAACATGAATCTAATGATTAAAGAATATATTTCGAACATTATATATGCATCAAGTTCTTACTGATACCAATTCAAATGAGAGAAAACAAAATAATTTTACTTTCCATGCATTCCCTTGCTTAGTCACAATGTTTCATGCATGGAGCTTACTTCACCACAAATGAAGAAATATAGTTTTGATATTAATTGATTGTTTTAAAATTTAATTTGTGGATTATTGACGCGTATATTTTCTATGAATCTCTAAACAAGACTCCAATAACTAAAGAGTACACACACACACACTTCAATGGAAACCCCTCGAAAGTCTAGTACTCCTCCCAATATATCTTAGCGATACTTAAGAAAAAAAGAAACACACTGTGCTTCATTTCTATTCCTCTCTTCAATTAAAATGTTATCAATTTTTAAAAAATTAAAACACTTTTCTTTAAGTCACATTAAGTATTCTGTGGAAATTGATAAACCCTTTCAAACTTAAAGTTACTTGTAGAATATTTCTTTCAGGTTTAAGAACTCTTCCTGCAGTTTGATTGAACTAAATTGTCATAAATACTATAGTTTTGTTCCACAGTACTCGTGCACTTTTCAAACAATACTGTAGTTAATGATTTCCAATTTTGTTTAGTTGTCCTCTTATATTTCACAAGGGATTTGCATATGGTGAGTAAATGTTAACAACTACAATGACCCTGATTTTTTTTTAAAGAATAAATCTTCTACGTAATCTGCAGATTACAAACCGGTTATTTTAAATTAAAATAGGGTGTCTTTAATTGAGTGTTAATCGAGTTCAATGAATTAAATACATACTCAAATATGTGTAAACATAACTAAATTACTGCGCTAATTAAATGCAAGAACTTAGCTCATACCTATTGTAATCTATTTATAGGATGCACAAAATATGCTATATTTTTTATTAAATAGAGCAATAAAATCAAATAAAAAAAGAATATTCTTTGTTTTCCAACGATTCTTATTTTCAAATTATATTAAATTTTATCATGACTGAAACGAATACTACACTGTTGAACAGCTAACAATCGCCTTTCACGAAGGAAATCCCTTGAGGATATACAGATGCCTGGTAAAACCGCGAAACGAGGGAACCAGGGAGTCCAATTCACAAGGCCAATAAAACAGCAGGGGGGAGTGGTTAATGGACTTGAGGATTTCAGTTTTTCACACTTTTCAGCAACGTTTTACTCAAAAACGGTACTCATGTGGTTGATGAGCATTCGTGTGTAAATGCTTTAAATTATCAGCTATTGATTAAAACAAAAATCGTCGTTTTGTGGTATAGGATTCGTCTTCAGCGAGTTTTACAATTCAAGACGAAATCCGATTCAGTTGTGTAGAAAACGTCGTGGCGCCAGGGTTGGACTTCCCCGCCGGTACGTCACGATCACTTTCGCGTTCAGAACGAGTTTCCGCTGTGAAGGAGCAAACCTATTCCCCTTCTATAAACCTTGTCTACTCACTCATGTCAGATAAGCCACACCTTGCATATACTTAACACTTCGCGCATGCGCAGTTTAAAAATGGTTCCACGGGATAGAGTTGCGGTAAGACTCTTGTTATAAAACGCACACCTCCCTGGACTATTCGCATATCGCGTATTTCCATTCTGCGGTACTTTTTTGGCGCGTGCGTGAATTTGGCGAAAAAATCAGCTAGCGTACAATGCCAACTTGTAACTTGGCGTCATGCGAACGAATGTAATCAACCGTGACCACAAGCGGAATAGCGGATGGAGAGAAAACCGATCAGCAATGTTAAAAACTTAGAAAATTTCAACGGCTCTGGTGAAGAATTTCTCTACAAAAAATGACTAACCGATATTGAGAGAACGATCATACGTGTTAAATAGCTGTTCGTTTTGCGGTAATGGCTTTCTGTGCAAAATAACATCTTTATTCACATGTAAACAATACAATAGCTTCATGATCGTACTGTCTTATTTTCCTTTCCATTTGGTAACAAGTATTGTAGATTATCTCGGAACTTCTTAAACAGACCGATGTATTTGAAACACCAATTTGTTTTTACTGTGATGAATCTCGCATCTTTTAATATCTAAGCAAATAGATATACAGGGTTTTATATGTTTAAATTGAGAAACATTTTCATTTTGCTTTACTTGTACCGATTGTTCTCAACCTTTTCCCCTGAACTCTTATTTGAAACAAAGTTTGAGTTAATTTTCGGCGCTTGTTCTCGCTCAATTTTTACCTGAACTTTAACTTGAGTTTATTTTAATGTGTATTTTTTTAAATAAAATTTTTTATCTGATTAATATTAAATCTCAATGACTTGTGTTGTAATAAGATGAATGAATACCATGGAATTTAGGAACACATTATTTTGGTTGTATGAAAATGTCCTTTGCTTTTTGTAACATGCAGGTATCCAACACATTTTACATTTTTAAACGATTAACTGTGCATTGCCATGGTTGATTTCTTTGGAATTCAATCAGGAGAAAAGAATCATATCTGACTATGCTAAAGCACCTCTAGTAAATACAAGACATTTAAATTAATTTACTAATTGATGCATGGATGATTTGATACATTAAATCGAGATTTTTAAAAATGTGAAATGCAGTAAGTTATAATTACCATTTTTTTTTTAAACTTAGGGTTCAATAATGTAATTATGCTTCTTAAAAGTATTGAATTTATTTGCAGATGCTTTTTTTTCATCAAATCCTTTTCATGGGCACCCATACAGAGGCGCTCAAGCCCCCTCCCTAGCCATTAGTATTATAAAATGGCCATAACCTTTTTCTAAATATAAAATATTGATGATGTAATTGCCTTTATCAAATATCTTTCCACATAAAAAAAATAAATTTTAAACAAATCAGAAAGCTTTAATTGTACAATTCCATTGTAACTTCTGCATTGAAAAAATTGCTAATATTTGTGTGGATTTAAAGATAGATTTGAGTTAAATCTCTTTTGCCCATAGCATAGGCTTGTGACAATGGTCCTATCAAATTATTTTAAGAGAAACTTTTATATTAAACTTAAAATTTTCAATAAACTGAAAGTCATGAAAAACATGTTTTTTTTTTGCCTACAAAATTGATTATAAACCAGTTTAATAACTTAGTTCAGTCCTATATTTGCTAGCATTTATCGTGACATTAAGTAACTTCTGATTTATTTCTTCTTATTATAAGTTAGACTAGATGATTTCAGTTTGATTGGCTGTTAGTTGGAACACCAACATATGTATTATGAAGGAGGGCAGCACAAATAATTAAAATATGAATTTATGGATGGTATGTAGTATCCGATACGTTACAACTTTCGAGCGATGTATTGCCAATTGTGGTAACCTTCCCGCTTTCGCGCTTTTCTTAGTTTTAAGGCAACCCTAGATATTTTCTCCTGACGATAATAAACGGGTCTCATGATTGGTTAAGGAAGAAAATACGCTTTTCCACTTTTATTTTTAATGTAGAACGGAATTAAAATTTAGACAGTCTTTGAAATTGTTGGGTGCATATGAATTTTGCTCTTGATTTATAAAATCGACTTGTTTTATTTATTTTCAAAATTTTTAGGATAAGTTTGGAAAGCAGATTGTAAGTTACAATTTTTTAAATTTGTCACTTTATTTAAATTTCAATTAAAATTTCGAAAAAAAATTTGGATTAAATTTGATTTTTGAAATTGCAGATTGGAATTTAGAATTTTTTTCCCCTTTTGGTTGCTCATTTCCCCTTAGTTGATTTGATATAGCAGTGGATAGTGTTATTGAATGTTAGAAAATGTTTTTTTTTTTTGCAAACATGTAGTAGCTTGATTGGGAAGAAGGTGAAATGTCTTTCATGTGAGAATGATGTGATTTTAACATTGAGAAAGGATGCTGGTGATAGGTAGGAGTGGAAATGTAGAAAGATAGGACAAAAGTTTGGCAAAAGAAAGTATAACAGGAGTAAGAAATTGGAGGGTAAATGGGTGTTTGGAGGACTTGAACGAGGGACGGATAAATGTTTTATGGTTGAGGTGAAAAATAGGAACCAGAAAGTTTTGGCTGAGGTAATTCAGAGCTGAATTTTGCAAGGAACTACAAAAATTTCTGACTATTGGAAGTCATATGCTGGTATCAATACCCGAAGGACAAGGAGTTCAAGGGTTATCGATTCGAGCATATGACTGTTAACCATTGTCAGAATTTCAAGGACCTGGCTATGAGGGTAAGTTTGATTTTTGTTTAGCTTTTGGTTATATTACAAACACTGGACTATGCTTGGGTGGGCACCCAATACGGTGACTTATACGCATGGAAGCCAACGGTGAAAGGTCCTCGCCGGCCCCGGAGGGGCGGCGAGGTAGCCGGCAGGCGGGGATCGCGCGTTATACGCTGTGACTTATCTACAAACAAATTTCTCCCGGTATACTGGTTTAAGCGCATTGAAACCTTAAGCGCAATACGCTTTGACTTCTCTAAAAAACAATTTCCTCTTGTGAAGTCGTTACAATAAAAATATTTGTCTTGCTTTTCCATATATGGCTCTATAACCTGGAATATCCCCATTGAGTTGCTCACATAATGCTAATTGCTAGAAAAATTGTGAAAAAATATTTTTTCACATTTATAAATAGCAGAAGAATTTTTTGATTTTTTTTTTCTCATCAAAAACCTTTGTGTGGATTATGATCACAGAAAAGAACTACCTTATTAAAAAAAGATTTCTTGTTTTGAAATTTCTATGCATTGCAAAGTTTCTAATTCAAAATTGATAAAAATCCGGACGTTTTAAAAAAATCACGTTTTTTTTTAAAAAAAAAAACTGAAAAAACATAGAAAAGGTGTGTGGGCTGCCCAAGATGAAAAAAATTTGTAAAATTTAAAAAAATGAGTGTCTCACGACACTTAAAAAAAATATATTATAATTAAAATAAGTTTAATAACTTCATCTGACATTTAACTTCAATAAGTGATGATGCGTATTAAAACTTATTAGTTCAGTCAATGAAATGCGATTGAATTCCACGATGCGTATGGCTAAGGGAAGCCTCTTCAGTTTGTAGTAGGGGTGTCAACTCTCAGAAAATAAGCAGTTATTGGTTAACCCGTTTTTATATCAGGTTACAACTAAAGTTGCCACAACATCTCTTTTAAAGGGAAAGTGTCTAGGCAAGGATTTGTTAACTTAATCCTAAAGCATTTGTTCCTTGTACAAATCACTCTTAATCTGTAGAGTGCATTCTTTTTCTACTATACAACTTCAGAAAACAAACTGCCACAGTTAATACAAATCTTAGTCGTAAATTATGATAAACTTTCTAAAGATGATATCCTGAGAGAGCTTCCACGAGTAAGAAAACATCTACAAGCTGCCAAAGTTTCAGCAAAAGATTCTCTGGAATGGTCTTTAAGATTTTTGGAGTTTGTTTTTGAATATGAACTCTCTCTTTCAGATTCTGTACCAAATCTAACTTTAGCTTTTAGCTACCATGAGTAAAGCTCGGCTCTGCATTAGCTATTTACTCTACAGAAGATTATATAGTTGGGGCATTCTGTTTATGCATTATGCTTATCAGATAAACCTAACTAGCCATACAATTAAACCATTTTAACTGATTTATTTGCACACTGAATAATGCTGATTCTTGGTATAAACATTACATTTTAGTCAAATATATACAAGCAAAAAATTTAATGTGGGATTTAGTGACTAACAGCACATGCATCAATCCCAAGGGGGGACAATTTAAACATGCTGTACACAACTAATAAAATAAGGTAGTAAAGCAAAAAATACTTTTTATTATCAAGTAATAAATTATCTCATATCCAGTAGTCAAACACACAGCATACATTTTATAATGAATTGTTTTTCTTCCATATTAACATAATTCAACATTTTCATAAAAACAGGCTTTAATAGCCTTGCAGCTATGCAACCATCTCCAATCTGTTTGTGCCACATGGAAATGGCAGAGAAGTAGCACAGATGAGGGATAAATTTCTACTAAGGCTTTTTTCCTCGTTTTTGAATCATCAGTCATAAAGAGATGGCGTCTGAAAATTAAAAGGGGACAGTTGATGAATTTCAATTTTACCAGATATAAACAATATCCAATTATCAGTGTAAAAATCAAACAATACATTTCCTGGTCAAACAATCTCTACATCTTTATCAGCACATTTTCTGATTTATGGAAAAATACTAAAATAATATACATATTTAGACATCCATTTCATATTAATACATTTATTCTATCCTAAGCTAAAATATGCTGCCTTTAATTGCACAATTGAAGGGGCAAGTGTATCACCTTTATCCACTTGCCCCTTCAATTAAGAATGTAGTGTATTGAGTAAAAATAAAATCTCCCAAGACTATAAGTGTCCATTTTCTTAATAACAAGTTTTTTATTGTTTAAAGATACATTTCCAGTCATCCATTTGCCCTTCCTTAATTCAGATTTCCTGTTTCAGATTTGTACAAAATTTCAAACTGGGTTGAATCTTAGAAATTACTTGTTTTACTAATTCATAATTTTTTAGTTGTGAAATATTACAAAAAAAATAATATTACATTTCATTTTTAATAAAAAGTTGTGCAAGTTCTTAACTGTACACTTAACTGATTTCATTTAAAATTTAGAGTGTTTACATTCAGGCTTTGTTTACATTTAGACAGTGAATTCTTAGTCCCCTGAAGTACTTTTTCAATATAATAAATGAAATTACTTTTAAAGTAATGTTATATCTTGATATCAAAACTACATTTAAATGTCCACACCAGAAAATGTTTCTAGTCTTTGTTTACATTTAGATTGAGGTATCTTTTCTAAACTTCAGATGGATTCATTGATATTTATGATACAACAATGATCATTTCTTGAGAAAGCTGTACAAATGAATGTTAACAATTAGATTTGAGAATGTCTCCCCTTACAGGTTTTGTTTACATTTATAATAGTTTATACAAGGTCTTGTAATGTTAAATGATAGTGTAACTGCTGACCTGTGATAAATTATTTTACAAAGGAATTAAAAAAATGTCCATTAGATAGATTACTTTAAATGATTTTGCCATGTTCACAAAAGATGCAGTTAATATTCTATAGTTAGCTATGTGGCTATTCTCCATCTGGTGGGGAATCGAGTAATAACTTCAATGTTTGGGTAAGGTTGTGTAAAATTGAGAAATATAAATAATTCCCTGCACTCCTAAGGGTTCGCAAACCACCCATTGGAAACTCACCATGCTCTGGTAAGATTGTATGCAGTTCTTTATTTTGTTTTTATCAAAGCCTTTGCAGGCAGTCCAACAATGTGAAAAGGAGAATATTGAGGTTTTTTAAGACTATCATTAATTATTACCTTAATTAAATACTCCAAGTAATGTATTAAATAATTTCTTTAAATAGATGTTCCCATTAATTTAATACTGCTGGCCTTGAATATGTATCAACTTTGGGTGTTAAGCCTTAACCTATCTGCTTAAGTAATTTTTTACACTAGTTTCTAATTGAAAAAAAAAAAAAAAAAAGGAAATGTATCTTACCTCTCTATTTTCAAAGCACAAAGTAAATTATATTTTTAGTAGAGAAAATGCAGTTAAATAACTTTGGTTGTTTGATTTTCATGGGTAACTACAGCAATTGGAACAGCTCCTACTTTTGTTGTTGTCAAAAGTATTGAGTGAAGAACCTGTACTTTCACAGCCGGCAGTAGAATTCACAAAAATGATTCCTGAGGAACACTGAAGCTTGCATGCTCTTTTCATTACAGCCATAACTATAAGAACAGCCCATGTCCCATCAAGAGTCCGAACCACAGTAGCCCTAGAATGTTTTCAGTGTATTAGTTCAAGTAAGCAATTTTAAAATGAATCTTAAATCATTTACATTTGAATATTTTCTTAAAGTTAGTAAATACTTTTTTCTTCATGCAGTTTTAATTTTTTCAAAAGAGTCTGTTGAAGGACCCAAATTGATTACTCGCCATGAGTCATAAAAGTGTAAAATTTGCTGTCGAGTGGGATTTTTTGCTGAATTTGAAATCTTCCACAAAGTTGTCACTGGCTAAAAGTAAATCTACATGAAACCGCTTGCCTGCCATTGGAGTCAACCCATAATTAAAGTAGTCAAAAAAACCTGTAGTTTGATCAAAATATTAAAATAAACATTTAATATAGCTGTATTAAGAATATACAAATTTTTTTTCTTCAAAATATACATTACTCGACATTTTTTAATAATAATCTGTTGTAAAAATTGAAGCATTTTCTTAAAAAAATTTAATTTTAAGGTGAAAAACTGCATAATAAAAATAACATGCTTTAAATGTGGTTCTATTTTTTATTGCATTTCAATCAGAGAGTCTATCATTTATGTATGTTGATGAATAAATTCACCTTATGTTAAATTATTCAATAATTGAAGCATAAAACCAGGGCAGCATTTAGACAGGTGTTATGCAGAGTTGCAGAATTTTGTGAACACAGGGCTCCTAACACGTTTCAAGGTCCAAAAAGGTGACAAATTAAACCAAAAAGGTGACAAAAAGTGACTAATCGAGTAGAAAAAGGTGACAAAAAGTGACTAATCAAGTAGAAAAAGGTGACAAAAAGTGACTAATCGAGCAAAAAAAAAGTAACAAATAACAATAATGCTAAACATATTCTAGTATAAAGATAAAAAATAAAGATCCTCTCAAGCTACCCCTATCTTTTCTTTTTCTTTCTTTGGAAGGATATTTTTATTTTCTTCATTTAAAAATTACATCATTTTAAAATATTAACATAATTTTTTTTAAAAATAAGAATTATGATTTTTTAATTTGTTTATTTTTGACACAGCTTGAAGAATTTCTTCCTTTTCTTTGAAAAATTGTCTTAATTTTTTTTGTTGAAAAAGACAAAAATTAATTTTGTCTTTTTCTTCTCAATAGAAGAATGTGCATTTTTTTAAAGTCTGTCTTTGCTGACCAGCATCATCTGAGACTTTAGCCGTTCCTTCAATCACTGCCTGAACAAGTGCTGCTTCCTTTAATAATTTTGAAGCACTATCCAACGGCTCATCCTCTTCCTTACGCATAATTTTAAATTATTGTTCTTCTATCACCATTCTTTTCTTTGCCAGCTGCTTTTAATTTTTTTCTCTGCTTCCAGTTTATATTTTTCTTCCCAGTCTATCTCTAAATTTTCTTGTGCCTTACGTTTTATATCTCTCTTTATTAAATAAAAGTTTCCGCCGCCGCAGGATTGAAAACTGTGCTGTTTAGCTCGATTCTTAGACGGTTTCCCTAGAAAGTTCGGATCAGAAAAATATGAAATTAACATTGTTTGTTCTTTATTGTATTCCCTGGACAATTATTAGGATTTTTTTCCGATGCGGCTCTTAGTTAGGGTTTATTAAGTGTCAAAATTGAAGAAGCGAAATTTCTTCCGCGAGTGAGCAAAACACATACAAATTTTCAGTCTTAAGCCGTGAGTTTTTTTTAAAAAAGTACATCTCAACGTAAGTTTTTGCAGCTTGTTGAGTATTTTTAAAAATTCCAGTTTGGTTCTTGATAATATTTTTTTTTGAAATTCGGGAAAAATCGGGACATTTTCGTTATTTTTTTTTTAACTGTCATATCTATATCTTATTACTATTAGTTTAGAATTTTGAAAATATTGCAGTATACCTCAGAATGTACTCTTCCTTACAGTACAATTATTTCTAAAATTGGTTCATAAATAAATTCGATGCAATCAAAAGTTAGTCACAAATTTCATATTTTTTAGTTCGCGGAGAAGGTTTCGCAGTCAGGTGTGGGTTGTATTTTTGACTATCGGGTTTGCCAAATATCAAATTTATCGTAGCAACAATTGCCATAAAATTATTTCTTTTCATCTGACGAGGAAAATGGCTCACTTTTTTCACTCTGCTCTCAGACGGTTTACGGACAAAGTACAGATTGTAAAGTTAGGAGATCAACACGAAAACACAGGAAAAAAGATGTAGAAGGTTTTTTTACTGATGCGGCTATTAGTTTAGGGTGCAATAAGTGTAAAGTAAAAAAAAAAGTGAAATCACTTGCGAAAGGAGTATTGGTTTGCGAAGCAAACCAAACGGGACTAAGTAGCAATCCCTGAGGGTGGTCAAGCATAACCGAAGAGGGGGCGAAGCCCTCGCTGTGATGTCATGGACCGGAAAGTCAACTCAGGATTATACAAATTATTAATTACAGGATTATACGAATTATTTCTTTTTCCTGCATCAAAGCAATTTCCGGAGTGAACCAATGATTACGCGGATTTTCGATTTTTTAGCGTAGAAACTCTGGAAGTTTCAGAGCACTTGGCAACTCTGCTAATGTCTCGCAGTCTGAAGAAATGGTTCCAGTAAACATCAATATGCTTCATTCTAAATCCTTCTTCCTCAAATTCTCTTGAGTAATTTCCACTCATCCAGTAGTATGTCTGTTGGGACATTCCATAGCATTGCTCTTGCAAATTCTAATACTTGTCGAACACTCTCGCTACTGAGTCTCTCAAGATGACCAAGACAGGATAAACTTTTAAGGAGAGATGAACTGAAGGAGGACTTCTTCAAAAGATATTTAACACTGGCACTGTAATGATTATGAACCCTTAGAAAAAAGAAATTCCTTTCCTTCTCTTTCACATTCTCTAGCGCTCTAGAAATTTGATCTCCAATCACAATATCTGCCAGATGCATCAGTTTCTGAGGACATTATCTTCCAATTTAGCCATTTTCAAACCTCGAATAAATTCCTCTTTGTAGATCCTACCCAAAATTGTTCTTGTCAACAATTCAAGTTGAGAATGCAGGGTTTAAGTTTTAGAGGTTCCTTTTTCTGAAGAAATTCGGTCACAGAATTAAATATACTTGTACTTGATACGACAAATATCACTTCAGTCTTCATAGTTTCTCTTCTAAGTAAATGAACAATATATTTATTGCCTGATCTTTGTATCGTGTTTGGCTTCTTTATTGGAATATAGTCAAGGAAATACTTTCGCACTGCAATCCACTGTTCAAGTAACCTTTCAGCAGCTGGCTTTAGGCTTAGCCACCTGCTTGAACAATGCTTTATGAAATGGTGAGTGGGAAGTTTCAATTCTTCTTGAAATTTGTTTGTATGTTGACCAACGCTTTGGCCACTGATTAAAAAATCTGTGAATAGTTAAAACTAGTTCAGACACATCTTCCCCAAACTCTTTTAGGCCTTTAAGAAAAGCCTTATGTATTGTGTGAATATTACATGTCCCAATGTTAATTAGGTTTTTTTTCGGGTAGAAAGTAATAAGTCATTAATAGTTTCTGACTTTCACTAAAAAAACTCAAGAATTTGTAATAATCAACTTCCGATGATAACAGAGAATGATTTTCAATACGTTTGCAACGCTCTTTTAATATTTAACCCTCTGGATAGAGAGACGGACAAAATGTTTGCAATCTTTTAGATCTCAAGCTCCTGAAGAAACGGCTGAAGTCCATTAAGATTTCCATGCCCTCATTTCTGTGCCACAAAGAGAGCAGCATGTGAATAGCCTCCGTTTCGTAGACAGGAACGTCGGGGTTCTCAATGGGGAGCTTCGAGCGCTTAGAATGTGTGAGAGGTTGATGATGTATCCAATTAAAAACTTGGCCGAGGATACCTTCAAGTGTAAATTATCATACATATAGAAGGTTCCACCGTCCTTTCAGAGTTTACCCTAATGTATCTGTAACTTCTAGACCATAATCAGACCCACAATATACCTGGGATCCTCATGGGTTAATGTTGCGTTAATATCAGCTTGATCCGTCCGGTCTCTTCACCTCTCCATTCTAGTCTTATTCCAGAATCCGAAAAAAAAAATGGGTCTGTTGAGACCGCTCTCAGATTTGTGTATGGAGGATGGTATCCCCCCTTTTAAGTGACCACTGGCATTGATCACCATTTACGAACTCTCAGTGTCTGACCTCCTGGAGGGTTACTCCTATTGTTCGACCCTGTCGACCGGTGATATCTATCTTGCGCCAAATGATACGTCACACAATTGTATGAAAGAAAAACGTTAGTCGTAAATGCCACTCAAGTTCTATCACTCAAGTTAGCTAATTAGGTAAGAAGGGTCGGACATGTAGATGGCCCTGCTTCCCTTAAACTTCGCCGCTTCGTTTTACTGATAGCCTTTTTCTGTGGGAAAATTTCCAGAACTTGCTGCTAATACACCGCGAGCAACATGAAATATCCTTTTATAGTTGAAACGGTACGCTTTTGAATCCATTCTTGCGGTGGAATGAAGCGCGCATTTCGAAATTGAATTCGTACGAACCCTGTTTTTTTTTTAGAGGAAATGAATTTTTTTAACTGTGCACCAAAAATGTTTCTTCTTTAAATAAGATTTAAGAACTTAAAACCCCTGAAAAGGTGACAAAATGTCAAAAAGTGACGTGTTAGGAGCCCTGTGAATATAGTTCAGGGAAAAATGGGAAGTCACTAAACTCTAGGTTCGGAAGTGTGTGGGGATCGACTCAACACCCACTATCTTTCTTAATGGTTTTGAATGCTGAAATATTTTTTTAATCAATGTTATTTAAGTCAAGCGAATTAACAAAATGTAATCATTGTTTTTAAGTTTGATACAATAGTTTAAGGAACATAAATTTACCAGTCTTAATATGGAAATCATAGTCTTATTTCAACATTGCTACTTTCCGAAAACACTACGAAACACGTGAATATTGTGTCCAAGTCTAATTAATAGAAAACCCAAGAGGTTCTACAAAGTCAAATGCACAAATTAACAAAATAGAAAAGGATGAGTTTATGATATTTAAATTAAACAGATATAGATTAAATTATTACACCAAAGCTGGCTAATCTTTGGAGTCAAAACCACAACCAGTGCAGTAAAGAATTTGGGGGTTAAGAATGAAAATTAAACACGAACATGCAAAGTGGTATTAAAACAAACTATCTAGAGGATTTCATGGCTTATAAAGATACAGTATTAGGAACATCATACACGAGTATAAAGTTCACAACATTACATAAATAAGTTCTTGTAAAAGTAATAAACGAAATATTACAAATGATTTAACTTCACACATAAAAAGTAGCTGCATCCAAAATAAGTTCTTGTAAAAGCATTAAACGAAGTATTGCAAATGATTCAATAACACTATGAGGCGAGTGTTAAATTCGTCAACGAGCACTTCATTAAATCAATATCTACAAATTTATCACAATAAATTAAACTATAATGCTATGCTCACCACGAATTTCCGCACCGAAGCACGACCTGCTGTACTTTTCTGATGGGTTACTGCAAACATGGGTGAGAGAACTATGAGGCGAGTGTTAAATTCATCAACGAGCACTTCATTGAAACAATATCTACAAATTTATCACAAATTAAACTCTAATGCTATGCTCACCAAGAATTTCCGCACCGAAGCACGACGATCATAACGAAAACGAACTGCTATACTTTTCTGATGGGTTACTGCAAACATTGTATTCATCTGGGTTGCAACATTTATCTCTTCATTCAAAGTGTCGCCAAATACCCGCGCGCGCCAAAAAAGTACCGCAAAACGTCTCAAAGAAGCCAAAGCCAAATATTGCGCCAAAGTATTTGCCATAAAAGCGATAACTAATGAAATGTGATAGTTGCAAATAGCGATAACTCGCCAAAAAACATTACCATGCACACACTAATTACACGCCTCGGGCGATGCATTTCGCACCCGTTCGATAGCTTATACAAAGTGAGAAGGAGAGCTTACATACAGCTACATACCCTTGACCTGATTGGCAGCAAAGTAGTCTGGTACTGCTTTTAGTGGGAAGTTATTGCTATAAAACGCACACCTCCCAGGTCTATTCGCATATCAGCCAGTTCCACTTCACTCGAAATTGCGTAACCTCTGATAGGTCCGATAGAATGCCACGACCAATCCAACAAGTGTGATGGTTTTGCCGCTAATCAATTTCGCCACATGAAATACTATAAACATTGCTTTTCTGATTAAGATCGGCTGTTATATTTAAGTTCGGTCAGAAAAATAGTTTTGGCGAACATTGATCTGTTTCTGTTGCATGCGAATGTAAAATTCAAATAGAGAACACAACAAAACTATTTAAAAACGAGAAATCTATACTCTAGCAATTGTTATTTTGTATTGGCATCGGTTGAGTTACAAAAAGGAAAGTTTCTTTTGGATGCGAAATGCAGCGCCTAGGGGAACACTAGGTTGCTACAGAATTTCGGAGGTTGCTATAGATTTCGCCGTCTTGGCTCAAAAACTTTTTTGGCATGGGAGTCAACTCAGTTTAAGCCAAGTTTGGAATGCATTGTAGTGTAAAATCACGCCAGTCGCTTAGGAAGTCTCGGTGCCTGTCTGTGGATTTGATTACGCTCCTTGATATCGAGAAGCTTGCCTGGAATCGTTTATCCTTTTTTTTACATAATATATTTTGTTATTTTAAAAGTTATTTTGTTTGTGATATTCATTTTTGTATTTCTTGTGTTGATTTTTACTCTTTGTTGAATTGTTTTATGAGTTCATTTTGCATTTTAAAAATTGAGTGATTGCATTTGTGCTGCAGTCTTTTTTGATTGTTTTCTTTGACTAGTTTCTCTGCCCTTCTCTTAATTGCTCTTTCTGTCTGTAAATTGTCCAAAAATTGTAGTGCAACTATGAAGGATTTAATTATTGGTGTGGATTCGATGGTCAAATACGTAGATCAGTATTTACCATCACAATTACATGGTAATGTAATACATGTTCTAGCTTTTCCAGGAATCACCATTGAAAGTGTAACGAATAAGGTTTCATCTTTTAAGAATCGTGACTTGATTCTGGTTCATGTAGGTACCAATAACATCTATGATTGCCTTTAGAAATGCTTCTCAAAATTTGAGGACCTGTTGCAAAACATAATAAACTGTAACCATGAGACGTGCATTGTGATTTTAGCCATATTGTCTCGCGATAACAATCTCTCCCTTGAAAAACAAGCAGAGACTTTTTCTGCAGAAAGTGAACACAAAAAATTATATTCTAAACCACAGGCAGTTTTTCTACTGCCAAAAGAAGCAAAATAATTCTTTTTGTAGATCCCAGTCACTTGGAAAGGTAGTATGGCAAGGAAGGGCCTTCATTTTAACAGGAAAGGAAACTTTCATCTAGCATTTAACTCTTTGTTGCAGTGCTAAAAGAAGCAGGCAAGCTTGATGACGAAAAGCAACAGGTTTTCCATGACTTACCTGCTGCTCAGTTTCCATCTCTCAATTCTTCATCTGAAAGTTTAATTCAACCTGTTGATCTACCTGAGCCCAAGGCTGTTGAACTGAATTCTACAATTGTTACAGAAGGTTCTGTTCAATGCAGGTATTAATCTCCATAATGTTGTACATAAAATATTATCAAATGTGTAACGTTGTTTCCATATTCATCATTCTCTAGATGACGCTTGGATCACAAGTTCACTTTTTTTCACTAAACTTCCAAGTGCTCAATATAACAATATAGCCTTCCAACTTTCAGCAGTAAGATCACTGTTTTGTCAAAGCATTCCAGGATTGAGGAATTTCTAGTTTTCCCGACAGTGTTATTGATGGATTTTTAATGATTCTTTGTGGTACGAATTCTTCAGCTGCCACGAGCTTAGAAACGGTTTATATCTATAAGACTGATGAAATATTATCTCAATTGGCTGGAGAACAATTTGCCCATAGTGAATATTTATTTATACCTTTAAATGAAAATAATCTGGGTTCTATTGGTTGAAAACATTTTATTTCTATGAACCCCGCGGTACAACTTCTGCTCAAAATTACAAAAATTCCATTCAATTACAGAAAAATCAGATCTGTAAAGCTTTAAATCTTCTCGAAGATTGTTTAATTTCATGCCCTCCTCACTTTAACCAGACAGATAGAACTAAACTCTGTAGATACTGATTGCCCATCTAGCAATAAATTAGTTTCATTAAATGTTGAGAAGACAAGACAGCTTCTGGTTGTAAAAATTTACTTCAATAATTTGCATTTGCAAAATCATGAGATGTAATGAAACTTCAAGACTTTATTGAATAAAAAAAATTGTTTTGTCAAGAAATATTTCAAATAAGCAGCAAATAAGTATGGATACAGTAGCCTTGCCTATTCTTAAGTCTAGCTACTGCTAAGAATTTAAGTGGAAAATTCGATATGTAGCGATTTTAAGCTATGAAAATCATTTGCATTGTGATGATTATAAGATGTAATGAGGTCAAGATTATTGGATTAAATTGTCAAGAAATATTTCACATCAGTAGCAAATGAATATGAATGATTTTAAAGTAACCTCAAACATTCATAAGACTAGTAACTGCTATGGTTTTAAGTTAGAAATTCGAGATGTAGCCATTCAAGATTCATGTAGGTGAAAAGCATGGTAACTACTTGAGGGTAATTATTAAAAAAATCAGTGTATAGAAAGAAACAATTCTTGTTTTTAGGATTCTGTTGGAAAAGTTTGTATCAATTTATTTTTATGTAAGAGGAGACATAATTAATTTTTCTTTTTCAGGATAAGGGTAAACAGAATGGAGTTGCATCCTGAAAAAGAAAAATTCAGAGCTTTGTATCATTGTATTTATGAATAATAAATTTCCTTTAGTTACGAGATGGCTTGTAAAAGATTATACAAATTCAGAAACAATTCACCTGATCCTGTAAAGAATTTCCCTGCACCATGATTATAAATTCACATTGTTAACTTTTCATCAAAACAACTGTTATGTTTCTTGATAACTAAATGATGTTTGTTTTTGGTGATAATTTCATATGTCATCAATAATGAATTTCTTTTGGTTCAGGTAATCATAATGGAAGTGCGACATTAATGAACATCTGATCATTTAAGCCATTACATACTACTCGGCAGAATATTATTTGGTTTAGGAACCAGACAGCTTACTGATTATTATTAGTAGGTGGTAAATTCAGTAGGTTTTATATTTTACATGTAGCACCGTTTCAGAAATACAAAGACAATAATGGTTTATCACACAGTAGTGTGAAGCTTCAAATTGAATAAGTTATTTTAGAAAGTAAACTTAGTGCAGCTGTTATCTATAGCCCCCTAAATCTGTACCTGTATATAGCATGTGTTAAGCACAGTTGTCAAATAAAGAGTGTACCAAATTTGTTGTAAATTGGTCGAAATTTGATGTTAAAGATATATATATATATATATATATATATATACATATTATTCCAATTTGGATCACATAATTGTTTTTTACCCCTCTCCAAACCTAAGAAAAATAGAATAGGGGTTAATATATAATAGGCAATGTTTTCTACAGGATGAATGTACCTACCATATGGTTGGTGTGAATACTTCAGTGATCGTAAAAATAATATAAAAATGTAATTCCCTTGAGGATTTCGAATTGTTTTTAAATCCCACTGAACACCTAGGTCAAATAGAAATGGGGTTAATATGTTGCCTACGTTACCCCCAGAGTTATGAAGAATAAGTGTTTTCCAAATTTGGAGTGGACTGGTCAAACCGTGTGGATCTGTATAGAGGACAGACAGACGTCAACTGTGCTGTATCCCCTTGAGGCATTATGCTACAAATTTATCTTGAAACCTATTTTGCTTCTTATCTGAAACTGAAATGTTTATAATTAAATGATAGCATATGGCAGAGATAAAATAAAAAAAGCTATACACTTTTGATTTGAAGAATTCAGATTTTAGGTGATTTAGCAGGTGACTAAAATATACACAAACACGTCCTTTCTTTTATATATAAGTAGATTACCATCCCTTTTTTTTGCGTTTTGTGTTCAAACGGTACTACGAGTTAAGAAACGATACAATTATTTAATCAGACCAAATTCTTCATTTTCATAAATAACGAGAAATCGCGAGTTTTATAAGAACGCTGATGTAAGTCCTCCATTAACTTATGCCCAGGCATGAGAATCTTACGCGTTTCATCGGATTTCCACTTTTTTTTGTGTTTTTTCATGTTTTTTCCGCTTTTTAGTAATTTTCAGCGTTTTTTAACGAGATTTTGTGCGTTTTTAAAAATATGACGTCATTAGTGTTTTTAGCCAATGAGAGCATATTTCAAGCTTTGAAGAATCGTATTTCCTAGTGACGTTTTTATGTACTGGTGGGTAGGCTTGCGCGATGTATCGATACATCGTGAAAAACCGGTGTGAGGACGACAACCACATCAATTTTTACGATGGCGATGCATCGTGACATCGCGATTTTTTCCGATCTTTCTTAGCTATCCTTTAGCTAGTGCAGATCTCGCGTTCATCGTGACATAGCGATTTTTTCCGATCTTACTCAGTCATCCCTTAGCTGGCCTCAGATCTCGCGGTCATCGTGACATCGCGATTTTTTCCGATCTTACACAGGCATCCCTTAGCTAGCGCAGAAAAGCGCGGTCATCGTGACATAGCGATTTTTTTCCGATCTTACTCAGTCATCCCTTAGCTAGCGTAGATCTCGCGGTCATCGTGACATCGCGATTTATTTCGATTTTACTCACTCATCTCTTAGCTAGCGCAGATCTCGCGGTCATCGTGACATCGCGATTTTCCCCGATGTCCCGATGTTGTCGCTCAACGCCTAATTAATGAGGAATTTCTCAAAGCCATTTATGTCCTCAAGATGACTTTCGATTCCAACTTATTTTTTTAACAAAATTAAAATTCAGTATAATTAAAAAAAATTTTTTTTTGCAAATTTTAAGTTGAATTCCAAAAACCCATTCTTGTTTCTTGATGTTACAATGAATCCGTTTGCATCCTTTTTTGTTGGGAACTTCTGTGGCAATCTAGGTCACATGCCGTCATCATTTCTTAAAGGAATCAAATGCCCCTTTATTTCTATTTATGATGAAGTTTTTCTAAAAAGCTAATTTTTAATCTCTACTTGAGCATATATGGTGTGTGGGGGACACACACATGCACACACACAGATATTATGGTGCATCAAACGCCCCTCTACAATCAAATCAGTTTGTTCACAATCTCAAAATGTTCCATTACCTGTTAAAAGTTACCATACCAATTCATTTTCTTTTTCGAACAGTTTTAGGGGGTCCACGACAACTTTGAAATTTTAGATTTTCTGTATTAGCATAATCATTAATTACAACCAAGATAAAGTTGTTGCCAAAACCATGTGGTTACACTGCCTAGACTAGTGACTGCAGCTTTAATTTGTTTACGAGCAAATAAGATAGTCCAGCATTTCCTGTTTATTTCAACTTGTGGTTTTCATTATGAACTGATTTTCAACTTTTGTTTATTGCTAGTTTGATTCTGATTTGGACAGTGTACACTGGTTTAACTTTAACTGAACTTTTTGTTCTGATTGCCCTATGGAAACCAGACTGAATTCAAATATTTTTGGTCTTGGAAGCATGATAACTTGTGATGATTCAAAAATAAATGGCTCCAAACTTCCAACTAATTTGCAAGTTTTGAGGTGTATGATGTATCATATTGAAGAAGGTGTCCAAGAAAATAGGACTAAATGGGAGTCTGCAAAACTAGTCCTTTCTAATACAAAGCTGTTTCATGAAAAAGCAAATATCACAATAATCAGTGCGATATCCCTTAATCGAAGATCTGCACCAAATACTATAGACAAGGTAAAACAGATGAAATATAAGCTAGCATTAACATTTTCTTAATGGCCTGGGAATGTAGAAAAGCAAATACAGAACAAATAAGACCTTGCCTTCCTTCAGTCAATGCAAAGTGACCGTTTGGCAACATTTAGATCACATGACATCATTAGACAGCTACAACAAATAAAAAGGGAAAAAGTGAATAGAGAAATGAGTTCCAACTTAATATTACATAATATTCTCAGCTCTATCGATGAAGATTGTGATGAACAAAGTGATACAAATGATGTGGAAAATTTCCCTTTTGAAGGACGATCAACAAGTACTCTAAGTCATCATCAAAATAAAAGAACAGGATCGACATTATTCATTCCACACGACATTACGATGAAAGCTAATCTTGTTTCACTAGCAACACATTTAAACATGAGTCCAGCACAACAAGCAGCATATACAAAATCATTAATTACATAACTAGGAGGAGAAACATCTACAATTGCTGCATCTTATGCAACAGCAGATAGATCAAGAAGGCAAGTTGCAATGAAGATTTCAACTACCTGCAAGGAACAGTGATGTCTTCCTAAATATACGACTGCATTTGGATTCAAAACTTTCAACATCATTGTCCAATAAGTACAAAACTGAAGAACGTCTCACCATTGTCATTGGAAACGTTCACCAGCAAGAGATTCTTGATACGATAGTATATTCCCAAGGAACTTATCGTAAATGTGGCCCAATCATTGCTGACTTAATATATGAGCAGCTCACCTCTTGGCAATGCAACACATACAATTGTGAACATGACATTTGACACAACTTCTTCCAACACAGGTTATGTTACTGCTGCCTGCATCAGTGTGCAAAAGAAATTGGGACGTGCGCTTCTTTGGTCAGCTTGCCGCCATCATGTTGGAGAAGTCATTTTATCCCACGTGTTTGATGACTTAAAGATCGAGGATTCCAAGTCACCAGATATAACCTTGTTTAAACAATTTCGTGACAATTTTGATCATCTTGAATATTTTGATAGTGAATTGGAACCTTTTGACTCAAAGTCAGTGAATGTACAAGCGAGAAACATAGTTGATGGTATTGGAGACAATGCAATCCATACAGCAACATCTGCCATCGATTCAGGAAAAAACAGAGATGACTATGTGGAGTTCATAAAGCTTTGCCTATTGTACCTAGACTTTCCCAATAGTACAGGAGCCTTGTACAAAGCATGTTGGATGGCCAAATTGTTATACACAATTAAAATTTGTCTTCTTGAGAAGCAAATACAGCAACTACCTGCTGGCAGAATAACTGTAAAACAACAGGTTGCCAAATAGTGTGACTTTGCTAACTTTGTCACTCTCATCTACTGCACCTGGTGGATAACCTGCGATTCTGCCATAAATGCCCCTTGGAACGACCTACAAATGCTTCATTCTCTTAGTGTACAAGGCTGTCCATCCCATTATATCTAAAAGTGCAATCAGTGTCTTTGAAAACCACTACTGGTATCTTACTGAAGAGATGGTGCTACTTGCCCTTTGGAGCAACAAAGTTCCACCACAAGAACAAAAAGCCATCACTAATGCTATGCTAGCTACAAAACCAAATTCCACCGATACTGCTTTTAAATTGCAAGGTAGATATGGCATGGATTTTGGAAAACCCAAATTTCCAAAAAATCTCATTCTAAATACAATTTTCTTCAAACCACTACTGGTATCTTATTGAAGAGATGGTGCTACTTGCCCTTTGGAGCAACAAAGTTTCACCACAAGAACAAACAGCCATCACTAATGCTATGCTAGCTACAAAACCAAATTCCACCGATACTGCTTTTAAATTGCAAGGTAGATATGGCATGGATTTTGGAAAACCCAAATTTCCAAAAAATCTCATTCTAAATACAATTTTCTGATTTACTTAGAGCAAATTATTGGTTTTTATTTTATCAGCTTGAACTAGACTCAAATTTTTAAATAGAAGATATTTCAGAATGGTTAAGTTCTGCATCCTATATCACATCATTCACAAAGTTACAAGCATTGAATGTTGTCAATGACTGCAGAAAGAGGGGTCAAGCTAAGTACTGATTTCATACACTCAGCAAAATGTAAAGGTCATTACCAAAATGTTCTGCAGGTTGTTCAACAAGATCGACAAAAACTGAGAAATCTGCGAAAAATACCAAAATTGACTGAATCTTAAATTGAGTGTACTTGTATGAATTAAATTGAAATTAGAATAGCATAGGATAATATATTATTTTATTGTATCACAAAACAATCTTAATTGCATCATTTCATTAGAATATATGTTGACAAAAATTTGTTTTACTCACGTTGCTTTGTTTATCAGAATTTCCATTTTTATTGTACATTTCTGGGGCCGGTGGACCACATAGATGTTATTCAATTTTTCAAAACTTTTACGAATATTTTTTTTTTTTTTTTGCATTTCGAACAAAAATAGCAAAGACAGACAATTTCCATGAAATTTTTAAAAAGATGGGGCGTTTGATGCACCCTAACAGATGTATATGCAAAATCTTGGTTTAAATCATGCATGCTTCTTAAATGTACAACGCATATCTTTACTTGTTATTTTTTCCCCAACACGATTTTTAATAGCCAAGAAAAAAAAAAACTTAATAATAATTATATATATGGTGATGTAGCAACAAGGTTTTGCTTTTAATATATATAAAATGCATGGTTGACATCACGATATTGTGATGCTAGAATGCCGATGTATTGCGATGTGTAAAAGTTCTAACATCGCCAATTTTTCCCAAATTAAAAAAATATATATATCAAACCAAATTGAAATTTCTAAAAAGACTCAGCGTTGTACAAAAATTTACAAAATATGGGTACTCCTTTAACACTTAATGCACTCTAAACTAATAGCCGCATGGGAAACAAATATTTTTCATCTCGTTCCCTTTACGATTTTGAACAAACCATGTTAGTTTCGTAATTTTCTTATCTGTACTTTCTCAGGAAACCGTCTAAGAATCAAGCGAAAAAAGTAAGTTTTCAACCCTGCAACGGCTTTAACTTTTTTAATACAGAGACATCTATCTTGAGATGTTATTTCGTATGGCCGATATTTAGCACATGCTCGTAATTCACCGCTTTTCCCGATTTATGGTCTACCATTAATTATTTATAAATTCATAAATCAATTATTATAGATCCGGACAGTAGTATATACATGTTGACAACTACGGCAAAACCACTAAGTGGCTGTGTTTGATAGCCAGTATCTGGTCATAGGGCTAAACCAGTAAGTGGCTGTGTTTGATAGCCACTAACTGGCTGTGAAGCACAGCCGCTAAGCGGTTGTGTTTACAAGAGGCGGATTGATAGCGGTATAGCAGAGCGAGCTGATTGTGCGGTGTACATACTCTCACAAGACATGTGATCTGAAAGAGAATGAGATATGGCGAAAGTATAGGAAAATGTTGTACATATGCTGTGTTTAACCCTCTCTTGCATGCGATTTGGGAATGCACGACTCAAAAGAGCGCAGACCATCTCCTAGGGCCAAGCCGGCGCGAATGAATTCACTCCCCCTCTTTTCGAAGAAAGTTAATGCCAGACAAACAAGTTTTTTTCAAGAGGAGAAAAAACGTCTTTCCACCTTGAAGCGGTTAAAACACAATAAGCCGCCGCCTTATCCGTTTGCCTGCCCAGACGGTCAAGGTCGCATTGAGCACGAAAAATGAATTTTGAAGTCATGAAGAGAAATTATTTCTGGTGTTATTGCGATTAGGCGTTTCGTCTCATATACGAAGATAAAATTTTAATATGCGATCCGAAGTCCGCTTGCGAATACATTGGAGCAGTTGTTTGATTGTAAGAGGGCTTGGGGTATATATATATATATATATATATATATATATATATATATATATATAGAGAGAGAGAGAGAGAGAGAGGGCTTGAGACCTCCCCAGAATTCGATATGGATTACAACAGGGTGTTCATGCTGCTGTTAGGAATCGTATTAATTGGAGTGGTAATATTTACACTAAGTCTGAGAGAGGACAGTAACGTGGTGGACATTTCGAATTCAACGTGTTATTATTCTAAACAGCTAGGTGATAGAAAAAATTTGTTTTTTCACATTTGTTGGAAAGGAGATTCACGGGTGTATGATATACGCTATTTTTTTAAAGACGAATCTTTTGGTTTAAAAGCAAACGTCGTAGGAGTACAACTAATAGAATCCGAGTTTTATCAGTTATGTCAAGTATGTTGAAATTGAGACATCCTTCGACTTGCATGGTGACGGGGCCATCGCAGAGCGGTAAAACACAGCTCGTGCGAAAAATGATTGCTGAACAAGTTTATGAATGCAATATGAAAAAAATTTTGTGGTGTTACTCAACATGGCAACCTTGGTTTGCCGAAGAGAAAAACATAACGTTTGTTTGCGGTTTACCATCGAAGGAAAAGACATACAATTTGATCGTAATCGATGACATGATGAATGATCTAACAAATGCTATTTCGTCTATGTTTACAGTTGGTTCACACCATGGGGGTTATAGCGTGATTTTAATCACACAAAATCTATTTCCTCGTGTGAGAGTTATGCGTGATATCAGCTTAAATACACACTATTTGATTATGTTTCGCAATAGCCGAGATTTATCTCAAGCTGCTTGTTTCTCTAGACAAGCATTTCCTGGGAAAGGGAACTATTTCATGGATGCCTATAAAAAAGCAGCCACAGAACCTTTCAGCTATTTGCTTGTTGATGTTCACCCGAGAAGTCCAGAGGAGCAACGCCTCCGACAATCTATATTTCCAGATCGTGGGCTTATTAATTGGGTCTTTTTACCATTGAAAAATGAATAGAGTGAGACGCCATGTACATTTACTACACTTACTCTCCAATGCGAGTCCCCAACAGCGAAAGGCCATTTTAAGAACAGCGTCAAATGAACAAATTCAATCATTGTGTGAAATTTGTCAGAATTTGTTATCGGGAAATATACCCAATGCTAAAGTGAAAAAACTTGGCTATTACAAGAGAGTGATTCGCCAGATGGCAGATAGAAAAATACCAATTACAAGAAAACGCAAATTGCTCACGAAACAAACAGGTGGATTTTTGCCTCTGATTTTACCTGCTGTGTTGAGTCTGTTGGGAGGAATTGCGGGTAAAGCTATTGGCAAACGCATTTGAAAATGTCAAAGAAAATGGCATTAGTACCACCGGAACTGGTATCTGAATATTATCAGCTAAATAAACCCGAAATTCGAATGGAAGACAATATTCTTAGTTTGTTACAACAGAATGAAATGCCCGACGATATGAGAGCTAAACTTCTCTCTCAGTTAATACCCAAATACCAGAGAGCGATGCAACCTCCAGCGCCTCAGAAACCGTTTGAAATTCCTCCTGAATTGTTGGAGAGTATACAATTATCCGAAACAAAACCTTCTGAAGATGTTTCTATTCCTACTATGCTGGTTAAATACCTAGGATATGCTGTTCCGAAATCGCTAAAGAAAATGCTATGATTATGCTTAATTAGTATATAGTAATGAATTTATAATGTATGCACACACAACTTTATGTTTTTGTATTATAAATTCTTTTGTATTTTGCTTGTGCTTTTTCGAGAAAACGAGGGCTTCCTCGAAGAGGAGCTCAGTGGTAATTTGTACACATGTGTCTGCACATTTGTATATCATAACTTCTTTTGTAATTGCTTTTTCATGTTTTGTATGCTTTTTCATGCTTTGTGCTTTTTCAATAAAACAGGACCTCCTCGAAGAGGAGCCTGGAGGCCTGGCTATAGTAAATAATTGTGAATATAATTCAATTATTTCTATAGCGGGTTCCTCAGGCCGGCAGATTTTCAAAAACTGTTCCTAAATCGAGAACAAATGCTCGATCTGGTTTCAGTAAACATTTTTTCGATCGGGGTAGAAAAACTCCGAAGTCATGCCTGGTAAAACTGTTTCCCGAACTCGAGAACAAATGCTCAAGTGGGTTTCGGGAACATTTCCTTTTTTCGATTGCGGACAGAAAAGTCCCGAAGTCGATTGATAAAACTGTTTCCGAACTCGAGAACAAATGCTCGAGTGGGTTTCGGGAACATTTCCTTTTTTCGATCGTGGACAGAAAAGTCCCGAAGTCGATTGATAAAACTGTTTCCGAACTCGAGAACAAATGCTCGAGTGGGTTTCGGGAACATTTCACTATATCATTTGGTAAAACTGTTCTGAACTCGGGAACAAATGCCCGTTTCAAAAATAACATTTCACTTGTCCTACTCCTATGTGGTAGTGGACAACAGGTCCAACGTCGAGGGGGCCTGTAGGATATCCGAGATGTGAGTGTGTGCATTTCTATGCTCACATTTTGGATGTCTTACAAGCTGTTACTTAGCCGTGCAGTGCTTGGTAAGTTCGTTATTTTTTCCTATTTTACATTAACTGGCTGCAATTAAGTATAACAACACAATCTCTTCATCCGATGGTAAGTCCTCATTTTGAATACTTATTTTTCTCTCAGTTCTTGCACGAAAGGTAAACACAAAAGTAGTTTGCCATGCCAATATGCGCGTAATTTTGTTTCATAGTATCAAATTTATGTGCATATTGGCACAGTAAACTCTTTTACATTAACTACCCAGCACCATGTGGTGAGTTTGTTCTTTTTCCTTCATTACAAAATTCTCTGCTGTCTCGGTTTTGATCTCCAGAGGAATTAACAACCCACTTGTAAACACAGTCGCATTAACTGCTTGCAATTAAGTATAACAACACAACCTCTTCATCCGATGGTAAGTCCTCATTTTGAATACTTATTTTTCTCTTCCCAGTTCTTGTACGAAAGGTAAACACAAAAGTAGTTTGCCATGCCAATATGCGCGTAATTTTGTTTCATAGTATCAAATTTATGCGCGTATTGGCATGGTAAACTCTTTTACATTAACTACCCAGCACCATGCGGTGAGTTTGTTCTTTTTCCCTCATTACAAAATTCTCTGCTGTCTCGGTTTTGATCTCCAGAGGAATTAACAACCCACTTGTAAACACAACCGCTTAGCGGCTGTGCTTCACAGCCAGTTAGTGGCTATCAAACACAGCCACTTACTGGTTTTGCCCTATGACCAGATACTGGCTATCAAACACAGCCACTTACTGGTTTTGCCCTATGACCAGATACTGGCTATCAAACACAGCCACTTACTGGTTTTGCCGTAGTTGTCAACATGTATATACTACTCCGGACTGATGTTAATTTTTACTGTTGCGAAATCATGTGCACACTGACCTGACTCGCATGTATTTAACTTCACATTTTAGTTTTCCTCTTTTTTGAAATTTTGCATTCTCATGCCTGCTTATGCCGCACTATCGTACAGGTAAGTGTTTAATATTGAAAAAACACCTTACATGCTTTCTTGGGGGTATGAATATGTTTTGTATCCACTTAATTATTAAATGTTTTATTTCTATTTCTTGAAAAATTGCGAGAAAATAATCAGTTTTATTTTCTTTGATTTCAGGCCATTATTGAATCGCCAGAGAGGCAGCTAACATGAAATTAAATATAAAATTGATTCCAAAACACGTTCTGTTACTTCAGAAGGAACGCCGCAACATGGAAGTAAAGCACATTCCACAAGTCTCAAATAGTTTTATAAACAGCACTGGTGTTGTTTTTTAAACCAAAAACCGGAACATTTTTGCGTGAATGAAACAAGAATTCGTCAGTGAAAAAATTACAAATGTTTATGTCTAAAGTTTCATGACGACAATTAATTTGACAATTCATACACCCGAGAGAGATTTCGACAATTTGTATATGATATATAAACCTAATATGAGGTTAATTAATGTCTCATTTCAGCAACGCACTATTGACGATGTTCCAGGATCAATCCCGAAGGGAAAGATTCTAGGACAACGCTTCGTCCTTTTGAACCACGGTCAGAAGACGAGAACAACACCTAAGCTGGTACCTCATTCTCCAAACTTCGACACTATACCAATGTGAGGGCATCTGAGGCCACAGATTTAACATGTAGCAGCCCCTACGTTCACTAGTCTTTAGTTGGGTAGAGATTTGAACTCGCAACCCTCGGGTTGTTAATCCGCTTAGATCAAATCTGACCTGATGTTCTTACGTCAACAGCATGGACGCCTACCCTAGGGACCCTACCCTCTTTGCCTCATCAATATCTTTATGGATTGATAGATGGGTAGTTAATTAACGTCGCTCTGAAGCAACTCAACGACATAATAGCGACGGTCCGGCCGTTATCCCGAAGGAAAAGTCCAAGGATAACGCCTTGCAATGATGACAACACTTGAGCTGGCACCCCACTCTCTAAACTTCCATACCAAGCCAGGGCATTTCAGCCACGATAGATTTAACGTGCAGATGACAGTCTGAGACTGGACCAGGTTTCGAATTCGCAGCTCAAAGGTTGCTAATTCGTTGCTTTTCCAACTGGGCTCCCTTTTTTGGATGGGATCGGCCTCACCAAATTAATTATGAAATAAATGAGTATTGCAAATATACGGGTAATATGAATAGCCAAACATAGAGATGACTTTACTCAATAGGTCGTAAAGCCATTGTATCCGGCGACAGCGGTACAAATTTAAGAGGTCCAAACTCCTTGCCCAATCCCAATATTTTTATAGTTTATGCAGAAAGGTATGGATAACATGGGTAGGGAGATGTACACTCAACCCTTCTGGCGATTGCCTCGATGAGGTATCTCGTTAGTAGCAAAACCGACTGACGGACGAGAAATTTCATCATTGTAAGAAAACTCTTCAGATCTTGATCTCCCATCCTAAAAATATCGGCAATACAATATCTTGATTACAAGATGTCTCGTTATTGGCAAAATTGGCCAGCTCTTAATGGACGAGATATCTCGTCATTAGCAAAATTGATCAGCTCTTGATGGACGAGGTATCTTGCCACTAGAAAAATAGGTCAGCTGTTGAAGGCGTCATTTTCAAAATTTGTCAGTTCTTGATACGCGAGATATATCGTCATTGGCAAAATTAGTTAACTCTTGATGATGAACGAGATATCTCGTCGAAACCCCACCACCACACACACACTTGGAGGGTTAAACAAAAAATAACTGCTATTGTCCCAGTAATTTCTTAAAATGTCATATTGTACACACTCCCAGATCCTTTATTTGCACTGTTACTTGTTCAAATTTGTCATTGATAAAATTTGAATCCCATGCTTTTTCATGGGGTCGCCCTCAAGATGAGGCACCATAGGCTGTTTGCAATGAAATAGTATAGTGAGTAGAGCAAGAGCGTATCATTTCATATATGCTTTTCTTTGGTCTGTGTCACTTCCTTCAAATGTAGAATGTTAAATCTATAGGACCCCTTCAGACATTTTCAGCAGGCAATAATAGACATGTGTCATATTCAGTGGCCACACTTTCTACATAGCTTGACCTTACAAAATACATATATATATATATATATATATATATATATATATATATATATATATGTGCAACCTAAATCTTATTTGGGATTCCCTAATAATTTTCCCACGTTGAGACCATCCATCAACGTGTGCTACCCTTTAACTGTTACCTAAAGGTCAAGATAAAGGTATTTTGACTAGAAATAAACTAACTGCATTACTTCTTCAAAATAAAAATAGAACTGATACTTATTTTAGATAACTCTCGGAGTTGAATATTCTGATTTCGATTTAATTTCTATTTATTCCATTGCTAATCCGATGCTCTTTCAACTGTTCAAGTGGAGAAGTTTACTTTTAACACTACTATGATGGCATCGAACATTTAAATATTACTGTTAAGGATTTGTTTTGATTTTTCAATGCTTTTTCTGTGAACACTCTAAACAATGGCCATGAAGAAATGAAATCCAAAATAAACATCTTAGCTTGTCTAAGAAGCACTCCCCCAAACACTATAGTTTTATACAAGAATAAATAGTGAAATCTGAGAGAGCGGGGGGGGGGGGAATTTCCAATCACTGTCATTATATCTTCAAATATGCAACACTTTGATCCATTAATAATATTTCTGTAAAAATTTCTTAAATTTTCGAAATACTTTTTATTTTAAAATTGAATTCGAAGAACCTATTAGAATTGAATTTGAACAAATATAGTTTTGATATTTCATCAGTTCTGACAGATTATTTGTGCCTCTTTTGTGTGTTCTGTAACTTTTTTGTGCCTATAGACCTCCCTTCCCTTCCATAGCCTTGAGTTCCACCGTCTGGACAAATATGACCCTTGCGTCTTAAAACCCTAACATCCAATCCAATCCTCATCCATACATAAGCCAAAATTAAATAAAACGAAATTTCATTCCCCATCTGTTTATATGTAACTGGTTTTACCACTACATTACGTGATACTAATTCAAATGGGAGAAATCAGAAAATTTTTACTTTCCATGCAATCCATTGCTTAGTCACAATTTTTCTTGTATGGAGCTTACTTCTCCCAGTGACGGACCAAGTCAAGTGGGGGCCCCAAGCGGTAAAATTTTCGGGGGCTTCGAACTCAAGGAAGAAAAAAAGTTTCAAGAAAAATCTCATTGAATTATTAGCAAAACGAAAATAAAAAATTCCATACCATAACACATTAAATAAATTTATTAAAAAATATATATGTTTTTTTACATTAATTTCTGTCTTGCTTTATTTTTTGCGAATTAGTCAATTATTTTGGTAATATAAATTCGGTTTTAAATATTTTGCTCTATTTACAAAATGGCCATGTTAATTAATCTTTCTTTTCCCATAGTACTCCTTTATTAATTTTTTACACGCTTTAAAACAAAAAACAATCTTTCTCCTAACGCCCATCAAATGAGGGAAGTGTTAAAAAAAATTTAAATAATGTTTCAACATATTCGCAAATGAGCAAAACATTTCTTTGAAGGCTCGATAGATGTCTGGTGTGCTTTTTATGGTCTCCTCATTTTCCTTTTTGAAATATTAAAAAATTGTCAACTTATTCTTCAAAAGTACTAACATCAATGCATTTTTGTAAATTATATATTTTTATAGTTGTTTATCCAACTTCCAGTTAAAGCCTCTTTTCAATGGGTGAAACGAAGTTTTATAGCTAATACAGCATCTGCCCCTCTTGCTGATCATCTTGTATAGTAGAAACTCTTTTCACTGCACTTGAAGAAGCACATTGTAAAGACGCTGTCACATCTTTCTTCGAACACTAATGAATAGACATTTTAAGACCTCGAGGGCCACTTCGTAATTCGGGGCCCTACGCGGCCGCTTAGTTCACGTACCGCTTAATCCGCCTCTGACTTCTCCACAAAGGAAATGAATAAAGTTTTGATATTTATTGTTTTAAAATTTTATTTATGGAATATTGACGCGTATATTTTCTTTGAATTGCTAAACAAGACTCCAATAACTGAAGAATTCAACACACACACACACTTCAATGGAAACCTCTCGAAACTCTAGTACTCCTCGCAATATGTCTTAGCGATACTTTCGAAATAATAGATACAACCTGTGCTTCATTTCTATTCATCTCTTCAAATTGTTATCAAATTTGTTTTAATTAAAATACTTTCCACTACGCCACATTAGGTATTCTGTGGAAACTGTGATAAACTCTTTTAAACTTAAAGATAATTGTAGACAGGGCCCGATTTAGAAAATTTGGTATAGTAGGCACAACACGCAGGAAGGGCCCCCCATGTTATTTGTTCATCACAAAAACTAATTTTATAACAATTTACTTACGTATTTGACTGTTGACCGTTTCACAGATGTCACCAATAAGTTTGAGAAAATCGTCACATTGGAGCAACACAACTGGCTATTGGTGAACGGTCCTGTATCAACTCCGAAGGAAAGAGAGGTCTGATGACAGCACCTTGTTATTTAGAACCATGGTCAGATGACGAAGATATACCTCAGTTGGCACTAGACTTTCTAAATTTCCACATTGTCATCTGACCGTGGTTCAGATTTACGTGGTGTTGTACTCGGATCTTTCCCGTCCGCATTGATCCTGGACCGTCGTCAATAGCCTGCTGTGTTGCTCCTGTGAGATGTTAATTAAAATACATACCTTCCAAACTTCCATGCCAAAGTGAGGATATTTGAGACCACGACTGATTTAACCTGCACCCCCCCCCTGGTACAGGTTGGACCGACTAACAGGTATAGTAGTTAAGATGTTAGCCTCTGGATCGGAAGTTCCTGGTTTGAATCCGGGTCCGGGCATGGATGTTTGTAAGCGTATGGTTTAGAGGCGGCTGGTGCACCTTAAATCTGCCATGGCCGAAAGTCCTCACGTTGGGTTGATGTGGAAGTTTGGAGAGTGGGGTGCCAGCTCAGGTGTTGCCTCGTCATTGAACGTGGTTCAAAATTACGAGGTGTTGTCCTCGGATCTTTTATTTAAAGGATTAATCCCGGACCGTCGTCAATAGCCCGTTGTGTTGCTCTAGTTCGACATTACTTTAAATATGTAACTACTTACCTATTTGGATTACGAATCGTTTTTACCTCCCTCTCGTCCCAAGACAAACAGAACGAGGGTTCATACATAGCCTGTTTCTCGCAGGATTCTAAAGAATGAATGTATCAAATTTGGTCTGACATCGTAAAAATACTCAATTTTATTAATATGGGGATTTTGTATTCTTTTTAGCGTCTCTGCACGCCTAAGAGAAATATAATGGGGGTTATTATGTAGCTTATGTTACTCGTAGGTTTCAAAAGAGCAAGTATAGCAAATTTGGTGCGGATTGGTCAAACGGTATAGATTTGTATAGAGAACAGCGAAACGAGAATTGGTTTATGTATTTAATAGTTTTGTTATATAGATTATATAGACAATTAAGAAGTGGTTTTATATATAGAACTAGTTTTAGATTATTAAAAAGTTAATCGATATTTTACTATTTGTAATTTGATTCAAGTTAAATTTATGGGTTCAGGTTTAATGCATTTTAATTTCCTGATTATGCGTAACTTTTATTTTCGACTTCGAGGTTATGCATCGCATTTTTATTTTATTTTTCATTAATTATTTTGTTCAGTCTCATTTTAGAGAGTTGGTATCTAATCAGGACTCCATTGCCTCTCCTTGGTCAAGAATAGGTGCTTTTTATGAAGATAAGGATATAGATAAGGACTAGATAACTTATTTTTATGATAAAGGCAAATATTTAAATTATGAAAAAATATTGTTCGCTCAAGGTCACCTGAACATAAAGATATTTATTAATTTATACTATGTAAATATACACTGGAAACTGAATTGAATATTACACTGGACATTCAATCTCGGAATTTGTGAAAACAATTTGAATAAATTTAAAGCGTCTTAAAAAGTTAATTATCCGATCGCTATTTTTCAATCAATGGAGGTTTGACCATTTCAGTCTGAAAAATGTGTATGAAATATTAACACCCCAACTTTGGATACATTAAATTTACCTATTTTATGCTAAAATTCCTGTGTCTAAACTCAAAACTTATAAATAATTATATTTAATAACGTTTGAAATATTTGTTATATGACCTGCTAACACTAATGTTGTGCAAAATTTGAGAAACACGACATTTGAAATTGTCAGTACTAATTCATTAATTCTAATTGTAATTACAAAACGCGAATACACCAATAAATGAATTTTCGACATATTTATTAATTTTATCTCAGTAAATAATGCATTTCCAAACATGTGAAGACAGTTTAAAATAGTTCAAATTCAATGCAATACAAAATTGTTTCGAAAACGATACACCCTCTATGTTAGAATTTTAAACGATCAAACAGTTTTATTTGTCCGAAAAACACTTGGCCGACCAACCGGTATAGTGGTTAAGGTGTTAGCCTCTAGATCGGAAGGTTCCTGGTGCGAATCCGGGTCCGGGCATGGATGTTTGTAAGCGTATGGTGTAGGGGCGGCTGGTACACCTTAAATCTGTCGTGGCCGAAAGTCCTCACGTTGGGTTGGCGTGGAAGTTTGGAGAGTGGGGTGCCAGCTCAGGTGTTGCTTCGTCATCTGACCGTGGTTCAAAATAACGAGGTGCTGTCCTCGGATCTTTCCCTTAAGGGACTGATCCCGGACCGTCGTCAATAGCCCGTTGTGTTGCTCTAGTACGACGTTAACTAAAATTACCAATTACCTACCGAAAAACACTTGATAAAATTTTTCTTTCTTATCAGTCAAAAATCTTGCGAGTGCTGGAAATATTCCTGTTTTCATACCCGTGACAAAATCGTCACTGCTTCTTGCAAAAAATTGATTTTAGTGTTTTCCCCTTCATGTAAATTTATCTTTAAAATTTAAAAAAAAAAAAAAAAAAGTGCAAGTTTCACAATCAAGAAAGTTTTTGGACAGCTAACAATCAAAATTAGGCCAGTTTTGTCAGCATTTATTCTGAGCAAAGTGGGTTTTGTATTTTGATCAATGAGGGGGATCGTAGCATTTTGTCCACTCCACAATTTAAAAAGATGGAGAGCTGCACAGTTTCTCCTTTTCAACAAATGAACCCACAAATTACTACAAAAAAAATTATGCTACACCATCCCGATGGCGTCCTCACTCCCTAGCAATTCTTCGTATTTCGAAAGACGGGGAAAATATGACTCACTAATGACTTACTTCCATGAGAAAACGTCTCAAAGAAGCCAAAGCCAAAAGATGCCAAGGAAGCGATAACTAATGAAATGTGATAGTTGCAAATAGCGATAACTCGCCAAAAACAATTACCATGAACACACACTAATTACCCGCCTCGGGCGCTGCATTTCGCACCCGTTCGATAGATTATACAAAGTGAGCAGGAGAGCTTACATACAGCTACATACCCTTGCCCTGATTGGCTGCAAAGTAGTCTGGTACTGCTTCTAGTGGGAAGTTATTGTTAAGAAAACGACAAAAGTCTTACCGCAACTCTATCCCGTGGAACCATTTTTAAACTGCGTATGCGCGAACTGTTAAGTATGTGCAAGGCGTGGCTTATCTGACATGAGTGAGTAGAGGTTCACCCTGGCTTCGAGAGTATGAGTATAAAAACATTGCGAGGGGGGGGGGATATTTCTGTGTTTTGTTTTGTTAGGACTTGGGCTAAAATTTATTTCCGATATAGAAGAACGAAAAAATACCTGATTCTGGAATAGAAGAGAAGCAGATACAGATAGATTTTTTGATGTGGTGAGAAGGAAACTATGACAGTTAGATACTTGTTAAAAAGATAATTTGAAGTGAACAGTATAGACCTATCTTAATTAATTAGAAATGTTATTTGAATTAAATGTGTTGTCCGCACGAATGCATTTATAAATTTTTTGTATTATGTGGCATCTCAACTCTTATGGTAGAACGTTTTTTATAAATCATAATGGTAACTAGCACTTTATGTACACGCATATCTAATCAGCCTACGCGGAGAAAAAAAAATGATCTTTAAAGGGTGGTTTTCAGAGGATTTCAGTTGCTCTATGCTGTGAAATTACTCACTTCTGAGTAAGTTACTATTTAATATGACCTCCAGGCATTTGGTATCTGCTGCATGTAATTGTTAAATTGTGGCTACCCAATCATTTTTCTATTTTATTTTAATGTGATAACATTATTGTTGTTAAGAGTGTATTGATTGATAAACAGCATCACTGTTTGCATAGTGGTAGCAGAATTGTTAAACAACCTTACTTTTTTGATAATGCTAGACATTGGGAAATTTTTTCACTGTCAAAGACTTAAGTGTAGTGTGGACTGACTTAACTGTAGACATACAGTACAGGTTAAATTCCTGTTATTTAATCCTGGATGTACTTCCCTTTTGTACGAGAAAAACTTTCCTTGTACTTAATGTCTTAGTTCACGATTTCTATCGATCAAAAACACAAGTTGGAATAAATGCATACTACATTATTAATATAACTTTGATTGAATTAAAGTACTCATTGATATTGGTTATTTATGGTGGTGTAGTTTTGCATCATTCATTTCAACTACACAGATAGTGGTACAAATCAAAATACTTATTGTTTTATTTTTAATAAAAAAAACCCGTCTAAGAATCAAAATTAAAAATTTATAAAGTGGTAATGTTGTTTTTTAGCCTAGATTATCCTTTTTCTACAAAAAGAAAGTCCTCAAAATTAAATTGGATAATTGTTCCAATAGCATCTATTACTAACTAGCAAGAGTTCTGCTTTCCTGTGTTAGTCTAGCATCTAAATTATAGATTATAAAATCCAACAAAAATATTTATGATATTGCAAAATCTAGGTCATGTACAGAAAGTATATATACACTACATTGAGCCTCATGTCTGAATTTATTAATTTTATATAATAAAATATCAATAATGTACACATTGCCCTATATACAAGGTTTGCAGCTGTACAAGATTCACTGATGTACACTATAGTGATACATCAATATATTGTTGATCAATAAACCTTAATTTAGTTGATTTGTGAAATTTTTTTAAAAGATTGATAGGAAAAGGCTGCCATATGTAAAGCAAGAATGGTTTTCCTTTGCCAACGATATTGCTGTCGCTTTTGTCACTGAACCATAAACTTAACAACAGGATCCTTGCTATAGACATCAACAAAAGATATGGTTTGTTTACATTACTGCCAGTGTCCTAATTTAATTAATGACTTGTTCAAGACCATGTGACTCAACTGCCAACTGGCGGGAGTTAGACTATACTCCAATTTTGAATTCATAAATCTGTGGATGAGTTTTCCAGTAAGGCTTGTAATAAGTACAAAATAAGCTGTGGATCAAGAAATGCTGTTAAGTATTGGACATGGCATTTTTATTTTATATTTCTGCTTATTTCAGAAGTTACCCAAATGCTTGTTTATAAAATTCAGAATCTAATAGTCTGGCTATGGAAAGTTGTCATTTGAGTTGATTTTGTAAGAATGAGTGGAGATGCTTAAGGGCTGGTTAGAGATATTTTAAGCTTGTTTCTGAAAATAGACCTGGTCTGTTATCATAAGCAATTCAATATTTCATTTGTATTAATCATGCAAGTTTAGCATCAGGGCAGAAACGTGCACACATACTTTTTGGTGACATTTATTATATTTGGTACTTATAAATGCTAAGTAGATAACAATACATTTATAAATTAAATTATGTGTATGTAGTTGATCAGTTGTATTGTTTAGATTAGGTATTGATTTTTGGATTTGTTGCATGTGTTTTGGGCCACAAAGTTACTTAAATATGTTTACAAAATTCATGCCACATTTGCTTGGGTAAATGTTGCAGAAGGTTGCTTAAGTAAATTCTGTCATTTTATGGGTTCATTATATTAGTTGAAGAATACTATACACATACCTAAACTACTTCAAAGATCCAAGTAGTTAAATTGCAGATGACTGACAAGAGTTGACTGCATTTTTGTTCAAAAAGAGTAAAGCATCTGTTTCAGGAAGTGGCTCCAATTGTCAGTAATGTGATGTAGATGACATTTCTTCTACTATCCTATTTATTTTAATATTTCATGAAGTTATTTTATACCCAATAGTTTAAAAACTGCAATGGCATAAAATATTTTTATTTATCAGTTGGTCACATTACCAATTAGCTGGCATAAAGCACATCTTCAATAGAATATCTGGTGATGTAATGGAATCATTGATATCATAGAGGTATAATCAATGAGCATGAACAAAACATGTTACTAATTTGGATTTTTGGTCATTCCATAACGAATAAATTTGTGACATATTTTGTATCGTTTATTGTTACCATTTTATGATTTCTAAATATAACGTTCGTTTTTTACTTCAATTAAGTGTTTATTTCTTTTTTATCAGCCCATAGTGTAAGTGTACTGTGATGTAATTTCTGCTTTGTTGATCTAAATGCATTAATTTTCAGTTCTTTCAACTAAAATGGATGCTACAATGTGTTGTGTAACATTATTTCTGGAATGGTATTTCATTCAGCTTTATTAAACGTGTTAGATAATCAGTATGGAACTCCTTGGCTATTTCTTTCCTTCTGTCAACTCATAAATTCTTGATTCATTTTGTTACAAACTAGAGTCCGCCCCACATCTTCTGTACTCTTACTTTAGCAAATGTATGAGTATTAAAAATAACATTTCGAAAGCATTATTGCTGTTTAAAGGTAAGACCTATTTAATGTAATTATGTTAGAGTTTAAATAATATTTTCAGGAGATGACTTTTTTACTAAAAGAATTAAATAGAAATGTTGCAATGAAAGGTATAAGTTATTTTTCTTCTTGTTGACATTACAACAGTGATATCTCTATTTAAGTCTATTTTTTATTAAGTCTCTACGATTTATATCTATTGAAAAGCTAAACACTTCGGCTACCTTGCTTACGAAAGCACCCACCAGACAAGCTCCAACAATTTGCCCACGTTTGCATTCTGTTAGCTCTGACATGATGCTATTATAACTTCACAGAACAGTACCCTGATAGTACGGCTGATAGGTGAAATAAATTGCAAGAATTGCAATTTATTAATGCCTTTAATAATAGAAGCATACAACTTAGGGCACATATACTACATGTACATGTTATAATTATATTTTCATATTAACTTTTTCCACAGGTGACATGACAAGAAGAAAAATAAGATAAAAATATGGATGTAGTGCATAAGCTGGTTAATCCATTCAATACTGATACACCTGGACAATTCAAAGAAACAGAGTGGAACAAGTGCTTTATCTGTCAAGAAGACAAGTCTGAAGTTCTTCGGTGTCCAGCAGACAGTAAGCGTGAAGAAAAGGGAACTGGTTGTAAGATAATTTGCTATTTGGTTTACCAGGACAATAAATCTGTAACGTCTCGATGATGCAGGAGGTGTCGAGGCAACATTGGTACAACATAAAACTCAGTTTCACGAATCATGCAGATTGCAGTTCAAAAACAAAACTTCAAAGAGTTCATAAAAAGAAGAGATAACCTGAAGACAATGCAAATAGTTCAACGAAGTTCACCCGCCAGAATGTTGTAGCGTGACGAAGTCTGTGACGAAGGCAAAAGCAAGCACCCACCAGTCGCACCAGAGAAACTGCCGAGAAGTCAAGCCGGATGCTGAGAGGTCACGCCGCGTATGAATTCAAACCGCCAGACCGCGAGAGTTAACGAGCTAGCGGTGGGTCGAGGTATTTAGTTTCAACAGAGAGGAAGCGGAGTGTCTTTGTAGCGATGCCGACCAGACACAGGAGCAGAAGTTCATTCCCGCCGCTTCCACATGATCACAGGAGACCGCGGATACTTTTTGTTCGGGCTGCCGTCCGCTAATGAAGCTACCGGCGAAAGGGGAAAATTAACCTCCAATGGATAGCCCGATTTTGAACCAGCCAACAACGAGCGGACAAGTGTGTCGAATGAAACAAGAGGGGGGCCAACAACCCCGTGGAACTTTCGGAGTCGAGAGGAGACGGGAGAAAACTTTCGAGAAAGGAGGTCAACAGACCCGAGGTATTAAACTTGTTGTTGTTGTTGTTGCACATCCCCTGGTGTAGGAAAGCCTACACCAGGTCCAGAAGGCCCCAACGTACCAGATCCCCATATACTTCCAAAAAGTCCTGACCAACAGCTGCTTATACGAAGCGCCAAGACAGAGAAGAAGGTGATCAGGACTGGCAGGTAGGGAACAGGAACAAGGAGGGATCAAACTGATCCGGTTGAAGTGAAGGCGTTCACGCTTTCCGATACCCCGTCTCTGGAGACGTGCCTAGTCGCGACAGCTGTTCGTGGACTCCGAACACATTGCCCAAACTGGAATTTCGTCTATCAGACGGGATAAAAGCTCAAGCCTGAACTGCTACTGTGTTGCCTGGCATTGTATAAAGAACAATTGCCCAAAATGAGAGTCCGTCTATCAGACATGAGGAAAGCTCAAACCTGAGCTGCCGCTTTGCTGACTTGCGTACACACGTACGAGAACGTTTGGAGAAGCTCACACGAGCTAGAAACATTAATCACCCGAGTAAGGTCTGGAGAACTAAGGGTTCACCCGAGCCGGATAGTCCAAATCGGAGTCCTGAGGTCAAGGACAATTCACCATATTCGGTAAAGATCTACCACCTAGACTCTACCAGTCTGTAAACGCCACCTACCAAATTCCGTCAAGGTTATTCTTTTATTGTAAATAAAAATATGTTAATCGAGACCACGGCGAACGTTCTTATATAGTAGATGACGCTTCCATCCCCAAGACGTCACAATCTGGAATAGTTCAGTGAATTCAAAATCAATTTGTTTGTTTGTTTTGTGACCTGCCTGCTAAAGCTGGAAGTTCATTATGTACTGAATCGATATTTGGCCAAGATGCTCGTGTTCGTCACTGTGCTATTAAACTGGAGGACCGGCTTCTACTTGCGAAACTGAGTGCCGGTGATCTTACTGCATTAAATGCCATGTATCATGTTCAATGCCTCGTATCATTATATAACTGAGCAAGAGACCAAAAGAACACACAAGATACTTTCACCCAATAGATTTCTAAGAATCTTGGGAATTGGAATTGCCATCTCGATATGAAGCCCACCAAACATTACAACAAATTGACCTTCCCCATGAGTTGTCGGCCAGTTCCACTGGATCGGATCCACTGGAAAGCAAACCAACACCACGTGCAACGCCGTTATGGCTGTTATCCAATAGGCTACGAATTCTCATTTCGTTTGCGAAGCAAACCAAATGGGAATTAGTTTTTAATATAGAAAGATTTATTAGTTTTTTTCTCCCTTGAACCAATGTTTTCGGCCTTTTTGGAATTGTTACTGGCAACGCCTTGCTGGTCACGCAGTGGCTAGTATATTATAATAAAAAGGCCACCATTGCACTTCTGTCGCATCTCTGTGAGACGATTTTTTCACCACAATTCGTAGTCTTTAATAAGCCTCAAAATAAGATTTGAAAGTGCTGTTGCTGTCTTGTATTTAGTTTAGTCTTGGAAAATAAACCCCTTATACTACACTCTTCCTCCTACAATTGTAAGCCGACCAACCGGTCTGGTGGTTAAGGTGTTAGCCTCTGGATAGGAAGGTTCCTGGTTCGAATCCGGGCATGGATGTTTGTAAGCGTATGGTGTAGAGGCGGCTGGTGCACCTTAAATCTGTCGTGGACGAAAGACCTTTCGCTGGGTTGGTGTGGAAGTTTGAAGAGTGGGGTGCCAGCTCATGTGTTGCCTATTCATCTGACCGTGGTTAAAACATTACGAGGTGTTGTCCTCGGATCTTTCTCTTAAGGGATTGATCCCGGACAGTCGTCAATAGCCCGTTGTGTTGCTCTAGTACGACGTTAACTAAAAATTACCAAATTTACCTACAATTATATAGCCATAGTCAGGTGTAAATTGTGATTTATTAGAGACATCAGTTGTCTCATCAGCTAATATGGCAAAAAAAAATAATAATAATAAAATTCTAATTGTTTAGTATTTTAAATAAGCAACATATTTAATTAAACCATTTTGATGCCCCCTTTAAATATTGTAAAATCTCAAAATTATTTTTTAGTAAAGAAGTTAGTAGTTAAGAAAGGGATCATACTGGGCGGAATAATTCAAAAGCTCCAAATAATTACTTGGGTTGTTATACATGTTTGTTTGATTTGCGGCCTAAGGGTTGCAACTTCGACACTCGATCCAACCAAAGATCGCCGTGTAGAGGGGAAAGTTGCACGTTAAATACGTCGTGGCCCAAATGTCCTTACGTTGGTGTGGTGGGGAAGTTTGAAGACCGGTGTTCCAAATCAGGTACATCATCTGACCGTGGTTAAAAATTATGAGGTAATGTCCTCGGATCTCTCCTACGACTTTGATTCTGGACCGTCGTCAATAGCCCATTTTGTAGCTCTAGTACAACGTACATAGAAACCTCCTTTACCTTCTTTTTCCTTCGTCAAGCGATTGTAATGTGAAGGAAGCATGACGACCGTTAGATAGAGTTAGACTAGAGTGCTTAGACCATCTTACAAAATTAAACTAAAGACTATTAAAAAACAACTTTTGCTGACAGCTTTTTTTTTAAAGAATAGAGATCAATAACCACGTTTAGGTTCTGTCACTTATCTAACGAAAATTAATCTAATGCAAATAAATATCTATTCTCCTTTACTTTGTGACTATGATCGTGTTTTAACAAATTCAATGTCGCCTCGCCATTCGATTCCGCTTGAAATATTATTTACGAATCAATCAAAAAGATCTTTTTCCAATTTTAGCATTTGTTCCCTTTTGTAAAAACGTGTCTCAATTAAATCTATTTGTTAATTCCACAACTTTATCATCTCTTAGAATACTGTCAAGGGGTCTTCCCCGGGGAACTGGTCAAGAATCAACAAAAAAAAATCGAGATGAAAAAAAATTTAATTTCAAAAAGTTTATTTCAGAAGACTCACATTTTCATGATTTTTTTCCTTTAAAAGTTTGTTGAAGCATTAAACTTAAAAGGTCTTGAAGACCCCAAAATACATTTTACATACACATAAAACAAACCCTAGTTTAGAAGACCCTGTAAAATTATCCCAGAAACCTCTAACTCAATCGCAATACATCTGCAGAAAATGAAATATATTTCGTTTTATATTAGCTTATATTTCTGCTTTAGTTCTAAACAAAAAATATGTGTTAGGACTTTTGCAATAGCGTAAGTCCTAACACATAAGTTTTAGGTGTAATTTAAAGAATAACAGAATATTAAAGCAACTACATTTAGAGTTATAATCAATAGAATCAAAACGGAATGAAAAAACAATGAAATTTAAAAGTACACATTTGTACTCACCCGAAAAACTTGTTAAAAAATCAATCTTCAAAAATGCAAGACAAAAAAAACTATTTTTGTGTCGTCCAAATGTGATGGTCAAACTCAGAGTGACAAGAAAATATTCAAAAAAAAAAGAAGGGGAATAGTTTTTTAAGAAATCTGTTGCCCCCAACCTCATCCAATTAGAAAAGTTTCCAGTTGATGCCAGTTGGAGCAAAGATATCTCACTTCTACTCATTGTCAAACCTGTCAAGACTTGACCAGAGAGAGAAACAGTTCGCATTGTCTTTTTATTCTCCTTCAACTTTATGGCCCTTTATTTCCCCCATATCCTCGAGGGTGTCGCTCCGAAGGAAATGTCGTAACGGGACACCAAGGTCAGCAAGGCTACGCTGAGTAATGGACATTTCGAAAGCACACAATTTTTTAAGCTCCAGGGTTCCCTTTTTTAACTACTTCAATTCACGCTCTTTTCCTTTCGTTTCCGCACCTATTTCGACTTGAGGAAAGAGATAACTTCTACCAAAATCCAATACGGTTGACTCGCTCCTGAATTTCAATCCAAATTGATTCTTAAAAATTTATGGCCGACCAACCGGTATAGTGGTTAAGGTGTTAGCCTCTAGATCGGAAGGTTCCTGGTTCGAATCCGGGTCCGGGCATGGATGTTTGCGTGCATATGGTGTAGAGGCGGCTGGTGCACCTTAAATCTGTCGTGGCCGAAAGTCCTCACGTTGGGTTGGCGTGGAAGTTTGGAGAGTGGGGTGCCAGCTCAGGTGTAGCTTCGTCATCTGACTGTGGTTCAAAATTACGAGGTGTTGTCCTCGAATCTTTCCCTTAAGGGACTGATTCCGGACCGTCGTCAATAGCCCGTTGTGTTGCTCTAGTACGACGTTAACTAAACTTACCATTACCATCACATTACCATAAAAATTTATGACCTTTCTTTTAGTCTTTTGGTCTAGAGGGTGGGGTGGGGTTTGAAACCCCCAATACACCCTTGTGTATGCCACTGGTTGACCTTGAATCTTTCTCTTAGGGGATAGATCCCGGATCGTCGTCAATAGCTCGTTGTGTTGCTCTAGTACGAAGTTAATTAAAAAATTACCAAATTATTCATTAGAAGGTTAATGATCTAACTATAAAAATCACTTTTAATTGATGGGGCAGAGGTAGCACAATTGGAAGATCAACATATTAGCAACCGAAGGGTTGCAAGTTCGAAACTCCGTCCATTCAGAGTCACGTTGGGTTTGCGTGGAAGTTTGGAGAGTGGGGTGCCAGCTCAGGTGTTGCTTCGTCATCTGACCGTGGTTCAAAATTACGAGGTGTTGTCCTCGGATCTTTCCCTTAAGGGACTGATCCCGGACCGTCGTCAATAGCCCGTTGTGTTGCTCTAGTACGACGTAAACAAAAATTACCAATTACCGTCCATTCAAAGACTGTCGTATACACGGGGGCTGGTGCATGTCATGTCTGTCGTGACCTCAAATGTCCTCACATTCGCGTGGCTTGGAAGTCTGAAGAGTGGGGTGACTTGTCATATGACCGTCTATAGTGCCTAGACAATCTTTCAATATTACGAGGTGTTATTCTTCGATCTTTCCCACCGGAGATGATCACAGACTGTCACCAATAGCCCGTTGTGTTGCTCCAGTGAAACGTTAATTAACTATCTTTCTTCCACATTTAATTGATTACATTACTTGAATGCTGTATGAGGGGCTCCTTTCAAGGCTTTTTCAGTCGGTCTTTGAAAGCTCGTCGATTGGCGAATTAGTCACTTTCCGCAAAAGAATCTGATAACTTCAACGAATCATTTCGATGTATGTTTCCTGTCGGCAGACGAAAATGCTAGTTACGAGTTGCCAAATTATGAAAAGTAAATCGATATAGTTTCTCTTACCCCACATGTGCGGATAGCGAACTAAAACATCTTTCGTTTCTGTTTTCTGAACTTAGCTATCGTATAGTCAATCAATTGAATCTCTAAAAAACTTCATCTACGTGATAAAACTTTTTGAATGGAGTTACATTGCCTCAATTTTTATTGTAAAATACTGACGAGGAAAAACAACAACTATTTGAAAGAATAGAGTGTTTACTTAGAATCAAATAATAAAATATGTTCATTTGGAAAAGATAGTGAATTTTATGTTGATTGGTAGTATATTACATGAAAATAAACTTTAAAAGTAGGTGTTTTAGGAATGAATAAATACGTTAGACACAGTAGACCGAAGAAAGTGTGTGTATTTTTATAGAATTTGAAGATGTAGAACTATTCAAGCTTATTGCAAGCTGAAATTTGACTGAATCAGCATTTCTGTAATCCATGTGATGATTTTTTAAACTTAACGAGAACAATGACAAGAAACTACAACAAGCATTTAAACATTGACAGTGATGTGGAAAAAGGTTGCTTACTAGATGATAGAAAAAGTACTGACGGCTTTACCTTCCTTAGAGGTACCGGTATTTCGCATCCACAATCTCGTAGTATTCGACGGGTAAGATCGTTTTTATAGATTTTTTATATTATAAACAGAATGTGTGTGTGACAAAATATAAAAAATATTCTTTGTTTTTGTATTCAGAAATATAAATGGTGTTCAGACTGTTTGTGATGCTCAATGTCATTTTGCTATATGAAAGATCAGTTATAAATATGTCTAATTACATATTTGTGATGTTATTCAAAATCAGTGTTGTACAGTTCTTTTCAATGCATTTTAAGTTGCACACAAAAGAACTATGATACAAAAAAATATATTTGTCACAAATTCTTTGAACTGTTTCCTTTGGTGTGCTTGGTGCATTCCTCCCTGAATGTATTTTCTCTTCTGAGTCGGGGTAAAACTTTCAATGTGTGTGTCTATTACTTGATATTGTATGTCTTGTGTCTGGTGCAGCATGGTCCATGTGTCATAAAAACCACAAAACAACATACAAACCTTTGGTGTGCTTATAAAAAATGATAACTTTGTAATTTAAGATGCACACATTATTGCAGCATTTTCTGGCTAGTGGTATGTATAGAGTTAGGTCTGCAGGGGTCAATCACCTGTCCTTTTACGCTTGGGGTCAAAGGTAAGGTTGCAAGAACATCTTTTAAAGAGAACTTGTCCTCTTTTTTTTGTTTGGCTCTTTTTGCACTCGCTTTTGTAAGTCAGATCTTTCTATGTCCTCTTTCTTTCAGTTGTTCACTTTTTTTTCTCTTTGTTCATTATTTCGGATTGTGTTAAATATATTTCACTTTTCAAACTTTATGGACAAATATATTCATATTGCCTACTATATCGTTATGTAAACCACAGCTATTCAAATACGTACTGGATCTTGTACATTGTACGAAAATTGTACATATTATTTAAATGCATTAACATATAATAGGAAGTTCAACCTCTAGTGAATATTGAGCTCCATGTTAAAACGTCTCATTAGACCAGTGTTTCCCAACCTTTTTTGTGCCATGCCCCTCCTAAGCCTTTCTAAAATTCTTATGCCCCCCCCTATGTAACATATACATAATTTTAATTATTAAAAATTTGAATTGTTTACTTAAGAAACTAAAATGATAGGTTTTAGGAAGAAATCACTAGGAAATGGTTAACGAAACACAGTAAATAAATTTTCAAAACATATAATGAAAAACTGAAATTTAAATTCGAAATAATTTTAATAAAGATTTTTCTATAATAATTTAATATTTTAATTTAGTGAGATCCTTGCGCTTGATGCTTGCTGCACAGAGATTTTATGTTACGTTCCAATTTGGTTAGCATCAGTCTCAAGTCTTCCAGTTGTGTTCTATCCAGACGATTTCTTTTTTTTTTACCAGTAAATCATTTACAGCACTAAATCCACGTTCGGCTAAATATGAAGATGGAAACGGTAACAATAGTTTTCTTGCACATTTGGTTGAATTTGGGTATTTGATTTCTGTTTCCTCACAAAGCCATGCCATCGCTCTTTTTATATTAAATAAAGTTTTAACTGACTCATCATTTTGCATTTCTGCGAGTTCTTCTTGATACTGCATATTTGATATATCAGACATATCCACTAACATTGGCTGCATCATCTATGTTGGAAAATCAATTTGTTTTAAATCAGAAAATCTTTCTTTTAAATCAGCCGATAGAATTTTCATCTGTTCAACAATAACAAGTAAAGCGGTATCATTTACTTCACACTTTTGGAGCCAATGAAACTTTAGCAAGCGCAAATGAACCAGCGTAACTTAGTGTCTACCAAAAAGTACTTCATGGTAAAGTTGGGTTACACTGGTATTTATACTACCCATTTGTAAGTTAAGTTGTGGAGTGGTAGCTAAGCTCGCTACAGTACTCCCCCTCCAGAATTTTAGCAGTCGCCGAAATTCGATAATTGACGTCACTTGTAGAATGATTGCCATTTTTTGCGTTTGACTGTAAGAGCTGTATTAAGATTACAGTTGCCGTGCTGCCTTTTACATGTTATTTTATCCATGCGGCAATTGCACGAATGGAGGATGTGATATAACATTAGCAGTTTCTGCTATCACAGCGCCCCCTAGTGGTAGAAAGGTAATTAGTATCACCCATGGCGAATTCTACTGTACATTGTGTGCCATCCATCGAATTTTTGTAAATTTTAGGCATGTTTAAATCACGAACTTTGGTCACCAATTTAGCAAGCGCGAATGAACCAGCGTAACTTAGTGTCTACCAAAAAGTACTTCATGGTAAAGTTGGGTTACACTGGTATTTATACTACCCATTTGTAAGTTAAGTTGTGGAGTGGTAGCTAAGCTCGCTACAAAACAGTTCAAAGTTTTTGTTGTTAATATATTTCTGAAATAACTCAATAAGGGTAATGAAACCAAATATCTTCGCTTTTGCATCAACAAGAGTTTTATTTGTTCCTTGAAGTTGCTTATTTAATATATTTGGTTTTTCAAAGATATCGGCTAAATAACTCACAAATTCTTTACCATCGACTGTTAACAGATACTTCATTTCAGGTTTGTCGCTTAAAAAATCTCTAAGAGTATCAAACAGTTCCATAAATATTTTCAAGCATTTCCCTTTAAAGAGTCGTCTTACTTCAGTGTGAAGTAAAAGTCTCACATCGTCTGCATTTTGTTCTTCACAAAATAGCTTGAAGAGACGCTCACATTTGGCATTAGCTTTAATAGCATTGATACACTTTATGGTGGAGTGGTAGCATCCGATACGTTAGGCCGCCAAAGCGATTGTTTACGCCAAATCAAGATGGCGGCCGATGTAAGCAATTCCAAGATGGCCGCCATATACAACGTGAACCTTTGCATACAGTGCATAAATAATAATAATAATTTGTTTAAAAATTAAGAAAAAAGCAATATAAATTTCACTTGAAAATTTTATAATATTTCAGTCTGGTTTTCTCCGAACATGTACGCAATTTGGCGTCAATTTCATCCTAGTTTTGTCACTTAAAAAAAAATTTAATAAAAAAAAAATTATTAAAAAAAATCGCGATTTTTTTTAAAACGTCCGGATTTTCATCAATTTTGAATTAGAAACTTTGCAATGCATAGAAAATTCAAAACAAGAAATCTTTTTTTAATAAGGTAGTTCTTTTCTGTGATCATAATCCACACAAAGGTTTTTGATGAGAAAAAAAAAATCTAAAAATTCTTCTACTATCTATAAGTGTGAAAAAATATTTTTCCACAATTTTTCTAGCAATTAGCATTATGTGAGCAACTCAATGGGGATATTCCAGGTTATAGAGCCATATATGGAAAAGCAAGACAAATATTTTTATTGTAACGACTTTACAAGAGGAAATTGTTTTTTAGAGAAGTCAAAGTGTATTGCGCTTAAGGTTTCAATGCGTTTAAACCAGTATACCGGGAGAAATTTGTTTGTAGATAAGTCACAGCGTATAACGCGCGATCCCCGCCTGCCGGCTACCTCGCCGCCCCTCCGGGGCCGGCGAGGACCTTTCACCGTTGGCTTCCATGCGTATAAGTCACCGTATTGGGTGCCCACCCAAGCATAGTCCAGTGTTTGTAATATAACCAAAAGCTAAACAAAAATCAAACTTACCCTCATAGCCGGGTCCTTGAAATTCTGACTATGGTTAACAGTCATATGCTTGAATCGATAACCCTTGAACTCTTTGTCCTTCGGGTATTGATACCAGCATATGACTTCCAATAGTCAGAAATTTTTGTAGTTCCTTGCAAAATTCAGCTCTGAATTACCTCAGCCAAAACTTTCTGGTTTCTATTTTTCACCTCGACCATAAAACATTTATCCGTCCCTCGTTCAAGTCCTCCAAACACCCATTTACCCTCCAATTTCTTACTCCTGTTATACTTTCTTTTGCCAAACTTTTGTCCTATCTTTCTACATTTCCACTCCTACCTATCACCAGCATCCATTCTCAATGTTAAAATCATATCATTCTCACATGAAAGACATTTCACCCTCTTCCCAATCAAGCTACTACATGTTTGCAAAAAAAAAACATTTTCTAACGTTCAATAAAAAAAAATTCTAAATTCCAATCTGCAATTTCAAAAATCAAATTTAATCCAAATTTTTTTTCGAAATTTTAATTGAAATTTAAATAAAGTGATAAATTTAAAAAATTGTAACTTACAATCTGCTTTCCAAACTTATCCTAAAAATTTTGAAAATTAATAAAACAAGTCGATTTTATAAATCAAGAGCAAAATTCATATGCACCCAACAATTTCAAAGACTGTCTAAATTTTAATTCCGTTCTACATTAAAAATAAAAGTGGAAAAGCGTATTTTCTTCCTTAACCAATCATGAGACCCGTTTATTATCGTCAGGAGAAAATATCTAGGGTTGCCTTAAAACTAAGAAAAGCGCGAAAACGGGAAGGTTACCACAATTGGCAATACATCGCTCGAAAGTTGTAACGTATCGGATACTACATACCATCCCACTTTATTACTGAATGTAGTACTTCATTTAGAACAGGCGAGATGTTTTTAGCTACCAAGTTTTCCCTATGAATAACACAATGCACAAGAATCATTTCTGTATTCTCATCTTTCATCAATTTTTAGCAGCCATTTTTCTTGCCCATCATATTAGGAGCACCATCTCCAGCACAAGATGTTATATTTTTCATTGGTATATTATTGACATCTAAGTAGTTTTTTTTAGCTTATTATATATATCTTTGGAGGGAGTGGTGCTTTGTAATCTTTTACAGAACAACATTTCTTCAGCAAAATGCCCTTTATCAATATATCTTACGTAAGTTATTAAAACTGCCTCACTGTCTCTCAAAGTTGATTCATCCATTTGCACTGAGAATTTTCTTGTTTTCAGCTTTTCAACAAGTTGTTTTTCAATATCTTCCTCATTTCGTCTATTCTTCTGATAACAGTATTGTTACTGAGTGGCATAGCTTTTACATCTTTGTCATCTTTTTCAAGAACTGTTTTAAGAAATGCTGATATTGACGGTTTTATTAAATTCTCTCATATAGTATGATTTTTTCCAGATTTAGCAATGAATGAAGAAATTTGATAACTAGCCTCAAGAATACTATTATGAGTTGAAGTGTGAGCAGTAAATATAGACTTTACTGTTGTCCTCTTTTCAAAATTTTTCCTTAAAGTTTGAAAGTAATTCAAATCTGAATTAATATCAGCATTATGTTTCGCCTTCAAATGCGCCTCGAGACGACATCGTTTCATTGATTCGTTTTGGAGCAAAAGGGTTAAACTCGTCTCGATTCCATTTTCGAATTGCCCCCCTTTACAATCAAATTGCCCCCCTGTGGTACGTGGGCCCCACGTTGGGAAACATTGCATTAGACGATCAAATAGATAACCAATGAGAATTTAGATTTGTATTGGAATAATATGAATAAGAAATATCGTTTTTATTATATCAGAATGAATAGTAAGAAATATTGTTCTTATTATATCAGAGTGAATAGTAAGAAATATTGTTCTTATTATATCAGAATGAATAGTAAGAAGGACGATTTTCTCTGCCTTCTTTAGTTTGGAAGGAAATCGTGTTTTTAACCTAACCAACTTTTAGCTTTAAATCGATGTCGATAACTAAACTATGATTGCTGCTCAGAATTCGGTGAGTTATAATTATGTGCTTGTGTATTATTTACTTGTGTTTGTCAGTATTTGTATAAGTTCTGCCCATTGTTAAATTATCATTTTTCATGTTTATGTGATAAACTTAAAAGAATTAGTTGCGGTTAATTTATTAATCGAAATTCTAAACAGGTGGTACATTTGGACATAGAATTGTATAGGAGGTATAAAGTCTCATCCATGTATTTTGAGGTATAATCTTCAATAGTTTTTCCCGCAAGCTTTGTAAATGATCGAACACTCATTCGGAAGTAATAAAAAAACTTCTCTGGATTTTCACTTTTCTTGTCCTTTTTTTTTTTTCAAAATAATTTAACCAAATGTTCTCTTTTCTGATAATCCTCTTCTGGCAACATTAGGGGTAGGGAGACTGTTCCATAGCTAGAGAAGAAAAAAATGTGTGTGGCAAGAAATGCGCTTTGCACTGCAGAACATCGTAACTTATGATTGGAAAAAAATCAGCTTAGATTTTGACAAAATTGAGGAAAAATTGTTCTTCAAAGACTTTGTTTGTTCTGCGATGTCTGTCGCGGTTTTAAGTACTTTCTGCTCCCAGGATAAACTCTACTAAACAGACGTGTTCAAATCTGTCTAGTGGCACTTTAGTGATTAGTGGAGTGGGGTGGGAGTTACTACTTGACTGCCTACTATCCATTTTACTTATCAATTTAATATTTAATTAATTAATTTTTAATAATAAACTGATGGTTAAAATAGTGACAGTTAATCAAAGTTTCTCTGTGCATTCGCTGGGTTGTTCATGTGTTGATCTGTAAAATTTTTTAAAAACACTTTGTATGATTTTTAAAGACAACATAATTTTTCAGCTAAAATGCTAAAATATAATGTCTTGTATAGGGCTCAAGATGTTGAATAATATATTAAAAAAAAAAGTCTTATATTTGAAGACAAGAAGTAACTCCTCTCCTCCATTGCAAATTAAAATTCGAAAAAATTACTGCTACCTGAACGACCCACTCTAGTGTACCCCCCCCCCCTCCAAGGTTTAAATCAAAGTGGATTGTATAACCAGATATACACTAAGGATATCAATCTGTTGATGAAATTACATGATTTACAAAATCTGTAAGCACTCAATGATCTTTGTAAAATTTTTTTATATTAGTATTAATTCAAAATGGTTTGTTGTGAGTTGAAACTAAATCTTTGATAGCAAGTTCTGATTCATTAAGTGTTTTTGGGTCATTCTGAAATTAAATGTAAATTTGACTGTCAAAACTTTTGAAAAATATAATAAAAGTTTTACTATTTATTCTATGTATTTAGTGTCCAGTTAGGGCAAATGAAGTTGTACAACCATCAAACAAAGGTCATGAAAGCATTTTAAGCAAATTAAAGCCAATTTTTTATTTCCTTAAAACATGGTGACATATAGTCCCATGGAGGTGACAAGTGTTTGTATGGGGGTGACAAAATGTGTCAGTTTCATCTAACACAGTGTAATGTCTTCAGAGGTATTTCATAAAAATATACTGTTCATGAGTGTTCATTGTCAGTTGTTTTAAAGTGGCCACACCTCATCTTGCACTGTTGCTTCACATTCTTCGGAAAAAACAAATTTGTTTTTAGTGTCATATCATCTTGACATGAAGCGGATCTGGTAAGAAGTTTCAAAACATTCCGAGACATTTGACACATAATAGCAAACACTCTTTCTACCAAGTACTTCAACAATTATAGATTCATTAAATGGCACTTGAATCGGGTCGTAAAAATTCAAACAATGAGTAAAACATTAAGTTTTTCACTGTTTTCAATTTCCCTACCTAAGTAATGTGATTTGTCATCTGAACCTCTGAAATGCACACTTTTTATATCTCCTTGGTGTACTTACATTAATAATTTTTGCTGAAATCAACATATATCAGTATCTTATTTGTTCTGAGGTTATTTTTTAGGTTGAAAATTGACCTGTATTGGACTATTTGCAAACATGCTTCAGGAAATGAGGAAGCATATGATTAAATTTATTAACTGGCTCGTTGACTTCTTTTTCTACTTTTGATTTAACCACTTTCCTAGCTGACTTTTTTATTCATTTGACTAAACTTTACTTCTTTCCTCTTCCATTGCTCAACACATGTAATAACATTTTCAAAATCATTTGTCTCAACGTGTTTGTTAATGCACTTCTTACATCTCCTTTACAGACATTCTTCTTTACTTTTTACTACATCTTGACAGCAGAGATTTAACCATCTGGTCTAAATCATTATAATTAATAACTTTGAGGCTTTTTAATTTTTCAAAAATTAAAAAAATTTTCATGCTTTTCACATGTACATGTTTTTTACATCAAGTTGCAATACCTAAATTAATAATTAAAAAAAAAACAGAACGTTGAGTATGGAATATTATAGCCAGATTCTACTTCAAACTTTTTATGTAGATTTTAACATTTCCCATTAGGGTTCTCTTTTGTTTTTAGTATTAGTCCTTAATGCCTGGTTCCATATGGCTGACATCTTGCTAAAAATACTTCTCGATGTGAGATCTTATTATCATTTTATTTTTGTTTGGTATGTGCTTGTCTATTTAATTACTTCAACAATGTTTTCCCAGTATGGTCTAAAATGGGATCTTGTGCAAACTTTGATACTTTTTAATTATTTTCCCAGACAGTACCAAACTAAATGCTTTTTGGCATTTCCTTTATTTTTTATTGTAATTTTTCTCTATCTGGGTAGTTAACACAGCTCCAAATTTCAAGACTTTTTTCTCCCCGTAAAAGATTTTGACCTTCTGCTGTGGACTGTTCATATTTTTAAACTTCTCTTTCAAACAATAGCTCCTCTTATATTTCTCCTTATTTGTATTGAGCTTCATTTTTTTTCTTCTTTCTTTTCTAAGTTGCTTAATCGCTCGGTAGGCTTTGATTTGTTTCTTTTAGCTAGCCCTTTTCTGCCTCTTTCCCTGTTGCTATACTCTACTCTCCCAATAACAGCTACACTTTGAAGGTCTACACCAACAGCTTCTACTAGGTCAACTAGTTCACTATTTGGTGGAATATTAATTTTTTTCCCTTCAAATCAATTAATTTTGTTTTTGACAGCCATGGAGGTGACTTTTTCCATGGTTAATTTACCTTTTTAATTATAAATATGTAAATATACCTCAATTAAGATATATTACTTTTGTATAAAAATCAATTAAGGCATAAAATTCGTAAAAAAATTCAGGTGACTCAAATTTCCACTTAATTTTAAAATAACCCTTTTATAAACAGATTTTGTCATGCAAGATCTGCAAATGCAGTTGAATATGTTTAAAAATTGATTCAAAATATCTATTCTATTTATTTTTCCTGAGCTTCAGCAAATTTGACAATGTCCTAAATAACATTGCCATTTAGCCTCACTCGTTTGATTTGTACTGAGCAAACTTTTTTGACCATGTATTTTTTAGCAGTTTTAACAAAATTTATTTTATTGGAGAGCTCGAACGTAGTGTGTATTTTCCTGAATATGTCCCTGCCTGATAAAAAAAATGTTTAAAATTAATCATTTATTGTTCATAAAATCAGGCTGAACAGCATTGAACACTTAGGATTGTTATTTTTATTGCTTCCTTAAGAAATCAAATTATGTCAGTAAAAATTGAAAAGTTGGCAAGAAAATAAGTTTGTAAAAATAAGTTGTCAATAAATTAGCAAAATAAGAACTGTGGCAATATTTCATCCCTAAACAGCGTGTTCTCTAACTGAGTCTAATGTGCACATGTTGAGGTTATAGTGTGTAGGAACACACATATTGTCTGCATTTATACCATGATATCTATGATCTATGTACTTATTTTCACATGCACTTTGTTATAAATACACAAATGAGAGCTTGTGTCTATCTACAGGGCTTATAACATGACACCTTTTATCACTTTTGATGTTTTGTCACTTTTTCAGCTTTTAGTTCTGAAATTCTACTTGGACAAGAACAATTTTTTGTGTGCAACTAAAAATATTAATTTTTTACTCTAAAAAAGTTAAATTTCAATTAAATTTGAAAATATGAAATTTTTTTCTGCAATATATTTTTTCTTCCTGAAAAAAAAAGAGGAGAAAATGGAGATTTTTTAAAAATTTTGCCAGCAATTTCTTTCTGTACTTTTTATTTGACCTAATGATGATGACCTGAGGCAAGGTTCCCACTGTCTTGAAAAGTCCTTGAAATTTTTGTTTCCAAACTAGGGGCTCTTGAAAGTTTTTGAAAATTACAGAACTTGGAACTAAATACAGAGCAACAGAATATAGTTTCCTTTCTTCGTAATTTTCAAAAAGGCAGTGAAACGCTGTTCCATCAAATTCCCCCAGAACACCTTTGGTCACATTGTCTGGTGCTAAGGAATTCAATATAGAAAGAATGTGAGAGTTGTCTTTGAAGCTTGGGGAGATGTGTCTGAACTAGTGTTTTCCTATTCAAAGATTCCGAACTCAGGGCCCTTGAAAGTCCTTGAAAATTACGGAATTTGGTGTGAAAGAGTGAATTATTAACTGGTGTGATATATTGGTCAGATTAACAAGGTAAAATTCAGATTAACAAGGTAAAATCATTTGTGAACACTTGAAGACATTTTACATAGGTTCTGGAACTGTAGATATTTTATGTAACAAGATTCTGCAAGCTCTGAGTGAGTTATCTCTTCCACAATCTCAACTGCTCATGATTGGCTCCAATGTCAACAAGTCAGTTTTTAAAAGATTAATGACCCATTACTTTCTACCCGAAAAAAATAACTAATTAACATTGGGACATGTAATATTCACACAATACATAATGCTTTTCTTAAGGGTCTAAAAGAGCTTGGGGAAGATGTGTCTGAACTAGTTTTTTCTATTCATAGATTTTCTAATCAGTGGCCTAAGCATTGGTCAACATACAAACAAAGTCAAGGAGACTTGAAACTTCTCACTCACTATTTCATCAAGCAGGTGGCTAAGCCTAAAACTAGCTGCAGAAAGGTTGCTTGAACAGTGGATTGCAGTGCAAAAGTATTTCCTTGACTACATTCCAATAAAGAAGCCAAACATGATACAAAGACCAGAGGCTACATGAAAATTGTTCTTTTACTTTGAAGAGAAACTATGAAGGCTGAGGTGATATTTGTATCAAGTGAAAATATATTGAATCATGTGACCGAATTTTTTCAAAAATAAACAACATATTTAAAAATAATGATTAAAAATTTTTTTGTTGTTGTTAATATTGTTTTAAAATAATATGATTTTTAAATGAAGAAGATTAATATCCCTTCAAAGAAAGAAAAGAAAAAGATGGGGAGGATCTTTATAAATCTTCTTTATGTGTGTATGTTCATTTACTTGATTGAAAAAACATTGCTTGGTCAGATCTGGCCCTTGTGCCATAAAAAATCGACCAGCCAACCTTACTGCTCTGCAACCTATTATGAAATATATGCATGATAATTTTACTTTAACATTTAAATGTTGAGTATTGATTTTACTAGATGATGTCATAATGAAATAATTTTCAGTTTTGTACATTTTTTTAAACATTGTAACTCCTAATAAAATACTATTTTCTGAAAAAGTTCAAGCATTTGCCACTCTAGGCTGCAATCTATTTAGAAGTACAGCATTGCTTGGAAGTCAGAATGAGTATCTTTTGTGACTCACATTATGACTGCAGAGACAAAGATCAAATGTTGGCAGGTATAAAACTAAAAATTAAGGATGGATCTGACTACTACATAGTGCTGAGTCTTGCTTTTCAGGTTGCACTGGTTTCAGAGATAAAGTTACGGTAGGGTCCTTTTGAAGACACCTTCTGATGGTCCAGGTATGATCTCACGACGTGATGTCAAGGCACACTACAGATCTGCTCACAGCATGTCATTGTACGCTTATGTGTCTAGTGTTTTTTTACATAAAAGCTGGGTGTTGGAGGCGTTTACTGAACTTGTGGCTCTTAGGGGTACATGTGAATGTTCGAGATCTCTTCCTTTCTGCCGAAAGCGACTGAATCTGATGGTATTATGGCTGTGTGTGTCTTTCATGGGCATTGGGCAGTTTTTATACGGTCGCACATATTTTTATCAGCTGTAGTGTCTTCCTTGTTTTTACATCGCCTCTCGCTCATAAGGGTTTTCCTGAAAAATATCAAAGTGAGGTGGTTGTCCTCAGTGGAGAAACTGGGTGAGCCCTATTCTTCAATAGAACTGATTGATAGACTTTTTCTATGTTAATATTGAGATTATTTGTTAATATTTATTTCTTAAATACAAAAATATTAGGTCAACCACAGTATATATGTGTGTATTTATTATATTGGCCTAATAAATTGTTAATGTGGCTCGTTTGTCAATATCTTCAGCAGGAGGCCACAACCTGGTATTTTGAAATGTTTGTATGGTTTTTATTTTGCTTGTTTTATAATTTGTTTTGTTTTTGTTTTCTGTGGTTTATAAACTTTTATATCTTTCAGTTATGGAATCAACTATCCAGGTTGCAGCGATTTATCATAGGCATGCTGCTGTTTTTTGTGATACTTTGTATTATAGTTCTGTTGCCTTGGACTGATAGTTCCTTTTTATTCAGTTCAAAATCAGACAACCATAAACCTGCTCAACATTCTAATGAACATGGTCTTTTAATTGGCTTTGAATTTAATAAAGAAGGTCATAACGAGCAAATCAGCTCTACTTCAGGGAGACTTATAGAAAAAGATAGTGTTCCAAGACTGAAGGTAATTTTATTTCATTCTTTTATTTTTTTCTACAAAAGTTTAGAGATTTATTAGCATTTTTATTCAACTTAACATTTTTGTTTGATTTGCTGTTGTATTTACTGATTTAACACAAGACCTAAACATTAATTGTTACACCTATCATTACTCATACTCATGGGATGCAAATGGCATTACCTTTTGCAGTGTTTCTGCGAAATGACTTGAAATACATGAATATTATTTCTATATTTTTACATTGAAAGGTACAAAGTGGAAAGTGCATTTGTAATTAATGAATACATCAATTAATGTTTGGAAAAAAGATTATACATACACATAATAAATATCATGTTTTAAAAATTGATTCACTAACAGGGTTCACAATTTATAATAATTTTTATTTAGCACCTTAAATTCTATTTAAAGCTATTGTAATAAAATATTTTATATAACAATGATGTGTTGTATTTTATTAGTATTTACAGTTTTAATAAGATATCAGACAGTGCTTTGCCTTCCATAAAGTAGTTCATGGTAGAGATAAGTTATGGCTGCTGTGTATACTACTGTATTATAAGTTGTGTAGGTGGCTAAGCTTACCATACTGTAAATGCATTATCATTTTCCATATTGTGACTTTTCCTGATTGTGTACACTTCCTTGCTAGGTAAGTCGGTTAAAATATTTTGTGCTTATCTTTTGGCAGCTATTCAAGAAATGATTTTTCGATTTTATCTAAACTGCTAGTTATTTTCATCTTCACAAAGTTCAGAAACATTCAACATCTTGCTTTTAATACTTGCATCAGCAGCATAAGCTTTTTTCAGTATTGGTTATATGTGGTGTTCAGAACTAGAGTTGATCATGCCCACTTTCTGGGCAAACTCTGATAATCACACACCCAAACTCTTTTAAGTTGAATCTCTTTGGTTCCCAAGAAATGGCAGAAGAAAAGGCAAATAGGAAAAGAACACATGAGATGAAACTTTAACTTGCTGTATTACAAAATGTTGTAAAATGGACTTGATCTCTTGTTCTGAATGTCTCATATAATTCTTAACATTAGATTCTTCTATCATTAGGAATTTACTAGCCTACTCTACCTTAAAAGAAGTCTTTCTAATCACAAGTATAATGGTGAATTTGGGACATTTGGATTCCTAGAACTAAAAACTGAAAAATTAGCTTTTGAAAGAGGAAACTCAATCTTACATGATCACTTGCAGTATATCTAATTTGATTTTGTAGTATCCCAGTTTAACTAGGCAAATGTAAAAATAAACATGTGAAATAACACAGGGTGTTAGGAAAATAACTTACCTTTAACTTAGTAGAAATATTGGTCTTTCCTCTATTTATCTAGTGCTACCCTATAAAGAAGTAGAGAAATGAAATGCTTGCTCATCTGTTTTAATGCTCCATTCGCAATGAGTTAGGGCAATAGCATTACCTCTCACTAAATTGTTTTAGCATACATTGCTTAAGTCTATTGAGTTTCTCCAAATTGGTGATGGAATGTATCAGACATTGAAAATATCGATAGTTTTCTCTTTTTTTTGTGGGGCATTCATGACTCAGTAGGTATGCCCACTTTGTAAGCAATCTGCAAGTTTTATGGGATACAGGCTCGATTCCTCCCTGGGTGTATTTCTCTCTTCTCTATTAGTAAAACTTTTCTTGTGTGTGTATGTATGTCCATTACTTGATGGGTACAGCTACATTTTACGTTTATAGCAATGGCAACAGCCTAGGCGATTTTTTTTTGGCGCACTTCTAAATTCGCCAAGGCCAGAATTATTTAAAAAATCTTTTTTTTTTTTTTTTCAAAAATATTTTTCTTTTTACAACAGAAAACGAAAGCTTGAAAACACATTTGAGAACGTTTTGAAAAGTATATTTAAAAAAAACTTTCACAAAAAGTAGTAAGCAAAAACGCATTTGAAAACACATTTGTGAACCAGCAGAAAAAGTAAGCTGCAAATGTTATGTAAGAATACCCTGAAACTTATAAATTACACTAAATACAGTAGGCCTGTTTGAAAAGAAAACAAGCAAGAAATCATGCAACCTGATACAGCAGAACTGTTCCGGGAAAAAATTATAAAAAACGAAAATTCCACAAATGGATAAAAAACAAAACTCAGAAACGTTATGTGAAAAATAAAATAAAATTCTACAACTGTAGAAATACAAATAAATGAATCAATGATATCACAGGAAAAAAATTTAAAAGGACCAATGCAATCAAAGGATATTTTAAAATTAAAATAATCAATGGAAGCAAAGAAAGAATTTCAAGCAAACCAATGAAATCAAACGACTTTAACGGATTTTGGAAGAACTTTTTAGAATATTAAAAATAAAATTGAAAGTTACCGTTTGCCATGAAAGCCACAATAACCGTAAAGACAGATGGATTGCCTTAATCTACCGTAACTTGCTACACCAAAAAATCGCCAAGGCCGTTGCCACCACTGTAAATATAGAGTGTAGCTGTACCACTTGATGTTATATGTGTTGTGTCTGGCACAACATGGCCAAATATGGTCCTTATGCCATAAAACCTAACCAACCTACTATTTTAGTTGTTCAGCTTGTCCATTTTAGTACCTTGTGTCTTAAAAACTAAGCTACCTACCATTTTGTATTCTAAAAATGACTTAGAGATAAACTAAACTTATCTAATAATGTTTATTTGTTCATGGTAACTGAGTGCATACTAAAAACCTATGGTCTAAAAGTTTTTGCTTTGATTGTAATGTTGATTAGTTGGATCACTGAACATCAAGATGCAAACTATCAAAGTTGATCATGCTAACTTATGTTATATGTTTCTAGATGGAAAAAGTAAGTTTTGATGGTGTTGGAGGTATTTTTATGGAGAAGATTGTTGATGCTGCAGTAGAACAAAAAAGTGAGTTGTTCTTTTATAAAAGTACTTTTTTGTTTCTTTAATAAGATGACTTTTATAAACTGTAAATTAATGTTTTATAAAAATTTAAATCACAAGACAAAAATAATTTAGAACAAATGTTTTCGAGAAACTGCTGTGAATATTGAAATGTTGTATCCATATATCTTATTAACATGAATTGTAAAATAATGTTGGTTTTATGCAATTAAAGGTTATAAAAATCTTACAACAAAATGGAATTTTTAATAATACCACAAAAGCTTAATCAGGAAAATTTTGACTAAATGAGGCTTTGTGGAAATTGTATCTCTCATCTTTTTTGATAAATTAAATTTGTCTTTGAGCCTGACACAAAAAAAAAACCACATAACAAAAAAGGATCGGTGAACAGAGAAGACTGTTATTCAATGAGAGGTGGTTTGTTATAATGAAGTGTAGACTTTTTTGTATCAATGAATATTTTTAAATAAACTTGAGCGTCCTATTTCAGTATTTCCAAAAACAGAATGTTAATTTATGGGGATGTTACCAAAAACTAAATGATAACGTTTTGAAACAATCAAGCTTATGCCAAATATTAAGTAAAAGCCAAGCAGTTTTCAGAATATTAAAAAACACTAGGAACCATAAAAAAAGTGATTTCAGGAGGAAAAGCACAAAATAATCTGTAGGATATAACAGCTTTCAAAATTAATTTATACTTTACTAATTACCAGTGGAAACCTTTCCCTCTGTCCTTTTAAAAGCCCAATCTCACATGACCTTTGACAAGTAATTAAGCAATTTTAAGAAGTCTCATCCACACACAAATCTTTCCCTTAAACCTACCTGCTAATACAATCTTCAGTACCACCTGACATTAGACGAGTATTACTGGGTTTGTGAAATCCAACCATAGCATGTATACAAGTTTTTATATGTGTATTCGCAGGCTAATCTACATCAATCTGTTAAATGTAGCCTTAAAAAATGTAAAATAGCTGCTTGTACTATTAGATCTTGCAAAGTTTAAAGGTGAAGCAAACTACCAATTAAAATATCTTTTCATTTTATGGTTTTGATTTACCATCTCCACAATAAACTGAATGAATACACTGTTGTGGTATAGTAGTTTGGAGAGTGGGTACTTTGGTATTGTTCTCGTGATATGACTGGTTCAAAATTACGAGTTGTTGTCCATGAATCTTTTCCTTAGGGATTGATCCTGGACCGTCACCAATAGCCTGTTTTGTTGCAGCGTTATGTAACTACCTGCCTACCTTGTATGTAATGTTCTGTTTTACAGACTTAATTTATTTTACTTTATTTTCTTACTGTTTAAATAATCACTAAACTAATTTAGTTTATGATATTTTTTTATATATTAATTGCCTAAATAAGTTGCTTTAATAAATACATATCTGAGACAGTAATAAACCGATGAATTTGTACTTAAGTGTTTTTGTTTGTCATTCAAAGGAACATATATGTATTAGATAAGATCCAAAGGTATCTGAATCTATATTGCATTAACTGGAGCCTAGAAACAGGACTTTGGCATACTTGGCCAATTTTCATAAAGATTCATTCTTTCTCATATTTTTGTTCCCCTAATTAAATATTTAATGCAGCATTTTTTACATGGGTGATGATGGGTATTCATTTCATGTGATTCAACCTTTGTCGAAACTAATTTTATCATAATGTAGAAAGGGAGTATTTTTTGTATTATATAAACATGTTTTCTAAGTTTCATACCTGATGCAAATTTAATTCAAATCTTTTCATTATTTACTACTTAGGTTCATCCCAGGAAAAGCAGAAAAGTGTTGTTGATGCCTTTCTACATGCTTGGAAGGGATACAAAAACTATGCTTGGGGACATGATCATCTCAAACCAATAACCAAAACATTTCAAAATTGGTTTGGATTAGGCCTTACAATTGTGGATTCATTAGATACAATGTATATTATGGGATTACATGATGGTAATTGCTCTTTGAAATATTTCAACAATTTCTATATGTATAAAGGTATATCAAATCTGTATTTATGTAGTAGTTTTAACTGTATGTGTTGTAATAAAAACTTCTTTACTTTAATTTAGAATTCAATGAAGCAAAAGAGTGGGTAAAGGACAAATTAAATTTCAATGTAAATAAAGATGTTAATTTTTTTGAGACTACTATTAGAGTTATGGGTGGTCTTCTCAGTGCCTTTCATCTTAGTAAAGAATCAGTTTTTCTGGACAAAGCGGTAAGAAATTTTTATTCTGGATTTTTCTTAACATTTTAATTTAAAGATTGGATACTTTTGCATTTTATTTTATTCATTAAAATGCATCATGACATGGGAGTTAGATGTTTTATTTAATTTGAATTTTTTTTAATAAGTGATTCAATGAGTATCACCCATTAATACCTGTTATCAGTGCAGCCTTCCAAAACTGCTTGTTATGAATGTTACCAGTACAATACTAGATTTATGTACTTAAGTATTGACAAATAAAATTACAAAAACTCAAACACAAATTATGCAAAATTACTTTGCAATAATTCAAAATTTCCTATAAGATTATAATCCACAAAAAGTGTAAAAAGTATCTAGGAAAAGTACAGAGGAAATATGTTTCTCCAAAAGTAAGAATTTAAATTATAAAACAATGTGTCTGTATTGGAATGAATTGTATGCCTTTACCATTTGCATGCAAAACGATTGTGTATGTGTAAATTAAATCAAACAAAAATAAATAATAAATAATTTTTCCACTTTCTAGTAATGTTTTTGAAAGCATTTTTAACTCCTACATATTTTTGGAGTATTCTTCCCGAGGGGCTCATTTTATTGTTAACTCGGGTTCCATGAACTCTAGTGATCATCAATTTCCATTCAACCCTCAACCACTCGTATGTAAACCTTATTTCCCTTATTGTGGTTACTTCTACAAAGGTGAGGGCTACCATTAAGTTACTATTTGCTGCTTCCAGCTACTCTTAGCAATTAAATCACCTGTATTTTCAGTGTGTGGGTACTCGTTTCCCTGAAAATAGGGTTTATGTTAGTTGAAGGGTTACATGCTTTCGCAACACACTACTTTGACCCTAACTTCTGGTAAAAAGAGATGTACATCAGTTGCGTTTGCATCCATTGGCTACTCAATTCAATTGCTTAGGGTCATGTCATTTATTGGGTATATGACATTGATAGAAATAGATAGACATAGAAAGTGGGTCCCACACTAACAGTAGTGCCTTTTCCCTCTTGTTCCTTGGTAGGTGATGTTGTCAGTGTCTGAATTAAATTAAATTAATGGATTAATAATTCTAATTTTCCCCTTCTGCGTGCGCAACAAACTGTTGATACTTTTAAATGTATTTCTTACTGTAAGATCACTTGAAATGTACAAATCTAAATATTACAACTTAACTTTCATATACTTTTATTTCACCTTTACGGATCCATAAGGCTTATTATCCCTAAATAATTTCGTTTTGTAGACCTGTCGCAACTTCTTAAGGTCACAGATTATCACAAAAAAACTACACTTACTTACTTAGGATCTCCTAAGTACCTGAATTCGTAAGCATATTCCATGGAGTCCTGTTCAAACTTGAGATACTAAATACACCAGATGAGATCTTTGAGAATTTACATATGTTTGGGATTTGACATCACAATCCATCGAGATACGATGATTCTTTCAATTTAAGACCTCATGTTTGAAACATGTTTGATACTCCCTCCCTCCCTACCTTTCAGAATAAAAGCCACACTTTAAGTTGCTTAGTTTGTAAGTTTATTTCTTTGCTTCAAGTGCCTGAGATTCAAACATTCAAATGCCTCCTGCCATGGCTAACACCTTGCTTGTTGTGCAACAAGGTCAAATCTGATTTCCCAAGCTTTAAAATTTCCTGCCTTTCATAGAAACTGTTCCATTTTCAACAATTTATCAATGAAACTAGTTGAATGCATATAAAATATTTTCTTACTCAGCATATAATTTCTCAGTTGTATATATAGATATCTTATATTTATTTAGATTTCTTTAAAATGCTTAACACACTCATTCATAGTCGCTGTTTATTTTGGATAATTGTGAATGAGATTTTTGTGTAACAGATAGATTTAGCTAATCGTCTGATGCCTGGATTTAAAAGTTCATCAGGTGTGCCATATTCTGATGTAAATCTTGAAACTGGCCATGCTCATCCTCCCACTTGGGGCCAAGACAGTACAGTATCTGAAATATCTACTGTTCAATTGGAGTTTCGAGACATTAGTCGCCTTACCGGGGACCCAAAATTTGAAGTAAGTGTTTTTAGTATGAGCAATTTGTCATCTTTCATTTCAATTTCATTCGAAATTTTTAACCCTTTTCACTGGTGAATTTACTTTTATATAATTGCAATATATTATATATTTTTTATATAGTTTGAATGAGCTGTGTTCATGCTTTTTTAGAGTATTGGTCAAGCTGAAAACCTTGAGGTAACAGCTAAAGGGATAATGAAACTTTTTTTTATCAAAGTAACATCAAAAATTCCATTTTTGAAGCTGATGTATGAATTTATACCACTTGAACAATTCTGTCTTTGCTTTTAAAGTAACAGTACTGTACTTTTCTTTGGAATCACATTAATAGAGTATAACTGCTATATACATCTTATTCAGCAGTCAAGAATTAGTTTCAAATACACTTATATCCCTATAATTGTTGAATAAAAGGTTTAAAAATTTCAAATCATTAATCCTCAACATTTAAAAATGTTGACTTTTATTGTTTTTGTACGAGTTATATTTTTGTGTATAGGGGTTTTGTATACTCTCTCTAGTTATCTTAAGCTATAACATTTATTTCAGTTGACATGCTTCCTTAATTCACAAAATATGATTTAAATGCTGCAATATTTGATCTTATGGACTGAGGTTTCCAATATTCAGCATTTTACACTTATTGGTTTATCTTCACTTAAAGTAGGGAAGCAAGTACTTGTTATGTTACGACCAAGGGCCACATAGACTCACTGTGACTCATGGGCTAAAAAAACATGAATCTATCTCGCTTATTACTTGTATTTTATATTGTAACAAAAAGAGAACAGATGACCCAAAGAGACTTGTTCGTTTTAATGTATTATCTCACAATGGCGTTTGTGTGACTTGTTATAGTTAAAATAACACATGATAAAACGGGCTGCCAGCAAATCAATAGAGGGTCGCTTGAGGCCTGCTGTATCTCTAACTTAAAGCATATGGATGCAATTTATTAACTCTTTAATTGTATTGAAGGTATGACCTTTTGGTTATTTTTGTTGTGTGAGATCAACCGTCATAACATAGTAGTATGTTTTCGCAAGTATAACACGTTGATTTACTTTAATGTAAAATTGCAAGTTTTACATTTTTACCCCATTTTTTGGGTCAACTATTATGGACTGTTTTCACATTTAGTTATATATTGCATTTTAATATTGTTATCGATTTTCATCCTCTGACATGTATCAAAGATTAGCAGCATAAAATACTATTTTGGTTGAAAAATAAGATTTGGCTTGTTGATTATTTCTTTTGATGTAGAAAATAATCGATGAAAGTGTTTTTGGTAGTTTCATTGCAGATATAAATATTGTTATGTGGCATGTTTTCTAATTAAAATTTTACTTTCCACATCAACTTTTGACTTGATTTTTTGCTACTACATATTTAAAATATTTTTACCTGTTATGCAAAAATTACTTGAAATTTTCAATATGTTTTCGGTATTGTTTAATATTTGTTTCAATACATGTTAAAAAACTAGTACTCATACCATAAAATTTTAATAAGTAACAACCAATGCTTGGGATGAAATCCACTTTTAATTACTAATAGGATTTAAAACACACTATTTTCAATGCTGATGTTGTGATCAAGAGATTTAAAACCATAGATCCAGCTTTGTTTTGTGAAACCTTGCCAAATTTTTCCTCCTGGATGATTCACACGAAATCCCACCCTATTTTTACTGTGAACAATTTGTGTATGATCGCTCTGAAGCCCCGCGAACGACCAATTACGGCATCACAGCTGCATGACGCAGTGAATTCAAGAAGGCCAACCACTAGCAAAATGACAATTTTGGAAGTCTGGTTGATCACTTATAGTTTTTTAATGCAAGAAAAAAGAGAAGACAGGGTCAACTCAGCCCTCAAACTTGGTTTTTGTGGCAATAAGGGAAAGTTTAACGAGACCTTTTTCTGCTGTGTGCTCTTGACTGAGACCATTCTTCGCAGTGGTCCTGTCTTGGCAGAGCGTTTTACTCCATGCTTGTCCACTTGTGGTTTAAATAGTGGTGGATGCCTCCCCTTCAACTAATCCAATTTGATGCTGTAGCTGAAAAATGACTATCATCACTGCTCTTAATGAGTTTCTTGATGTCGAGATGACAATAAAAACTGCTGTTCCTATCTGTCCCTGCTGCTCTTCCTTCTTGGATGACCGGAACGATTAAGAGGACCCTTACCAGGTGAAAGGATAACCAGTGGAACGTGCACCTACTTTTGTCAAGCTAAGGTGTCGACACCTCGCCTGATACAGCGGATGGCTGTTAAGCATAACTTTTTCGTTTCTTTTTTTTTTATGCTTAAGTAAGATCATACTCCTTGATTTATTCCCCCCTCCCTAAAGAAACGTCCCTGTCGAAAAATCCGTATCAGGTTAACTGAATAATAAAATTGTATTGTTAATGTATTTAAATAACCTAGATGCCTTTAAAAACTAGGTAAAGCATTAAAAATGTGTTTGATCTTGATTTCTTGTTCTTTTACCCTTAATAGTGAAGCGTGATGTTCACTAACAGAAACAGCATACTCACACCTTACAGTCAGTAAGAACCTAGTTTACAATTATTGTTTGCAACTCGAAGGACTTAATAATTAAAGGGAATAAAACTTTAAAAAAAAAAGGTACAACACTGATAAAAAGAGTTATTGATATAGTCTTAATACCAGATTTGAGTTCTCGTTTTTCTTAAGTGGGTCATACTGATGTCAGGTACTAATTCCGTATTGTTGTTATAGGCACAGAAACCTTTTTATGTGTAAGAAGATAACTAAAAACATTACTGACTTACGTTAACATAAAAAATTTTTACATCCTAATGATCACTGGGCCATCAAGGCACAGTTGGTTTACCCACTGTGCTAGCAACTTACAAGTTGTAGGCAGTGCATGTTTTGTTCCTTCCTGGTTGTACTTGTATCTTCTGTTTCAGTAAAATTTTGTGCGTGTATGTCCACTACTCGACATTGTCTGTCTTGTGTTTGGTGCATCATGGCGAAATATGATCCTTACACCATAAAAAACAACCAACTTAATGATGACATTAAAGTTGTCAGAGTTGTGCTTTGAATTGAAACACATTTTGAATGATGTAAAAAAACTGCCAATAAAAATTCTAAAAAGATGATTTAGCTCTTAAAATAATTTTAAACATGATCTAGCCTAAAAATTATAGTACAAGAGGTTGTGCTATGTTCATGGGATATTAAAGTATCTTATTTTAATTTAAAATACAATGCCAATAGTAGAATTTCTTAGAATTGTTAGTTATGGTGTTTGTTGAATAAAGTATTTTGGTTTTGCAATAAATTTTCTTTGTATTTCAGCTTGCATCTTTTAAAGTATCTGAGCACCTCCATCAGCTGCCAAAAAAAGATGGATTAGTTCCAATGTTTATTAATGCTGAAAGCGGACAGTTTCGATCAACATCAACAATTACTGTAGGTGCAAGAGCAGACAGTTACTATGAATATCTACTTAAGCAATGGATACAAACTGGAAAAACCATTGATTGGTAAAAAATATTTTGTTATAAATGTAAATGTAATTGCAATTTTGTTTTTATGGTAACTCAAAATTGACTCTATCTCAAACCTACTCATGTTCTCAGGGACCAGTACAATGTATCATATCCATCTTTAAATCTGCATCCCTAATTACTTTTGAGTTTAAAGTAAAATATTTGCAGTTTTTCGTAAACTGTACCTCTAAACTGAGATCTTGTGACTATTCTAGTTTACACACATTAGTAAATTCGTTCAATAAGAAAAAATGTTATATTTTTGTGGTTGATGAAATTATTTAAAGTATGTTTCCAACAGGTTTAATTTAAGTTGAAACATTATCATTAGTTTTTTCATTTATATTTAGTTTTAAAATATTCCTTAGCCCTTTTCTGTCAATTAAGTTGGATTAAAATATTTTATTGGTATTTTGAATTTCCAGGTTGAAAGAGGATTACATGCAAGCAGTTGATGGAATCTTGAAACATCTTGTAAAGCAGTCATTTCCAAATAAACTAACTTTTGTCGGAGAATTATTAAGTGGCCGTAGTTATAGCCCTAAAATGGTGAGTTACATTTTCAATTTAGTATCTTTTTGAAACAATAGAAATTGCTAAGTATTTCTGTAAAATCTTATAAATGTAAATAATTCTTATTGCCATTAAGCAGTGGTTTTCAACCAAGGGATATTTCAGGTAGATCTGAAAACCCACAGACCTTTCAGGATGACCCAATAGATCAAAATTTCTTTTGGAGTGATTAATTTTTCTCAACAGTTTCTTGTTAATAAAATATGTTTTCAGTTTCATTTTTTTCAGTAGTTAGGTAAACTACAAACAGCTTTAATACATAAAATTTATTTAGGGAAGCATCCTGTGAACTACAAAGGAATCTAGTTTAGTAGAATCTAGTTACCAACAATTGCCTCAGCATTGACAAAGCTAAAGAAAATTATACTATGGCTTTTAAATCTGAAAAAATCCGATTTGAGGGAGGGAAAAGCTATTTATATTATTTTAATCTTAGATTTTGAATTAGTTTATTCAACGGAAATATCTAAAATGTTAAGATATCTTGCAATTTTAAATCATTTTTAATAATAGCAAATGGGAAATGTTTGTTTTTGCTTGATTTAATCTTTTATATTTGTTTATTATTAGTTTCCAGTCTAATGAAAATACTGGCTCTGATATTTTTCTTTTCAAAGGGTAATTAAAAAAATTATGAAATATTCAAATACTATCAAATCTTTAAATATATATATATATATATTAACTGTGACTTCTTTATTGGGGCACAGCTCCTCCGTTGCAACTAACCAAAGTCATTACTGATATAGAGAAGGCCCAAAAAAATTATGATAGAAATTGCTACAAACCAGGACAAGAATTGCTGTTCACAAAGGATAAGAACTAAACATTGAACATTGCCAACCAACCATGGAGATTTTGTAGTGCTTCCTCTGGTATTGTGCTTCTTGTGGTAGGTGATCTTCAGGTCATTCTTACATGGATCCTGGTTGGTATGTTTAAGAGGGGGACAGAGGTTATTAATTAGGACTGTCAGTTATTCAGACTGCATGTCGTCTTGGTTCTGGTGCTTGAATTGTTTTCCTAGCCTGCTCTCTAAGCTAGGCTGTGTCCTGAAACTTTTACAACATGCCCATGAAGTGTGAAAGGTCAAATGTTGGCAGGTATGTCGAGACAAAAGAAGGAAACCAAAAATTCTCTATACTTATTGGTTTCTATATTTGATCTCTTTCAGGATCATCTGGTTTGTTATTTACCTGGTACACTGGCTTTAGGATATCACAATGGAATGCCTTCTTCTCATATACGTCTGGCATTTGATCTAATGGATACATGTTATAACATGTACATTCAAACTTCAACTCAGTTGAGTCCAGAGATTGCTTACTTCAATTTACAACCTCATGGAACAACTGATATAATCATTAAGGTAAAAGTGTGAAAATTTAGATTTTAATGTTTTGTTTCGTATCTTTATCATGAATAAAACTGAATTTTCAATATTCTTAATACATTATCTGTATTGATCCAAATGCTCTTGAAATAAAGTAAAGTAGCTTTTTGGTCTTATTAGGAAATTACATGTAATACCTCTAGAATTTCAAATTTGAAAGGTTAAATATGCACTCAATTATTTATCAATTTTAAAATTCATAGCTTAGAATGAGATTTTAAATTGCCTGTTGGATTTTATATAAACAGAAATTAAATGTAGATTTATTTTAAAAGAAGTAATAGTTATATATTACCATTTGGGAGACAAGCAGTTAGAATGTTTTCATCTGATTTTAATGTATAATCAAGATACAGGTGGTGGACAAAATAATGAACACCTGTGAAGTAGCAGAAAATTTTTATTAGTAGGGATTGTCCCATTCTTGGCCTGAATTACAGCTTGCATCTGACATAGGATGGACAAATACAGGTCATGTACAACATCCCCAAAAATGCGCATTCACTCCTCGTGCAGAGCAATCTGGTTCAGAAAGTGTGGTTGGAGGTGGAAACCTAGCAAGCACTTTGGCCTCCAAAATACCACATAAATGTTCAATTATGATTAGAAAAAGGGTACTGAAGAGGCAAGACAAGATGTTCTATATCATCCTTATTGAATCATGCTTGGACACAGAAGTGTGAATGGGGCAATGTCTTGGAACACAGGTCATTAGCCCGTGAACACAGTCTGGAGCATAGGATGGAAATGATTGCCCTGAATCCTATACCTTAAACTTTCTATGCAGGATTGGACTATCTAGGTATTGCACTCCACACCCAAACAAAGCCCTGTTCATTCTGTATAGTATGAAGGAGGCAGTCAAATGAAAGGCTACTGAGGGCGTTCTCCAGCCATAAACCGGTTCTATGATCTAAAATGATGTAAATGCAGACTTTTCAGACTAGGTGACTTGTCCCCACTGCTGTTGTATACAGCCTGCTCTTGGCACCAATGTCGTCACTTCAAAACAGTAAGTGGTGTCACCAATACTCTTCGATTAACAGCTCTAGCATGAACTTTGCAGTTTGCATTGGATAATTTTAGTTGATACAAGGCCCTGTTAGGGGACATTGTTATCTCAGGCCTTTGGAACTCTATCCACTTCAACAACTATCTATCCTTGCCAGTGAGTTAACATTTGTCCTTTGTTAAATTTCAAAGTTAACATCTTATCATGTTACTATAGACTCTCATAACAGTTGACAGCATTCCTTGCAACACCCACTAGGTTGACTACAGTAATACCCGAAGTTATACAATAGGTGGGTCCAACGAAAATTGCTGAAATCCAATTCGCGTAAGTCGTGGTACACAACTTTGCATAAAAATACATATAAATTTTGTTCAATTGGGACCAAGGACTAACAAGCACTAGTTTAGAAGAAAAATATTTAATAAAACTGCAGTTCTTAAATACATTAATACAAAATATTGAAAAATAAACGAGTTACGTAAAAAAGTTATTTTGAGGTTGTTGGCTTCATAAAAATCTATAAAATTTGTCTGATGACACAATGCTTTTTTTTTTTTTTTTTGCAGAATTTCTTCGTAGCAAGCTAATAATTTTTTATTCCTTGCTTTGTAGCTGTAACGCATTCTTCGTTGGAGTCTTATGTTTTTAAAAATTATTAAGCCATTTTCAATTGAGCTGGGAGTTGGGACCTTCTATCATGCTTGTAATTGTCATGTGCTTCTCTGGTATGAAGTGCAAGATAGTACTTGTCAGTGACGTTTTGCTCACATATCTCTATGAGGTCATCAATTATCAGAATCAGATTTACTTTGTATGGACAACATAGTTTTTTGAGGGTTTCTTAATCAATCTGAAATAATTTTAACTTTCATCGATCATAGAATCCTATTCATGCTTGTTGAGTTCGCATGAAATGCACCCAATGGATATCACAGCAAGAGAAACACTGTAGATAGCAGTCTGTAGTGTTGCCAATCGAAAACAAATCAAGAACCACGTAACTCCTAGTTGACATAAGTTGGGGTATTACTGTATTTGTGCCTGAAGCTCCTATGAAGTATGCTTCAATAATCACACCTCTTTGGAAGTCTGACAGGTTGAACAATACAGTGTTTGACTTCCAGTGGAATGTTTACATACAGCCTATACAACTGCTGCTGATAAACTCATAAATAGAAGCGGCTCAATCCCATGATAGTACTTTACGCAAGTCCAACTTGATTGGCTAGTTTCACTGCCTTGGCTTCACTTGGATATCTCGCCAATCTGATTGTTGCAGTAACCATTTGATTTTGAATATGCGCGTTGTTTTGTAGAAATGCAATACATACACTAGCGCCTGAGCGTACAGCGTAAGTGTCCGACAAGTTGACTGATTTGCTCCTCATATATATGTTGTATGGTTGTTGTTAGTAGTATTTCTTGCCAACTTATATTAAGGGTACTTATACTTTAAAGAGCTTCTTTTCGTGAAGCAATGATGGCTTAATGGCTAAAGTCACCCACCTTCAGATTAGCGTTGGCAGCGGAGAAAGACTTCCCGAGTTCGAACCCAGCTGGCGGAAAAATTTTTAGATCCTCCAAATTATTTAAAAAAAATTCCAATTTAATTCCTTTTCATTCTAATTTACTTTTCCTAATTTTTAATACCCTTTTCATGTTTTTCCAAGCTTCCGTTGATTTTACATAAATAATCTAAGAACCACTCCTGAACTCACTACCAGCTGATATTTTTCCGTCCCTCTGCCGTCCCCTTTGCTTTAGGATGATGGTGTCTTTATCCACCGCTGGCTTAGGACCATTCTGATGTAACAAAAAGCATACATAAAACACTAACTTATATAATAAAAGGATACAATTTTCGGTTCCCACCTCTACCCACCCATAGCCATGGATCTGAAAAGAAAAGAAGAAAGCAGAAAGGAAGAGATAAATCGCCAACAACTATAAACCTTGATGACATACGTATCTAGGTCATGTGATCCGATTAGCCAATCAAGTTGGACTTGCGTAAAGTACAATCATGGGATTGAGGCGCCTGTCTCATAAATCCGTCTTCACTATTGTTGGCCATTAGATGGCAGATTTCTGTCTTTGATTATGTTGCTGTACTGTAAGGACATTAGGCCAGTTTTCATGTGGGTGTTTATATTATTTTGTCCAGTATATCTATTTTCACTGTTTAGTTTGAGTTGTGATGTACAATTTTCTGCAGTTCCATTACAGTTAAACTTTTAACAAGATTTAACATCATGCATAATTTCCTTGTGACAATGTTTAAAAAATGTGTGAAACCCTTTTCAAAGATTGATTTCCAATAGATATTTATATTTTATGGACAAATATTTGTGAAAATTACTATCGATATTTTGATTTAAACTTTAAAAAAAAGTAATTTATGGTGTATGAATTATTTTTATTTAATGGGTTCTGTGTAGATATTAATTATTTTATTTCTTTTTTAGAGTAATGATGCTCATAATTTGCTTCGACCAGAAACTGTTGAAAGTCTATGGTATTTATATCATCTTACTCGAAATGACACATATAGAGAGTGGGGTTGGAATATATTTTTAGCCTTTGAAAACTATGCTAAAGTAAAAGATGGAGGTTATACTTCAATTGGTGATGTTCGAAATCCTCTTGTAACTAAACCAAGGGATTTGATGGAGAGCTTCTTTTTAGCAGAAACATTGAAATATTTATTTTTATTATTCAGCGACAATCAAGAATTATATTCCTTAGACAGTTACATTTTTAATTCTGAAGCTCATCTGCTGCCTATTTTAAATTCCTAGTATCATGGTCTTTGTTTTCTTTATTATGTTTGTGTGTATAGTATAGAACACAAATGTTTAATATTTATTGTTAAAAAATAAAATAATTTATGTACTTATATTTGAGGTGCTTTAATTATAAGGAAATTGTTAAAAAAAATTACCTTACAGTGATATATCTGCATCTGTGTTATAGGTAATGATTGGATCAAATTTAATTTTAGCTTTGAAATTTGAGTTTGAAGTGCTTACATTGATTATGTAAGCATTGCTGTCCACAAGTTGGAACTTATTTTAGGGAGCCCATCAATGGTGTCTATCTTTAAATGCAAAACTAATCTTTCTTTTTAGGAAAAAGTACTTTGCAAACTTTTTTACTTTGAATTTTACTTCATTTTTATTTATTATGCAAATTTCATTTTATATATGTTCTGATTCAGTCATTGCTACGAATAAAAATTTGATTCGAGAAATTCCTCTTGTGGTGTCATGTGAAAATGAAATTGTATTATTTCTTATAAAATACTCAGTCACTAACTATCATTATCTTATATCCTAACTCTTAAAATATATAGCAAAACTGATTGAAACAAAATAATAGGGTAACAAATAATATTGGTCACTAGAACTTCATTGAAACAAAACTTGAATACAATGTGATTCAAAGATTGTGTGCAAACAAAAATATTCGATGAATCATAAAAGAAAGTGTAAACCTTGTAAATTAAAATTAACTAGATCTAAAAATAAATAGTTCAAAAAACAAATTACCCAAATTTAATTAGTACTATCTTACTCAACCCTTTTACAAACGTTGATAAGTAGTTCAATTTATCTGAGGTGTACATAAAACATTGCTTGTGGTTAGGCATGTATTAGTTATTTGAAGCAGTATGACTAAAAAATTTGATTGAAAGTATTTTCCTATGGGGTTTGCATAAGACTTCAATATTGAATATAATCAATTCATTTTTAAAATATCCATGTATAAGATAAAAAGAAAAATTTCCCACTTTTTTCAGAAAGATTACGAAAATATTTCCAAAATTAATTTTGTTAACATAACACCTTTAACATTGGCTAAACTATCTTGATTATATGGTCAAATTAGAATTTGCAGAGATCATTCTCTTATAAGCAGCTTAATACGGCTATTGTACTGTAAAAAAATGTTTCCACTTCCAACTGGAACAAATAAGAAACAAATTACTTTTCCTTTTTCCATGTTTAGTCTGTCCATTTGCTTACTGTTGTTTGGCGCAACATGGACAAATATGACCATGCCAAAAAACTCGATCGACCTTAATTCATTAATTGCAACATGGTTGTGGAATCCTTCATATGAAAATTTTATACATTTAATTAAAATGTTATATAAATAAAAAAAGTTACCTGGTAATACATAACACTGGGTTCAACGGATCACGAGCGAGACGCCAACCAACCAAATCCCACACATGCTCAATTGGCGACATATCCGGCGAATAAGCAGGCCAAGGAAGAAGTTGCATGTGTTGGGCTGAAAAGAAGTCTCGAACACTCCTTGCAACATGTGGGGGTGCATTATCCTGTTGAAAGATAGCTTCAGGGATGCCTGGAAGGAAGGGCACGACTTCGGGCTCTAGCACTTCACGGACGTACCTGTTGCTGCTATTCAGATTACCCTCAGTTCGTAGCAGCTGAGATCGTCCATGATACGAAATCGCACCCCAGATAATGACTCCGGGTGTTCGGCCACTATGACGTTCGATAACGCACTCTGGAAGGCAGCGTTCACCGGCATAGCGTCTAACACGAATGCGGTCATCTTGGCTCCACAAATTAAAGCGGGATTCGCCAGAAAAGACAACTTGTTGCCAATCAGCCCGCCAGGCTCTATGCTCATGAGCCCATTGCAGACGCAGCCGTCGATGGTTTGGCATAAGGGGGATCCTGTATAAATTAATCCCTGCACTCAATCCACGGTGCAGCAGACGTCGGCGAATTGACGAAGCCGACAGTACACCTGTAGCAGTAGACCAGAGTGTTTCCAACTGCCTGAAAGAAGCTGTACGGTCATTCACCGCCATGTGGACCAGGTGTCTATCATCGCGCGCTGACGTCACCTTCCGTCGTCCACTCCCAGTTTTTCGATCCTCGTCGGTCCACTGTTTCCAAACTCGCATCACTGTGGAACTGTTCCGCTGCACACGAGCTGCTATTGCGCGATAGGAAAATCCTCCTTCACGAAGGCCGGTGATTCTCCCCGTTCAAACTCCGTAAGTTGTTGAAATTTCACCCTATTTCGTCGTGGAGGCATACTTAGGTCTCACTAAACGTTCGCCACTAAAAAATAACCATGCACTATTTTCAACGTCCCGCTACAGTCCTCTATTTATACGCTTTTAGCATCAGTTCAGAGGGCGCTGCTCACACCACGCATGCGTGGTGGCTCTGAAACTGTGCTACTTCGCATAACATCCTATAATTGATATTTGCTGCAAATTTCATTTCGTTCGTATGATTTCTTCATGGTGTTGCATTTTTTACAAACAGCAGTGTATAATTCACATATTTTTGCAATATTTGTACTTTGATTAATATAAAGACACATCTATTTTCCTCTAGAAAATCAACACCTAATAGTTTCTTTGTTCTGCCTAATACCTTAAGGTCAAATTCATTTTTCAACAATTTTAACTCAATATCATTCTGAGTTTTTTACCAAAAACAAATTATATATATCATCAACATAGATTAATAAAATCACTGAATTTCCATAAATATAAACACAGTTACAAGATTCCACGTGACCAATCCCAAGGACTCCAAAACGCTACGAATTCAAAATACCACATACGGCCAAACTGTTGAAGTCCATCTAAGGCCTTTTTGAATTTACAAACATCGTTCGGAAAATTCACGTTAAGGAAACTTTGTGGTTGAGTCGTGTAGACATCTGTATCTAAATCAGCATATAGGTAAGCACATTTTACATCAATTTGACACACACACACAGTGATACCATCTACAAAAACATACCAATATTGAAAAGAATAATTTTACTATCGAGAAATTTACCATAGGGCTAAACGTTTCTTCATAAAATTCCCCCTTTATTGGCCTAAAACCTTGTGCAATCAGTCTGGCTTTATACCTAAAACAACATTATTTTTTTCATTACGTTTCAAATTCTATACCCATCTACTACCTATCGCATGTTTATCTTTTGGGTGTGGAATTAATTCCTATACCTTCCGTGATTCAATGGTATATATTTCGTCAGACATGGCTTCTAACCACTTTTTATGCTCAGGTGTTCTTAGGGTTTCATTATAATTTTTAGGTATTTTTATTTCAATATTATTTACTTCAAGATTAGAAACTTTATCAGAATTCGAAATTTATCGGTGTTTAGTACCTTTGTCATCACATGTTGCAGTTTCTATTGTGGGTCTGATTATGTCCAGAAGGTATAGATACGTCAGGGCAAACTCTGGAAAGACGGTGGAATCTTCAACATGTATGATAATTTACACTCAAAGGTGTCTTCGGCAAAGTTTTTAAGGGAATAAATCATCAACCTCACATTCTAAGCGCTCGAAGCTCCCCATCAAGAACCCCGACAAGAACGTCTACGAAATGGAGGCTATTCACGCGCTGCTCTCTTTGTGGCACAGAAATGAGGGCATGGAAATCTTAATGACCTTCAACCGTTTCTTCAGGAGTTTGAGATCTGAAAGATTCCAAAGCCTTCCGTAACCAGATAATGCAAAAATTTTGTCCGTCTCTGTATCCAGAGGGTTAAATATTGAAGGAGTGTTGCGAACATATTGAAAATCATTCTCTGTTATCATCGAAGTTGATTATTACAAATTCTTGAGGTTTTATTAGTGAAGGTCAGTTTTTAAAAAGATTAATGACTCATTACTTTTTACCCGAAAAAAAAAGAACAAATTAACATTGGGACATGTAAGATTCACACAATACATAATGCTTTTCTTAAAGGTCTAAAAGAGTTAGGGGAAGATGTGTCTGAACTAATTTTTACTATTCATAGATTTTTTAATCAATGGCCTAAGCATTGGTCAACATACAAACAAATTCAAGAAGACTTGAAACTTCCCACTCACTATTTCATCAAGCAGGTGGCTAAGCCTAAAGCCAGCTGCTGAAAGGTTGCTTGAACAGTGGATTGCAGTGCGAAAGTATTTCCTTGACAACATTCCAATAAAGAAGCCAAACATGATACAAAGACCAGGCTACAAAAAAAATTGTTCATTTCCTTAGAAGAGAAACTATGAAGGCTAAGGTGATATTTGTTGTATCAAGTGCAAGTATATTTAATCGTGTGACCGAATTTCTTCAGAAAAAGGAACCTCTAATACATAACCTTCATTCTCAACTTGAATTGTTGACAAGAATAATTTTGGGTAGGATCTACGAAGGGGAACTTATTTGAGATTTGAAAATGAATAAATCGGAAGATATATGTCCTCAGAAACTGTTGCCTCTAGCTGATACTGTGATTGGAGATAAAATTTCTAGTGCGCTACAGAATGTGAAAGAGAAGGAAAGGAATTTCTTTTTTTCTAAAGGCTCAGAAGCATTACATTGCCAGTGTTAAATATCTTTTGAAGAAATCCTCCTTCAGTTCATCTCTCCTTAAAAGTTTATTCTGTCTTGGTCCTCTTGAGAGACTCAGTGGCGAGAGTGTTCGACAAGTATTAGAATTTGCAAGAGTAATGCTATGGGATGTCCCGACAGACATACTACTGGATGAGTGGAAATCACTCAAAAGAGAATTTGAGGAACAAGGATTTAGAATGAAGCCTATTGATGTTTACTGGAACCAGTTCTTCAGACTGCGAGACTAGCAGAGTTGCCAAGTGCTCCGGAATTTCTATGCTAAAGAATCGAAAATCCGCAACTCCGCGTAATCTTTGGTTCACTCCCGAAATCGCGTCAATGCAGGGAAAAGGGAAATTTTTTTTCCATTTTCGGAGAAATTGTGTATAAGAATTTTGTTTCTATAATTTAGGGATAAAACCTTTCATGTATACATGTAATTTTTTATCTTTAAAACAATGCAAAGTCCAAAATCCGGAATCCTCAGGTCCTCGGCCATTTCGGATTATTTGCATTTTTTGTCAAAAAAACCTTAATCTAACCTCCCATGCGCAAATTTTGTGTTTGCAATACTAAAGTAGCAGATATATAAATAGGAATAAGTAGAAAGAATATATAAATAGGAATTTTTTTTTTTAAACAATGCAAGAAATTTTACTTGCAAATCTTCTAATTTTTCTGTGTGGTATTTACTCTGAACATGTCCGTTATTTTGCGTTGTTAGGTCCAGGTGGTTTACCTCCTTGTAATATGAAAATTGTCAAAAAGATGGAAAAAAGTGAGAAAAACAAACAAAAAAAAAACTCGGGTTAGCAAAACGTCCAATATATTTTTTCTTTGAAATTTTGGACAATTCCGAATGTTGGACATCCGCATTTGGGACTTAAAAGAAATTATTTGTGCTAATAGGGAATTTTATGACTGTTTTTAAAGAAAAATCTGTAGACATTTTATTTTTGTCCTTATTTTCGCGTTACTTCGGAGGAAAAAGACAAAATTAATTTCAGACTTTTTCAACAAAAAAAAATAAGACATAATTTTTCAAAGAAAAAGAAGAAATTCTTTAAGCTGTGTCAAAAATAAACGAATTAAAAAATCATAATTCCAATTTTTTAAAAATTTGTATGTTAATATTTTAAAATTATATACTTTTTAAATGAAGAAAATAAAAATATCCTTCCAAAGAAAGAAAAGATATAGGTAGCTGGGGAGGATCTTTTTATTTTCTATCTTTATACTTGAATATATTTAGCATTATTGTTATTTGTTACTTTTTTTTGCTTGATTAGTCACTTTTTGTCACCTTTTTGTACTCGATTAGTCACTTTTTGTCACCTTTTTGGTTCAATTTGTCACTTTTGTCACCTTTTTAGACCTTGAAACCTGTTAGGAGCCCTGACATGGTAAAAATATAAAATGTTTGGATATAATGAATGACTAAATAAAGTGAGAAAATTTTATAGCATTTAAAAATTTAAAAAGATTTGGATCGTGATTTTCTCCAATCAAGTCTTGTAAGTTTAAAATAGGTTTATTAAAAAAGTATTGACTATGATAATTAAAACCAAGACAATCAATTAAAATGTAATGAATTGTAAAAGGAACTTCACACAGGCGCACTCTCTCCTAATAAAAGATGCCTATGAGTAAAACGCGTGTGTCCGATACGTAGCCGAGTAAGGATAACATCGGAACGTCGAATGGGTAGTGATGACCATAATGAGAGTGATGAGTGGATGCCATGGAGCTTGTTTAGATGTGTGTGATCCAATCATTGCGCCACGGTCTACACAATGTCTCTGACAGCTTGTCGGAGGTCACTGTATGGAGCGCGAAGACTCAAAAGTGTAGCAGCATTCTTTGCTGCATCATCAGCCCGCTCGTTGCCTGGAATCCCGATGTGGCCAGGAATCCAACAAAAACAAACATCGAAGCCACGTCAAACGAGTTGTCGATTGATGTTAAAAACGGCAAGAGCTAAAGGGTATTCTGGGGAGTCTGATGATAGGCATTCAAGGACACTTTGGGAGTCTGTATAGATGATGAATTTGCCGTTCCCGAGTCGAGAAATGTGTTTCAGTGCTTCATATATCGCATAAAATTCGGCTGTAAATACAGAAAACACATGGGGTAGTGAAAAACTCACAGTGGTCGAACCACACACAAAGGCTGAGCCAACATGTTGTGTGGTTTTCGAGCCATCTGTGTAGACCTCTGTGTATTCCCTGTAGTTAAAGCGATGTGCAGCAAAAAGCTGACGGAAAATGATAGCAATGGTGTTTGATTTTTCATAACATTGGAACGGGCTCAATTGTGAAAAATTTGGATGGTAAAAAATAAAGAAAAAAAAATGGCAGAAATACGTAGGGTTGCCTTAAAACTGGATGAAGGCGCGGAAACTCCCGAAAACTTGAACGTTACCTCATTTGGCTAAAAATTGCCATAAATTGTAACTTATCGGATACTACATACCACCCATCACATTCGACCAATTTACTTTATATAGCTATATCCCTCTTAGCACCACTTACTTAAAAGATAACGAAGCATATTAGGGGAAAATTGGAAAAATTGTGTCATAAGTAAATTCAGTCATTGGATACTGCTATGCTCAAAAACACTTATTAGTTTCTACAAATGACCTTTGCATTCGAGTATGTCATCACTAGTTTCTCCAGAAACATAGCCCTCAAATTATCGGTCTATCAAGAGAAATTTCATATCCACATTCCAGTTTCTGTAATTGAAGGAATCCAACTTTGGAAATTTGAATAGCTGGGTTTCCGGCTTCTCGTTCATTTTTGTACTTCAAAAACAGGTGTGGCCCCAGAACAGCAAGCTCGATTAAAAGTTGAAACTTTTATCAAGCATTTCTTCCTTTTCGGGATTATGACTGTGGCCCATAACCATGAAGGCCAAGTTGAGGCCTACTAGCAAAGTACGAAGGGAAGGAAGTCGTATTGAAAATAAACACATTGTTTATTTGATCGGTTGATATTTACATATTAGCAGTTTTCTAATTAACATAATAGAACTACTATTAATAAAGTAGATCATATCACAGTGCAAATCCCAATGCATGGAGAGAGATAGAAATATCGATATAGTTAATCTAACAAGAGCTTGAAGTTATATAGCATATGTTATTTGCATAGTATGACGTCACAATTCGAACAGCTAATCTTTGAATTCCTGAAGTCCAACATATACTAATACAGACTATTGTTGTATCGTAAAAAATATATTTATTTTTTTATAAATAATATTACCCCATTTCTCTATTTTACGGGTAGGGGAAGGTGTCGTACATTGGGACAGATTTACCTTGAAACAGTTTATATTGTGCCACCTCCTTTCGAGTAAGTTGCAAAATAACACACTGTAGTTTACTATTTGCCACCAGAGAACCTTCTCACAAAGATTGGCAATCCACAGGTGTTAGTTGTGTTTGCAAAACAACTAATTGTAATTACGTCCTCAAAAAAGTAAATATTTTGGATTTTTCAATTTTGATTCTTGTATTTTCACTGATCATACTTACATTTTTTTAGGGTTGGTCAAGTAAGTTAAAAATTTGCTCTACTCTCAATAATGATACGATTTCAATGTAAACATAACCTGATAGGACTTTATAGACTGTTTTATTTGTAAGGGCAACCAGTTGTAGCTCGAGACAAAATAAAAGTTGTACCTTGGGACATCCCAAGGTGCAACAATTTATTTTGTCCTTTGATACAACAGTCTGGGTTTACAAATACACTAAGTTATACCTGAAGTTATACCATAGGTACCTACGGAAGATCGCGTAAGTCGAATTCGCATAAGTCGGGCAAAAAAATTTGCATATAAATTTTATTTAATTGAGACTAAGGACTAACAAAAACAATAGTTAGAAGAAAAATATTTAAAAAAATTGTAGTTCTTATATATATAAAAAAAACAAAATACTATTAAAAAATTAATGTGCAACGTAAAAAAGTTATTTCAATGTCGATGGCTTCATAAAATCTAAAAAATTCGTCTGACGACACAATGCCTACCTTTTTTCACACGGAATTTCTTCGTAGCAAGCTAATACACTCATTGCCATAAAAATTTGCGCACCAAGAAAAAGTCGTCAAAATGAAACGAAATTTTACTCATGTATGTACTACTTTAATATAAGTAAGTGATTAGAAAATCAAAGAAAAAGGATAATTTTTATTGTAGAAAAAAGTACAAATGAACGGAAGTTTTAGTACTTTGTTGGACCCCCTCTAGCGCGAATGCACGATGCGATACGAGCGGGCATTGAGGCATACAAGTTCCGTATGATGTCCTGAGACATCTCGTTCCACAGTTGCTGTAAACGCGCCACTAGTTCGACCAAACTCGCAGGGTGTCCAACTTGCCGTCCTTGCCCACATAAGCTCGATTGGTGACAAATCTGGGGATAGAGCAGGTCAGGGAAGGGTGGTAATATGGCGGTGCCAGTCTTGTGACATCCTTGCTGTGTGTGGCCGAGCATTGTCTTGTTGAAAAATGGCTCCTGGGAGCCCTGCCATGATTGGCATCATATGTGGCTGAAGGATGTCATGGACGTACCGCTGGGCTGTCATTGTGTCATGGATCCATACTAGGGGTGACCGTGTATCGTAAGCAATGACACCCCATACCATCACACCAGCTGTGGGAGCGGTGTGTCGCTGTAAACGAAGGCAGGGCTGATTCGTTCACCACGGGGCCTCCACACACGAACACGATTGTAATCACTGCTCAAATTGAATCTAGATTCGTCGCTGAAGATGACCTGGTTCCATTCCGTTGCAGTCCAATCCCGTCGTGCGCGACACCACTCCAAACGGAGGCGTTGGTGGATGGGTGTCATTGGCAGCACATGTAATGGGCGCCGTGATACCAGATGTCCTTCAGCCAGGCGCCTTGCGATGGTTCGGGAAGACACATGGGCCCGTAGTGAAGGTGCTGCCTGTGTCTAGATAGCGGCCAATGAGGCAGTTGGCTCTACGCGTGCGTTTCGTATGATGTGACGGTCTTCTCGACGACTGGTTTGTCGAGGGCGTCCTGAGCCTTGTCGCCGTATAAATGACGTCTCTTCTGTCCACTGGTCCCAACACCTCCTCACAGTAAAATCAGAACGGCCTACTTGACGAGCTACTCGCCGAGCTGACCACCCAACTTCCATCATCCAGATGATTCTTCCCCTCTCGAACTCTGCCAGCTGCTCATATTGTCTTCGATGGCGGCGTAACGGCATATCTACTTCAGCGTTTTCTTTGCAAAAGATTAAGTACACTCAAACAAGCTCTGCTTATCTGTTTTGTACTCCAAGGAGAACGAAGTTCAACGTCCTCTAGTGGCATTACGCAATGCGCAATCACGCTGCATTTCTAATCATTTGCATATCTGGCTGACATGTACCTTCATGCCAAGTTTCATTACAATCCCACAATTATTTCTTGGTGCGCAAATTTTTATGGCAATGAGTGTATATTTTTTTATTCCTCTCTTTGTATGTATAACGCGTTCTTCGTTGGAATCTATGTTTTCTAAAATTTTTAAGTCCCTTTCATCTGCTCGGGCCGCACAGATGTTCTTCGACAGCCGTCCCATTGGTTTTGAGTGCAGATGATTTTCAACTGATTCCCTGAAAAATCTGATGACACAGAGAGATATGCTGGAGAGCTCGACCTGAGCAGAGGTGTTTGCTCTGTGATGCTCGTTTATGGGGCCACGGCCGTTGAATTTTTGCCTGTTTTGTAGCGCCCAAGACCCAGGGATGCAAATCTCAATTGTAATGTAGTCTACATATAGTTTTTTTTATTGAAAAATAAATGTAAGTTATTTGTAAATTAGGCTGTTTTGTTGTGTTGACAGGCATACCACTCGGCCCACTACGTTACAGCGTATCACAGCAAGAGAAATACTAAAATAGTGGGTGTCAGTGTTGTCAAGCGATAAAATGTTGAAACTGTGTTTAATTTTTTATAAATATTGAATTGAGTATGTGTGGAGTTGATTTATTTTGTGTTATACTTCAAACAGTCTTAAAGTAACATGTATTCCAGGATACAACATGTATTCCAAGGTACAACATGTATTCCAAGGTAGAACATGTATCATAAGGTAACACAACATATATCGCAAGGTACAACAACATGTATCCCAAGGTACAAAACACAATGTTGAAACTTGGGACATTTGCATAGATTAACAAAACAATTTATTTAACAGTTAGTGTTCGAGGTATATATACAAATAAATAAAAAATGGCAAGTTCTTCCAAAAGTAATGAATATAAATAGTTGATGGAAAAGCAAACTGCAGCTACATTATATAAACTCAGGAAAAATATTTCTTTAAAACCGTCCCAAGCTACAATACCTTTCCCTTCCAGATACTTGTTAAAGAAAAGCCTTAAATTTTTTTGTCAAATAAATTCCTTTGAATTCGGTCACCCACAAAAATTTTCACGCGACCCTTAAAGGGTCGCGTGAAAATTCAGTTTGCGCAACACTGTTCTAGTACATTCCTTACTTATCGTGGCGTCATCTATTGCAAACATTTTGCACTAAGATTTGTGTTTTCTGAGAATGCTCAAACGCAGTTACAATGTGAAGCTAGCTGTCTCAACTTAAAAAAATTATTGGGAAGGGGCAACCTTACGTGTTCTTTTCAATTTTAAGTAGAGTACACACAATTTCCGGAAATTAATTTTAATCAATATTTTCCCACTTGATAACTAACTTTTTAGGACTAAATCCTCTACCCATCTTAAATTTATAGTTGTATTGTTCCAGTGCGACGCGTTAATTAAAATACCTACCACCAAAACTACCTAAACTGTCGATTGGCCATACGCAGAAACGTACTAAGCAACTAGGTATTTGGTTTTTTTAAATTTACTTCTTACTATATAACAACACAACGGGCTATAACTAAGCCTGAGCCACCAAGAAGTCAGGAAATTCCGACGAATCCAGTAGGTCCCACGGGAAAAAAATACAGAAAATACTGTGATTGGACAAAAACGTTTTAATGTTTTCCCCACTAAAAGGCGATCGGAAGGTTCCTGGCTCGAATCCGGGTCAGTGCATATATATTTGAAAGCGTATGGTGTAGAGGCGGCTGGTGCACCTTAAATTTGTCGTGGTCGAAAGTCCTCACATTGGGTTGGTGTGGAGGTTTGAAGAGTGGAGTGCCAGCTCAGGTGTTGAAGAGTGGAGTGCCAGCTCAGTTTTCCTCGGTCCTTTCTCTTAGGTGATTGATCCCGGACCGTCGTAAATAGCCCGTTGCGTTGCTCTAGTACGACGTTAATTAAAATGATCTTACCTTAACTTACCATTGAAGGGCAAGGAGACTGGGATGCTAGGTCAGGTGTTTAACTCGTCATCTGACCAATATCCAAATGTACTAGGGGTATCCTCGGATCTTTCACTTCAGGATTGATCCCGGACCGTCGCCAATAGCCCAATGTGTTGCTCAATTGCGACGTTAATTCAACTACACACACTCTTAATCCGTCAATTGTTTTTAAATATCCTTTTCTCATGATGATTTTATTTTCAGTTATCGAGATAAAAAGGAATATCAAATGTTTTGCAGAATCAAAAAAGTAAAAGTTGAGTTGATAAGTTAAAAAGTAAACCAAACGAACAAAAGTGACTGACAAATCACTTTTATTAGACATCGAAAAATAATATCGAAATAATACTTTCTAACATCGAAATAATACATATTCCAATGAGGATATCATCCTTTTTAATCGTAGAATTTAAAGGTTATTTTCAGAAACGCTTCGCAGAGTTTAAAAAAAAAAGAAAAAGAACATGCTTATCTGATTTTCTAATCTTACGCAGAATCAACAAATTTGATTCTTTAGCACTGCTTTCAGTTACTTAACCACTCCGTGAATGATTCAATTCCTTGACCTAAATCCTGTTTTTCGCGTCTTTTCTTACTCCAGAAGAGCAATAAACTACTATGAGCCTTGTTTAATACAGAATGCAACATGGATAAGCATTCCCCTGTCCCATTTATAACGAGATGAAAGAGAGAAATAAAATTGGAGAAACATGTCTGAAACTACCACTGTCTTCGAAAAAGAGTTGAATCCATCTAGAGGTCCGGGAATCAAAAACTCTTCATCTGTGGTTATAATAAAAAATATGTACAACACTTCTTTAAAGGGAAAGAAGGCTTTGGTCGGCACTAGGGACGCGACATTGATGTCGATGTTTTCAAAACAACGATGTATTTACCACCGATGTATTGGAGCCGATGTTTTTTAAACATCGATGTTTAAACTTGTCTATATTTTTACGTTGTCTGTGTTTTATTTTTAAATGAAAAAGAGTACCATTATAAAAGTTAAAAAAAATAACCAAGTAGCATAATTTTCATAAACAGTAAATAGAACATACTTTTGGACCAAAGTTGCCAAGGTTGAAGGGTCTGAAAAGTAGGGATGCAACACCAATGTTTTATAAAAACATTGATGTATTTACCATCGGCTTATTGGAGGCGATGTTTTTTAAACATAGATGTTTATACTTGTCGATGTTTATACTTGTCGTTGTTTTTAGGTTGTCGATGTCTCTACGTTGTCGGTGTTTTATTTTTGAATGAAAAAAGCACCATAGTAAAAATTAAGAAAAACAACTTTGCAACTAAGTATTTGTCACTGATGGCGACATCCGTACCATCAGAAAGAGATTTTCCCCTAACTGTTTGGATAGTTAGTCAAAAAAAGAAGTCGGCTTAAACTGGAGAAAGTTAACAAACTTATTTTTTTTTTACAAACTGTAAATAACAAACATTGGGACATATAATAATTAAAGGCCCCAACATTTTTTATTTGCAGTAAGGAAAAATAAGCTTTTTTTTTGTGTTCCCCCCTCCATAAGTTGATAAAATATTAATAATAACTAACAATAATTATTGGTATGTACCTACCTAATTATACTTATAGTTAGTAGTACCTATTTCAAATTGTTGTAAATATTATTTTCGTTTGAGTTATTCAATTTGAAAATAAAATATTTGCAATTGTTCTTATTAATTTTTTTTGACTGCTTTGACAGTTAAAAAAAAGTTTTAGTTATAAATTAATAAACACGGCAAATGACAAATTAAATATCTCACGATAACGCCTGGTCACACACGGCTAATCTCTTCCAGGAGTTCCACCGAGCTATTGAAAGCTTTCCTTGGTCATCGAGATCCCCAGATCTGTCTCACATTGAGCATAAGCATGTCTGGAATATGCTAAGCCGTTAACCCTCTGAGTGGTTTTGAAGAGATATCTCGCCCATCTAGAGATCTGACCAATTTTTCTAATGACGAGAAATATCTCGCTATCAAGATATTGCCGATTTTTCGATAATCAAGATCTTATCAGTTTTCTTGTGACGTCGAGACGTCTCGTGCACTCAGAACAAGACAGTTTTACTAATGACGAGATACCTCGTCGAGACAAACACCAGGAGGGTTAATTGCATCATACCCGGAATGTAAGGGATCCACAGCAGCAGCTGTAGATTACTTGGGACCATCCTTGGAATTTAAGAGATCTAGAACAGCAGCTGCAGAATACTTGGCACCATCCCCGTAATATAAAGGATCTAGAGAAGCAATTGCAGAATATTTGGCACCATCCTCGGAATGTAAAGATCTAAAGCAGCAGCTACAGAATACTTGGTATAATTTGCCACAGGATAGCAAAATGGTTTTATCGGCGTATATCGCCACACCAGAGGGTCTCTACAACTTTCTAATATATGATCTTTCTGATGTAATTCTACAGTTATAAAGAACTAGCCACTGCATGGCTAGCCCGGCGTTGCCCGTGCCCGTGGTGTTGGTTTGCGCGGGCAACGCCGTGATGTAAGTTATTAATCTGGTGTAAAATTTTCCGCAGATTTCAAATTCGTTGAAATTTTCAATCTATCTTTAGCGATTCCGATTTTACGAAAAATAATTAACAATCCCAGTCAAAATGTCCTTTTATATAAGACGATGGTCTGGTTTCAACAGATTTACTCGTAAATAATTTTTAATATTGTTATGTAAAGAGATTATAAAAATTAACATTAGAAAAACAGCATAAGCAAAAAGAGTATTCAAACATTTATGACGGTTTGGTACGTTGACAAGTATAAAATCACAAATTTATATTCGTTATCCCTCACTGGGATAAGGAAATCTTGTAGACTGTAGTTTCCTTGGTCAGGAACATTCAATTATTTTGCTGATTTTTATTTACATATCTGATTCTCATTACCAAATATTTATATGTGTTGCATTACAAACACTTCTAACACAAGATTTGTCCACACCAAAATTTATAAAAGTCCCGAGTCTCTTTTTCAAATTTAAATCTTTCAGCCTATTAGGCTTTCAAAAACACGTCACTGGAACAAGCACTGACACACAGAAATGCAAGCTTACAAAGAAACAGTATTCGGTATTATTATATTTCAGACAGGACATAATGTCATGATCTTCAATTTCAGAGTATTAATTGGTATTTTTTAAATTAAAGGCGTGCTAGAGCAACACAACGGACTATTGACGACGGTTCGGGATCAGTCTCCAAAAGGAAAAATTTGAGGCCAAAACACCACGTAATTTTGAACCACGGTCACATGACGAGGCGACACCTGAGCTGGCACCCCACTCTCCAAATTTTCACAGCAATCTAACGTGAGGATTTTAAGGTACGACAGATTTAAGGCGCACGCACAGCGATGAGAGCGTGTAAACGTGGTGGCATCGAATCACAGATTCTGAATGTCATGCTGAGGAAGCATTTCAGATGGATTCTATCTGATGCCAAAGTTCAGCTGTACACTCTACCGGACGTCCGAGACGCCGACCGATGTTATCCCAGACTTGCTTAATGGGTGACATATCCGGGGAACGTGCAGGCCATGAAAGAAGCGGAACCTGTCGTGCACTGAAGAAGGCTTGTACGTACCGATCAATATGTGGATGGGCATTGTCTTGCTAAAAATACAGCTCCGGGAATGCGTTACAGGAGAGGTAGGACCTCGGACTCCACAACTTCCCTGATGTAGCGACCGCTGTTCAGGGTCCACACAGTTTGGAGTAAGCGGGATTGCACATGATATCCAATAGAGGGCCAGACCATAACGCCAGGCGTTCGTGCAGTATGACGCTGAATAGGACACTCCGGGAGAAGGCGTTCGCCTCTGTAGCGTCTGACAAGTACGCGTCCATCATTACAGACCAGATTATAGTAGGACTCATCTGATAAGACTACTTGTTGTCAATCTGTTGGCTGTGTTGGGGAGTCCATTGTAGCCGGAGACGTCAGTGGCTCAACGTCAAGGGAATTCTGCACAGAGGAACCATGCACGTAGCCCATAGCGCAGCAGACGTTGACGAACCATGGGGTAGACAATGACACACTTGTAGAATGCTGTACCAACCCACGAAAGGACGTTGTACGGTTCGTCTCCGCCATGCGGATGAGGTGATTGTCGTCCTGAGGCGACGTTACATTGCGTGGCCCACTACCGGGGGTTTTAAATTGTACGGTTCTCCATGGTTTATCTCTTCCACACACGCATACGTCACTGATGTGGCATTACACCCCGTGCCAGTGGCGATTCCACGATATGAAAGTTCACCCTCACGGATGCTGATCATGCGGTCCTTTGGTATCCGTTAGTTGCTCATACGGCACTGCGTTTTTTGTCATATATTGACTTCTAATCAATAATTTACAGCTTTCAAACGACGATACACACATTTTAACTCAATATTACAATGTTTTTTATACACGGCTCATTTGGAAAGTTTAGAGCAGTGGTTCCCAAAGTGGTCCCTACAGACACCCAGGGGTTCTTGTCACATCTGAGGGGGTCTGTAGCAAATTAAAATTAATTTGGGGGTGCGTGGACAACGTTGGGGGGTTCGCGAAAGTTTTAATATGAAGTCAAATACACTCTGCTGGCCACCCAAATTGCAACACCAAGAAAGACAAGAGATATCACAACAAAATTTAGTTTGTAGATAACATGTTGACCAAGTATCAAATGATTAAAGTTATAGACTTCTGTGAAGTGTGGTTCCTGCCAAAATCAGTAGCCAGAGTAGCCGCCATTGTTGGAGATCACCGCTGCCACACGCCTCGGCATTGATTCAAAGAGACTTTGGATGTGTTCTTGGGGTACAGCAGACCAAGCAGCTTCCACACGTTGCCAAAGTTGATCTGGTGTGGCAGCTGGGGATGTAATCTGGGTCAATCGTTGAGCAACCATGGACCACATGTTTTCTATCGGCGAAAGATCCGGAGAGCGAGCTGGCCAGGGAAGCAATTCAATCTGGCGATTGACGAAGAACCCTTGGACAATGCGTGCCACGTGTGGTCGCGCATTATCCTGTTGAAATATGGTTGTGGACAAGCCCTGAAGGTAAGGAAGGATAACTGGCTCCAACACCTCGGAGATGTAGCGCTGGCTGTTTAAAGTACCGGCAATGCGTACTAGAGGAGTGCGAGAGTGATATCCAATACCGCCCCATACCATAATACCCGGTGCAGGACCAGTGTGGCGGTGCATAACGCAGCTGTTCAGCATCCTCTCTCCACGGTGTCTCCAGACTCGAATCCAACCATCGTGGTGTTGCAGACAGAAGCGTGACTCGTTAGTAAAGACAATTTTATTCCATTCTGCCGTCCACATCCTTCTTTCATCGCACCATTGGCGGCGGAGACATCTGTGGTTCTGCGTCAAAGGTAGACGAAGCAATGGACGTCTTGCGGACAGACCACTCTGCTGTAAACGGCGTCGAAAGGTACGCGCAGACACTGGATGATGCGTTACAGACTGAATGTGCTGTGCTATGGTTCGTGATGTGGCTGAGCGATCCGTCACTGCCATACACACAATATGCCTGTCATTACGTGAAGTGGTGCACTGAGGTGGATGCGATCGAACACGTCGGTCCGTCGTACCCTCCTGCATCCAACGATCACATATCCGCATTACAGTTGTTTGGTTTCGTCCAACACGACTACTGATTTCCGTGAAAGATAATCCACAATCTCGGTAGGCCACTATCCTTCCTCTGTCGAACTCGGATACTTGATCAAAAGATGATCGCTGTTTTCTACGAGGCATAATTGATCGTTTTTTTGAAAAAACCACAAGGAAAACACAATTGCAGTAATTGAAATCGTCGAAATCTCCAAGCCTTAAAAAATGCTTTGAAGTGGCGCCACAGGCGCGCGTGATGTGCGTCTGCGCTGAAATTCTAATCATTTGCATATCTCACCTCCGTTAATGCATGCTGTAAATTTCATATTATTTGCATGCTTCTTTCAGGGTGTTGCATTTACGGTGGCCAGCAGTGTAATTGTGACCCCTTCTCATTAACATGAAAGTTAAAATAAATAGCAATAAATAAATTGGTAGCGAATTTTACGTCCTGAGTAGAATATAAGTATAGATAGGTGCAAAATACAATAATGACAATCATCGCACAAACATTACTCGAGGGATAAGTAAACAATCTGCCAATGACGCCAAGCATCGGGAACGCGCGAACTGCTTGTTGGCTCATATTGGCTGGCGCGCTCGATTCTAAATGAAATTACGACTACGCACGTTAAAGGGTAATGGTAATTTTAGTTAACGTCGTACTAGAGCAACACAACGGGCTATTGACGACTGTCCGGGATCAATCCCTTAAGGGAAAGATCCGAGGACAACACCCCGTAATTTGGAACCACGGTCAGATGACGGCACGTTAAAGGAAAAATATTCAACATATCACGCTAATTACGACAAAAAAAATCGTTACATACACTATCCTACAATAATCGACCGGACGCCAGGGGATTTGCAACAAATCCGACTACATGTCGGATTTATGCAAACCCATTTTATGCAAATCCAGTGCTCGCACGTGACCTATTGAGGTTAAATACTATGCGAAGTGGTGTAATGTCGTTAGTTCTGTGTGAAATTGTGACAATATATCGAATCGAAGGTAACATGGTGACTTTGAAAAAGGTATTATAGTTGGTTGTCACATTAGTGCCAAGTATATTCGCACAATTGCGGTAGAATTATCACAGCCACGGTCAACTGTTGGTGATGTTGTGAAGAAGTGGAAGACTGCAGGAGTTGGGACACGAACTGCACACGTTATTAGTCATCCCCGTAAACTGACCGAACGGGATAGACGTCTCCTGAAACGTGAGGCTCGTAAGAATCGCAAGAAACCACTCCAAATCATCAACAGAGAGTTTCAACAGGCAGCAGGGGTTACGGTGAATCACAATACTTTGCGGAATGAAAAGAAGTGCACGTCCTCAATATCCACGGATTTGTTGCCACACACAAACCAAACATCACCACATCCAACGAAGCCGGCAGACTCGCTTGGTGTTTGCAACGTCGCAACTGGACTGTGGACCACTTTAAAACTGTTTTATGGAACGACGAGTCACGCTACACGCTCTTCCAGTCGGATGGGCGTGCTTGGGTTTGTCGAATGCCAGGCTAACGTCTGTTGCCCGAGTGCATCGTTCCAACTGTCAAGTTCGGTGGTGGTGGTATACTTGTTTGGGGGGGGGGGTTCGTGGTATGACCTGGGAGCTTTGCATGTTGTTTCTGATAAATTGAACGCCGACGCCTACATGAACATTTTGGACAGTCAGGTTCATCCTATGCTCTAGCATTTTTATGGAATGGACGAATGTTACTTCCAGAAAGTCAAGCAGTGGTATCAAGATATGGATGTAAAACGTCTTACCTGGCCTGATCAGAGTCCGGACATAAACTCCATAGAACATTTGTGAGACGAGTTAGAGCGACGGTTACGTACCAGGGAACCAGGTCCAAGATCTACAACTGAGCTGGCGACATTCTTGCAGCAGGAATGGACATAAATACCCATAGCTGTGTATCAAAACCTTGTTGAAAGTATGCCCAGAAGAGGTGCTAGTGTAACTGCAGGGCGCGGAGCTCCCTAGTACAGTACAAAGAAGGATTGACAAAATGGTTCAGTGCGTAGAAAAGTCTTCATGCGAGTACTTAAAAATATCTGAATTCTTTATACAGCTTGACCAGTCAACTTTGTCGGGAAACAAAGCTTTACTTTTAGCTTATGTAAGATTTGTGTAAAAATTTTTTTTCACAATAATTGTTATTTGTCAAATTTTTGTTGACTGATACGAAAGGTGAAACAATATTTAGTGAATTAAAAAGATTTTACGATTTAAAAGCTATACCCTTGAGTAACATCCTCTTCGTTGTTACTGACGGTACTCCGGCAATGGTAGGACCACACCGAGGCTTTTTGGCATACTTAAAACAAGCTAGACGGAATGTATTACCTGTATATTGTGTCATTCATTCATCGACAAAATTTAGGCGTCAAAAATCTTAATGAACGCTTGCATGGCTCACTAGATTATGTCATTAGAGCAGTTAATAAATCAAATGGAATGCCTTAAATGAGAGTTTATTTGCTCAACTTTGTTTGGAAAATGATGAAGATTGTAATCGTTTACTACTTAACATGGAAGTTTGTTGGTTATCAAAGAGTACATGTTAGGGTCGATTTTATACACTCTTTGATTCAGTGTTGGAATTCCTGTAAAGTAAAAACAATGATTTGCAGCTCAAATTAATTAGTTCAAAAAAATTATATAGCTTGTGTAAAAAATGGTATAGCTTTTTGTCAAACTTAACGAAACCAATTTGAAGTTACAAGGTGAGCAATTAAATTTAATCAAAACTTAAAGTATAGTATAAATAATAATAAGTAAAAGTATACAAAACTTTTTCGATGCAAACAAAACTTGGGGAGAAAAGAATGCTCTCAGTTTCCAAATGTTTCAAAATTGCAAAAACGAGATGAAGATATGCTTGCTTATTGTCAACACTTAACGGTTCCAAACTGACCTCAGCCAAAGATTTGAAGACTTTCTTCACTTGGTTATCCTCGATGGAGTGTTGGGCCCTTTTGCAAGTAGAGCAATAGAACAATAGCACACAGGAGAAATTTATTGAGCTATCAACAGATGAGGATCTGAAATCAATGTTTGAACAAGGATACCACAAATACTGGTTACAAAAAGAGGTACCAATTTTAAATCCTGCATTATGGGTCACTGTACAGAAGCTATTGATTGCCGTCCCGTCTTCCTATTTAGTAGAACATGGATTTACTGCAGTTATGAGCCTCATCACGAAATAAAGAAACCGACTGAAAATTAGTGCTCGTGGAGACTTACGAATATTACTCACAAACATAGAGCTGAACATAAATAATCTCATATCATCCCATCAGGTTCACCCATATATATATATATATATATATATATATATATATATATATATATATATATATATATATATATATATATATATATATATATATATATATATATACTACTTTACATATCAAAATTCTTTATTTATATTTTATTTTTATATCACCATTTACCGGAGAAGATAATCCTATTTGCAATTACTGCATTTGCTCACTAACAGTAAAACACATTTTAATTGAATATTCTCATTTTAATAGGCAACGACTTAAACATTTTAATTCATATACTTTGGTTTTAGAAGACATGGTTGGAGAGAATCCTCATCCAAACATTTTTAGCTTTTTACATAACATTGGGTTTATCCATTACATATAATTTTATATAGTATTCATTTTATTATTAAATTTTATATCTGATTTCTTATCTTGAGTTTGGCATAATATGTCCCAGGAGGACTCAATGCCACAAAACCAAATCCAATCCACCATTTACCATTCAAGACATCAAAGTTAAATTTGTATGCAGTTATGTAGTGTTATTTCACTTGGGGGTTCTTGGTCAGATTTTTGCTCTAATAAGTGGTCCATGGGCATAGTAAGTTTGGGAACCACTGGTTTAGAGGTTGTTTCTCGGCCCACACATGCATGATCGCTTTGTAATTCTAATCATTTGCATATTCAGATCTGTTTAGCATTTCCTGTAAGTTTCGTTTATATTGCATGGTATTGCAATTTTCACAAACAGTAGTGTATTTAGAAAATTATTTAGGAAGAGGCCCAATCATCTCTCCCTGTCCTATCCTTTCTAATCTCGCTGTCTTATCTTATTGCATCTCCCTGTCCTATCCCGTCTTCTTTCCCAATCGTTTCTACCTGTCCTTTATCATCCTCTCTCCAACGCCATGTACCCCGCGTTTTTATAACAAATGCAATGTGTCGTGCGGATGACACGTCTTTTATTTTGCATATTATGACGCTTAAAGCGCCATCTATTGCTAAAATGTGGAACTATTTCTTTTCTTGTGGCATACCATTTCCCTCTTCTTCAAGTATGTTCAGTTCAAATTTCAGGTCATTCTGAGCAGTGATTCTTTTTTTACAGCTTTTTGAACGTTGAAATTTAATAAAATCACCCTGTATATATAATATTGTTTATCCCTTCTACATCTTGTAATGTTAAGAACGACGTAAAAAATAAAAAAGTATCCCTTTGACGATAAGTCAATGTAGTAATATCTCTACTATTATAAAAGGAAGTGTGTGCCTGTATCTCTATGTAGTGCCCTGACGAATCTATGGCACTTACAATAATAAAATATGGCACACGGGCAGTCCGAATTTTTTGCGATTTTTGGGTCTAGCCCGAATTTTAAAATTCAATCTAGAACATTTTAAAATTAATTTAATATAATTTAATTATTATTGCTTTCCTTTCAATGGCAAAAGTATAAAGAGATGACAGTTTCTAAATGTATTTTTTTCCGTTTCCGCTTGATTTTCGGTTCAACTATTTCATTGGACAAACAAAACAAAAAAGTTTTAACTGGAGTTATGAAGTTCTTTTTTCTCTCTCCTATATCGTTTAAGATAGAGTAAAAATTTCAACGGATTTGAAATCTGCGGAAAATTTTACATTAGATCGATACCTAAATTAATGATTTTCTTTAAATAAATTATTTTTAAATTGTAACTTTTAAATTTTTTCCTATACGAATTTGACCTTCTCTATCGAGACATCACAGATTCCATTTCCTGCCCTCAAACAATTCAAGCGATGGGAAGCAAAGCAATTAAAAAATTTTTTGACTGGCGTTGTTTATTCTTTTTTTTTTATAAAATCGGGATCGTTAAAGATATATTGAACATTTTAATGAATTTGAAATCAGTGGAAAATTTAGCACCAGATTTGATTTTACATTTTATTTTATTTAAATAAATAATTTTTCAATTGTAACATTTTTATTTTTGCAATTAGACAATGACGTCCCGACTTTTAAGTTCTTTGGAATCGTCTTCGTGATTGTGACCCCACGAAAAGAACTGTCACGAGCAAGGACAACTTTTCATTAGATCGATACCTTATACCATTTGATTTTCGTTAAATAAATAATTTTTCAATTGAATACTTATATTTTCGCAAGAGAATGTGACGTCACGTCGATTGGATCTTTTCACATTTCGAATTTGGCCTTTTATGACAATGATGAGGCTATCACGGCGTTGCCCGTGGTGTTGGAATTCAAATGGGAATTCATAGCAATCAGCGGGGGTTAACGAGCAGTGGTCACACCTGACCCCACGAAAAAAACTGTCACTAGCAACGCCGTGCTGGCCACGCAGTGGCTAGTCTCTAGCATTATAAAAGGAAGTGTTTGTCTATTTGTTTGTCTGTTTTTTTCGTGGGCGTAAAATCCTGACGATTCTTTGGCACTAACAGCAATAAGATTTGGCACACAGGTAGTCCAATTTTTTTGCAATTTTTGGGTCGCGGCGAAATTTTAAAATTTAATCTAGAAGATTTTTAAATGAATTGAATAGTTTTATTCTCTACCTGGTTCTTCGTCCGAACGAAAGAAGAATAGCCCCAATCTTGACTTTTCTATCCACGCGACCTTGGAACCATGCCATTTTTTCATCGCTTCGTAGAACGCTCAGAACATTATTTTTTTAACGTTTCCGCTTAAATTTTGCATGCGGAGAAAATTATTTTTTTTCGTTTCCTCTTCGATTTTGCGCGGAGAAATGTTTATCCAGCCAGACGATAAATCTTTTAACTATAGTCACACATCTTTTTTCCCTCTCCTAGACCATTAAAGATAGAGTACAAATTTTAACGGATTTGAAATCTGTGAAAAATTTTAGTTTCGATTGATACCTTAAAATATGATTTTCTTTAAATAAATTTTTTTTTAAATTGAATATATCTTCAACGGATTTGAAATCTGCGGAAAATTTTACACCAGATTAATACCTTACATCACGGGCACGGGCAACGCCGGGCTAGCCACGCAGTGGCTAGTATACTATATTTTACATACATTAAACACTGCAACTATAAAATAAGCTATCTACCAACTCACATAAGCGTCTTTTTTGCTTATCCTATTATAATTAAGTAGTAATAAAAAAGAGGGTGCGATAAAAAGTGAAGAAGCTCTTTGAAAGGATCGACTGTCAAAGAATTTTGGCGATCCCTTGTCTTGATCTAGACTTGGAGGTATTCGTTCATAAATATCGAAATATTGTCCATAAATCATAATTTTCGATAGAAAGTTGTGAATTATGAAACGATCTAATCGATAGAAGAATATCGGTTTTTGGACTGTAAACAGGAAGTAAATAACAGAGTTCAATATTTTCAGTTACTTAAGAAACAAATTGGGATTCCAAACCTTGATAAGATTTTAGACTTTGTTTTAAGCATTCCAGTCTCAAATGACGATATTGAAAGAAATTTTCACTGATGAGCAATAAATGGACTTATCAGAGAAATCTAAGAAGCTTAGAACTGATTAAATCAGAGCTAAAGTAACAATTAATTGACCACAGAGTTGTTAACAGTTTTTGAAATATGCACAAGGACAAGGCTACAAAATACTTAGTTCTGCAGCATCAGCGGACAAAAACACATAGATAGATCTGAGAAACATGAAATTTTGTAAATTTTAATTCTATATTATGACTCTGTGTTACATACTATGTAATTAATTGCTCTGCTTTCGTTGTCCATTCTAATAACATTTATTGGAGTGATCCTGTGCCTCTAAAAATGCGCAAATTTTGTCGCGATTACATCTCTCTTAGAGAATAGGATCCTTAACCGCTCTAATTTCAATGAAAACAAAAATTCCAAATTTCTGCAAAAAAACAAAAATTCCAAATTTCTGCAAAAAAAATTATTTTTGAATTTAAAACTTCGCTAGTAGGTAGGTAGTTAATTAACGTCACTCTGGAGTAACACAACGGGCTATTGGTGGCTGTCAGGGATCCATCAAGAAGAAAAAGATCCGAGGAAAACACTACGTAATTTTGAATCACGATCTGAAGACGATGTCCACAACTGAGCTGGTACCGAACTCTCCAAACTTCCGCATCAACATGAGGAAGCCACGACAGATTTAACGTGCACCATCCCCCTTGGTACACGACGATCTCTGGCAGGAATAAGTTTCGAGCTAGCAACCCTCCTGTTCCGAATCCGTTACTCTTCCAACTGGGTACTGGATAGTACGACTCAATAAAAGCCCGTTGTGTACCTGGGGGCTGGTGTACGTTAAATTTATCGTGGCATCAAACGTTTCCTGTTGGAGGAGTGTTTAAGTTAGGAGAAGGTCAGTATAGGTCTTACCATGGTTCAAAATTACTAGACATTGTCATTGGATCTTTCACTTTGGGATTGATCCAATACCCCGTTGTGGAGCTCCAGTGCGAGACTTTAATTCACCTGCTTACCTATAAAATGAACTCTTCTCAAAGTTTGCTGTATTTTTGTAATGTTATTCAGACATGTACAACAGATTTAACATTTATAAAGTCTAATCTTAAATAATTGTGAACTGATCATTATAATCCTGGGTCATTTTATTTTGGTAATGGATCCTGTAAGAAACGTGTAAAGTTTCATTACTTTAGACGAATTAGTTTTCGATGTATCGTGCGGGCCGTAAAACTATAACAATAACACTTGGGGAATTGGTTTTTGTTTCTTTGTTCGTAAACATAAAAGAGTTTAAATGATACTAGCTTCAGAGTGTTTTCCTTTTTCAAGTACGACATCCATACTATCAAAGTTCTAAATTTTAAACAAATGAACCCCAAAACAGATTTTTGCATAACTTAGAAACTTATATTTCCACTGCAATTAGAGCGTTTGAAGATCCTGCCCTCTAACAGAGATTTTGCGCACCTTCAGCGACACGGCCTATAACTTCTATGAATATTCATGGAATAGATGACAAAAACGAAACAATTAATAACATTGTACATAATGCATAGGTGCCAATATAGAATAAAAGTTCACAAATTTCATGGTTCTAAGTTCTAATCTATATCTATTTGTCCTTCGATGGTGCAGAACCAAGCATTATTTTTATACGTTGTGAAAATTTCATTAACTTCTTACCAGTAATCAATTAATTGCTACCATTAGTTCTGATTTAATTAGTTCTAAGCTGCTAAGATTCCTATGATTGGTTGATCTATTGCTAAGCAGAGGAATAACTCTATCATTATAGACATTTGAACTTGGAATGCTTAAGGAGAGACATAATCTTTAAGCGCTCTAATTTCAGTGAAAACAGGTAAAAGTTTATAACTTCTGAAAAATATTGATTTTTCGGTGAATCTTTTGAAATTTAGAACTTTGACAGTATGACTATTTAAAAAGGAAAACATTTTAAGGGGACAAACTTTTAGAACAAACTTTTGCAGTTACTATCTGATTGTTATCAAGTTTGCACACACATATTTTTCTACTAAAAAGTCTATTTAAATTGTTCTAAAATGTTAAATCAGTTGGAAGTTATTACATAAAACGTGGTTAAAAAAATTTAGAAAAGATTAGTACAAATTTATTAGGCCCCATGCGTATTACTTTTCCTGTATTCTCTAAATTTTATTTCTCGTAATTGATTGAAAATACATAAATAAAATTAACTCAATTTGGTAAGTGTATCTCTTAAACGTAAAGCAAAACAAGACTTTTTGTACTAAAGCAACTTACATTTTGCAAAATGGTTAGAAACATTTTGAATCCAAACTTCAAAATTTAGTAGCACAGTGAACTTCTCATTTGAACTTAAATACATGCAGGATTTCAAAGATTATCCAAAACAAATTTAAAGTAAATTCATTAAAAACAGATGAAGGGCTCAGGCGACATTTTGAAATCAGAAGAATATAAAAAATCTCATTCGTAGAAAAGCGCGTTTATATAGTAGTCGTACTGTATCAACTACATGTTTTATGTTGGTAAAGAGTACTCGCAAATAAAAAAATAATGTAACTCGGTAAAAAATAATCGTAATTGAAAAATTATTTTTGCCATCCAAAGAATTTAATGTCAACTGATAAAATTGAAATATTGGTGGTACAAATTACTTTGGTAATTTTGAAAGCCCATTGCCCACTTAAAGCTTCTAAATTTTTGACCAAAAAATTAGTCGCACTAGCGCTACCACTATGAATACGTCTAGGTATATCTAACTCCGTCAAAAACGATCGTAATTGAAAAATTCTTTATTTATCCAAATAGTAATTTAATATCAATTCATTTCTAACGCTAAAAGAGAACAAATATCTATCAATGATATCATGAATTTTGATATCAATCAATTTCTAACACTAAAATTGACAAATCAATTTCGGCGATTTTAAAAGTTTACAGACCTCTTGAAGCTCCTAAATTTACGACCGAAAATTAGTCACCCTAGTGCTCTTCTATGAATACGTCTAGGTATATGTAACTCCGTCAAAGATTATCGTAATTGAAAACTTATTTTTGTTACCCACACAGTACGATATCAATTTATTTTTAAGGCTAAAATTAAAAATAGATTTTGTGAATTGAAATATTTACTGTCCCCTTAAAACTTGTAAATTTTATGACCGAAAGTTAGTAGGCTCAAGCACTCCCTCTTGACTGCGTCTAGGCTTATGTAACTCCATCAAAAATGATCCTAATTGAAATTTTTTTTTGCCATTCCACAGAATTTAATATGAATTCATTTCTATTGTTAAAATTGAACAATCGATTTTGATCATTTGAATATCAATTCATTTCTAGCACAAAAATTAAAAAATCGTTTCTGGTAATTTTAGTGCTACCCTTATGAATACGTCTCGGTTTATGTAACCGTCAAAAATTATCGTAATTGAAAAGTTATTTATACCATCCACAGAGAGAATTTGTGATCATTTTTAACTCTAAAATTATTAAATCGATTTTATTGATTTTGAAAGTCCACTGACCTCTGAAAGCTTCTAAATTTAAGACTGAAAGTAAGTCTGTCTAATGCTCCCACCTATGAATATGTCTAGGGACATGTCTAGCGCTATCAAAAATGATGGTATTTGAAAAATTATTTTCGTTATCCACAGAATTTGATACCAATTCATTAATAACGCTAAACCTAAAAATAATCCATTTTGAAGGTTTACTGTCCTTTTAGGCTTCTAAATTTTTGACTGAAAGTTAGTTTCACCCTAGTACTCCCCCTATAAAGACGTCCCTGGGCCGAAATGAAATCTAGGCTACGCTACTACCCTATACGAAATGTTCTCTGACCAACATACTAGTAAAATAAAAGCGCAACAATGCGTATGAAGTCCAATCGACACACACATGATGGATAGCAGAGAATGAATTGTCTCCAATCCCTTTGGAGACGCTTCCACGATCTTCACCTCTTTTTCCACCGGCCGTGACTCGGGTGTTCCCACTTCCGGGTGTTTAAAGTTGGTCACGTGACCCAACTTGCTCCAGGTAACACGCGAGAGGTGGAATCTCTCTCTCTCTCTCTTCCAGCACATTCCTCATCTTCTATAAAATCCTCTCGATCGCCCGACTCTCACGACTTCTTCAGACACAGCCCAGTCAAACTCCTCTCTCCTTCTCAGCTTCTGCCAAGCTTCGGTCCCGTCGAAGTGAGTATGCACCTGATACGCGAACACATTGCTTGGATAATATGCACGCGCACCTGCTGAAATCTAACGGCTTTGTGTGGCCCGATATGCTTTTGCACCGGTTTCGATGGTTCATTAATTTGTCCTTGGAATTACTAGTGCTTTTTCTGAGTATGCTTTGATCTCGCTCTTTGGTTTCTTGTTCTTTGCCTTTGTAGATGAGTTGCGTAATAAGTAAATCTTCCATTTTTGGAAACGCTGTTTTCGTCAGATTCAATTATTAATGTTAGTATGACTAGATTTACTGGTGCTCGTTCTGAATGTGCTCTGCTCTTTACACTTATCTTAGTACAGATGACAGTTGCATCTAAATTTATATTAAAGTGTTTTGGTATTGGGATCTTTCTGAGTATGCTTTAAACTTTTTTCTTGTTCTTTGTCTTAGTAGATGAATAGCATAATAAGAATTGTGCACCAATTTTACATTTTCGGAACGCCTTTTGTCAGTGTCAATGATCCATATTAGTGTATCTCTTAACTACTAGTGTTCTTTCTGAGTATGCTTTGTTCTCGCTCTTAGGTTTCTTGTTCTTTGCCTTAGTAGATAAGTAGCATGCTAAGTAATTTTATTTAAATTTTTTTTCATTTTCGGAACGCTTATCGTCAGTGTCAATCATTTTTATTGTGTGCCTCGGAATTACTATTGTTCTTTATGAGTATGGTTTTAGATCTCTGTCTTTGACATTTGTCTTTTGCACATACCTTAGTTGCATTTACAGTTAGAACATTTATATTTTTATGTGTTTGGTACTAATGCACTTTTTGAGTATGTTTTGTTCTCTCTTTGACTTCTAATATTTGCGCATATCTTAGTGGCTGAGTAACTTAATAAGTAAATTTTGTGTAAAACTTTTATGATTTAAGAAACACATTTCATTAGTTTCAATGATTTATGTTAATATGTTTTAGAATTACTAATGCTTTTCTAAGTATTCGCTCCCTTTTTGATTTCTTATTCTTTGCACGTAACTTATTACATTAGATGAGTGAGTACCTTAAGAAGTAAATTTTTTGTAACTTTTTTCCATTTTTGGAAAATATTTTTCAGTTTCATTAATTCTTAGTGTCGTGGAATTACTACTGTCTTTCTGAGTGTTCTTTGTTCTCTTTGGTTTTTCTTTGACCATATCTTAGTAGAAATAAGTAACTAAGTAAATTTTGCGTAACTTGCATTTTAGTAATAGCTTTTTGTCAGTTCAAACGATTCATAACAGCTTGTCAGAATTACGAACGTTATTCATGAGCATACTTTATTATTCCGATGACTTCTTGTTCTCTGTGAAACAGCGATGAGAAACTTAATTAAATTTCGGACAACAATTTTACATTTTTGGAAGTGCTTCTTTATCAGTTATAATGGCTAATGAAATTAATAGTGTTGTCTCTGAAATTGCTCTGTTCTTATCTTTGACTCGTTCTTTGCGCCATATCGACGAGTAACTTTGTAAGTAAATTTTATGCAACACTTTCAAAGTCTGAGAAAGCATTTTCGATTAGTACTTTCCCAATGCTTTAAAAATTTCTACACACACAATGCTGTTTGGAAAAATATGTAGCTTATATATACCATGCTCAAAGGCATAAGTTGGTTGGTAGTTGAATCGAGGACTACACCTCGTCATTTTCAACCACGGTCAGATGAAGAGACCAACACCTGATCTGGCACACCTCTCCAAAATTCCACTCCACGCCAACCTCAAAGACGTAAGACGCGAATAATTCCAAAATATAGTCTTTTGTTAAAGAAATTAGGTCGAGCGTTGTAGTCCACAAACCATTACAACAAAAAAAATCGTCACTGACTTCTTATTATGATAGTGGTCATGGCCAGAAAGATGACATTTTTATCATGATACATCTACGAAGCTGAGGGTGCCTGGAAAACTATTTGGTGTATGGATTTGATATGATCGGGCCTTATTTGGCAATGGAGAAATGAAAATTATTGCTGAGACAGTAATATTCAAATGAGGGAACTGAAATGGGATACGTGAAAGAGAAAAATTGAGCTCAAAAATAATAATACTAAAGTGTTTTAGCTGAATAAAATGTGAGAGGCGTTAGGTGTGATATATATATTTCTGTCAAATGAACTAAGAGCAGTTTTATGAGCTTATCAGTTACCATACGATAGTCTCTGCCACGTTTATTCGCTGTATAAAGTGATAATGAATTCACAAAATTGCGCAACAACACGTATGCTATCTGCGTAAAATTAAGTCCACATTTTGACCGAAAGATTTTTACCGTTTGCAATTAAACGTTTTAAAAAAATAATTGCATCAACTCATCTCTTGTATCTTCCCGCTAGATTGGCGTGGTGTGGAAGTTTGGAGTCTGGGTTCCAGCTCAGTTGTTGACATTGTCATCTGATCGGGGTTAAAAAATTACGAGGGCTCGTCCTTGAAGCGCTCCCTTCGGGATCGATCCTGGACCAACTGTCGATAGAGATTTCAGCTTCCAAATACTAAAAGTGTCCGTTTTGCGGTTTTTACAATTTCACACGTGAAAAGTAAATTTATTTGCTTTAGCTTTAAATTAAAAAAATAAGATGCTGTTAACGCACGCCGGTGAATTTTAATTAGTTTACATTAAGGATATCTAGAATTTTAACTACTATATCTTATGGGCATATATCATTTTTATTTGGAAAAATCATAAGAAAGTAACAGCTATTTTTTATAAATAATTATTTTCTGCGTGCAAGACCATTTCATACATCTTAAATTTTACTTTAATAAAAGTATTTTCACAGTTACCCTTGGAACAACTAAATTTATACTCTTCAAGGTGCTCCCTGTATAATTAGACCTCGTGCAACAAAAACGACCTTAGAGCAAAAACCAAACCATATATTGGTTGCTTAAAAGTGACACACTAGAGGCGCGTTCTCACGAGTCAAGTTTAATTGACCGTTTATAGTTGATCAACAAAAAGTTGAATGAAAACAACCGTGAGAACCTTTGTTTCAATAGAGTTGATCTACTTTTTAGTGGATCAAGAAAAGTTTGAACCATTCAACCTTTATCGTCCAATTGATGAGTCATCCGCCATCAGCTTTCGAGTTATTTCCACGCAAACGATCTGTCGTGGTTTATTTTATTCGTGAAACAAAACAAAAGTGCTTTGTTATTCTCTAGACCAAGTTTGTATCTTAGCGATCGTTAACGATAGAGTGCAAATTTCAACGGATATGAAATCTGCGGAAAATTTTACATCGGTTACTTATATGTGATTTTCTATAAACAGATAATTTTTCAATTGTAACTTTTATATTTTCGCTTATTAAACTGCTGATCAGTTTCTATTGAAATGTGTGAACAAAAACTGATTCAAATTATATTCAACTTTTATCGGTCAATTAAACTTGATTCGTGAGAACGCGCCTTAAGTTAAAAAAATAGTTCCGAGAAACCGAAGGGGAACAAATTCTTCTCAGTTAGCTAAACTCACACAAAGTGTGTTCCCAAGATGAAATCTAACTTTTACCGAAAGAAAACGAGCTAATGGGCGAACGCTTCGAAAGTCTAATGATCATCACATTCTGGTCCAGAAAAAAACTAAAAACATATCTCGAAAATTTTGACGTAGTGTGTTTCATTTGCAAGCCGATGACATATTTTAGTTACTTACTCACACTTTCTATGTGTTTTTATTTTATAATACCCAAGAAAAACATTTAAAAAATCATACTACCCAAAATACGTAAACACTTTCACAAAAAGCAGCACTAAATATTAGTAATTACTAAATAAAACTATTGGTATCCTTCAAATTTCAAAGCCTACATGAATTATACTGCCCATATTCAACTAAGATCGTTCCTGAGGTATTGGCAGCTCAAGTGCAAGAACCTCAATAATCTGGCCGTTCCTCAAAACCTATTACAGTCTAAATAAATTGTGTCCATAAATGCTTTCTTAATTGAAATTATGAGCACATTGCAACACAAAGACCAAATCTAAAATTATCGACAAGTATAATATTTTATATCACTCGTTGCCTGCTCTTCTAATAAATTATTGTTAATGATGAATACTCGTGTTTATCACATCTCAAAATGTTTGGTCTCATCTTGCGGATCATTTTTTTTTGTTTCTATGTGTTTGGATTTTAATTTAGTAGCCTTATTTTTCTTAACTACGTGCAAGTGAAACCACCATTACATTAATTTATAAGAAAGAAGGACCCTGTTTCCAGTCGATTCATTAATATTTACAGCTTCAATTTTAGGAAATATCATCCACATACTTTGTACTTCAAAACTTTGCATTGCAAGTGCAAAAAGTTAATTCTCAGCACCTCTCAAGGACGACCCTTCTATCAGTTGATTCATTAATATATTTACGACTTCAATGTCATAAAAGATCCTCCACATACTTCGCTCTTCAAAATTTTGCGTTGAAAGTGCAAGCTCAGTACATCTCAAGGACGGCCCTCTCTTATCAGTTGATTAATTCATATTTACAAGTTCAATTTTATTAAACATCCACCACTTACTTCGCTCTTCAAAAAATTGGCGTTGTTATTTGCATCCAAAGGTGAAAGGCAATATAAAAAGTAATAATAATAAACCTTGCTCGATTTCAACGGTACGTGTGCCGTAAAATTGCTTTCAATCAAAGATCTATTAGTTAGAAGGTGGCATGTTATGTTTGCACATCTAACTGTTTCACTTTTAATGAATCCATTTCTTAATATGTGCTCCAGCTCTGATAGCCGAGAGCGACAAGTGGGTGCAATCATCCGTAACTTACAGCCTGAGTTAGGTTTCGGAGGTAACGTTCGAACTTAGTTCCTGTTCTTTTCTTTTTGTGTTCTCCTGGGTCATCGAAAACTCGATGCGACCTTCAGAGTTGGATTTGCATGTCGAAAAAGACCAACAGTTCTCTGAATAGGGAAAGGCGCTTTTCCACGCATGAAATATTTCCGGGGAGTTTCTTTTAAAACGTCTTCACTGGGTCCCACGCTTTTATCTTGCACTGAAAAGTTCAAGAGCAACTTTTAATGGATTTAGTTTCACGGAGCTGTAAGCGATTTTACCGTCTATTTAACATGTGAAGTTGCGCGTGAATAAACTCTTGCGTATAAATAGAGTAATAGGAGGTATCATGTAATAATAATCACTTCAAAATATTTGTGAGATTAATCATTTCGTCTGAAGATGCTGCCTAAAATGTGTTGGTTCGATTTCTGTAACCATTCTGGATTTATTCCTCTTTTCTGTGTCTGTAAAATTTGTGTGCATATGTTTATTTATTTAATGAAAAAAACATTGCTTGGTGCAGCTTGGATAATTCTGGCCCTTTTGCCATAAAAAACCCAACCATCCAAAATATGCTACAGGTTATTGGAGAATGTTTCGGTATAAATCACGTTCAAAACCTGGTAATTGCATCTATGAAGCACATGTAAGAACTGAATTCTGTAGTTCATGGTCAAGAAAGTATATCAAAGTTTAGTATTTAGGGTTAAGATTCTCCAAGTGGTTTCGAGGAGATATCTCATCCATCAAAATCTGAACAATTTGCTATTGATGAGATATCTTGTCATCAGGATATTGCCAATTTTTTTATGATGATGAGATAAAGATGTGGTAAGTTTTCTTTTAATGGCGAGATATCTCGTCCATCAAGGTCTGGTCAGTCTCACTAATGACGAAATACCTCGTCGTCTGATGTCCCATAATGGCTAGAAGACAACACACACTCAATAAATGCCGTATCGAGGGAGAGGGCTACCCGGGACTCAGCCCCCTGCAACTTTCTATTTTTGTCGGAAGTACCCTTTTGCAAGATTGTCTTGATCCTGAAATTAGAGAAGAAACTTGTACAATATATCCAGTCATATAATTTCTATTTAGCTCTTGAATCTGCATCATAGAATTTAGCTTTGTTAAAATTATTTGTAGATTGAAACAAGAATTTTTAGCAATAAGTACTGCCACTAATTCTTTGATACTTTTAAGTGTTTCGTAGGTTTGCACGCATTTTCCTTTTACATTTAAAAAAAATAGATCGAAACTTCATTCTAGTTTCTTAATTTAAGGTTGCTTGCATGTATGGAATGTGAACATAAAATGCTTTGAGAATCTCCCCTTCCCCCCAAAAATGTACTGTAGCCCCTTTTTTATGTTTCGGCTCCAGCCCCTAACCAACCTTCTGTGTGTGTGCTGCACTGAATAATAATTATCTTGTTTGCATGATAATGTGAGAAACTCATTATTTAACTCTAATAACTAACGGTTATTAAATCCCGTATTTTAAAGAGCAAATTATGCTTTTTATCCGGAGTGAGTTTTCAATTTGGTTCCAATTATCTTCAGAGCTGTGATACTTGTTTCTCGTTTCTAAAAACAAAATTATAAAAAACATATTAGTTCTAAACAGTAATAATGATATTGTTTGCATAGGAATGATATATTCGTTCTTTAGTTTCTGCAACTAACATTAAATTCCATTTCTTAAAGAGCAAAATATATATATTTTTTCCTGAGTGAGTTTTTAATATGGCGCTGTTATCTTCACAGCTGAATTTTGTTTCGTTTCCAGAGATAGAATTTTAAACAATAATTCACAGAATTCTAAGCAATAACAGTAATATAATTTGCATAAGAATGCGAATTTAACGAACGCAACTAGCGTTCACTTATTTTCATCTCAAAATGGGTAACAAAAAAAAATTTTATGGAAAAAGTTTTGTGTTTGGATGCAATTATCTTCACAGCTAAAAATCTTTTTCGTTTCCAGAGATAGAATTCTAAATAATAATGCATAGAATTCTAAATAATAATGCATAGAATTCTAAGTAATAGCATTAATATAATTTGCATAAGAATGTGAATTTAACTTCCGTAACTACCTCCCATTAAATCTCTTTTCAATAAGAGTAAAATATGTTTTTTTATGAAGTAGATATCTCGTTTGGATGCAACAATCTTCACAGCTGAGTTTTTTTCGTTACCGGAGATAAAACTCTAAATAATAATTCGCGGAATCCTAAGCAATAACAGTAATATAATTTGCATAAGAATGTGTGAACTTCCGCAACTAATGTTCATTAAGTTTCATATCAATAATGTTTTTTTATGGTGTAAGTTTTTTTCGTTTGCACGCAATATTCGTAGCTGTGACAGTTCTCTTCGTTTCCATATTAGCAATTACTTCGCACAAACAACAATCTCACATGGATGACGCAATGTTTCACCTGGGCCGACATCCTGCGTGCCAAGAGCAGGAGGTCCGGCTTCTTTGAGGCGCCAGTATCCAGATAGTAGGTCGATGGCCTTGCATGTAGGTCAATGGCATGAAAAATCAAGTTTGAGAATGACAGACCGCGGTTACTCAGATGAAGGACATGTCTTTTAAGGTGGAGTAGGGGGTTGCGATTAGGAGCGTAACCGAACAGGACACTGCTTTCCTCTTCGTTTTGTTGCGAATCTCCTGTTGCCATTCCTTTTGAACAGCGGGATGGCCTGACCTTTAACAGGAACCTGTGTCGGGGTCAGATAAATCTGGGTTACTATAAAACGGAAAAACCGAGGTCTGTCTTTGATGATAAATGGATTGCTGATAAACCGATGAAGATATCCGGATTAGTTGAAACTTGCTTGTGAAATTTCAGGGAATCTCCGATTTAGTTTAATTCGGATGACCATTGGATGACTGACTGAAATGAAATCAAGCGCTTATGATTACCAATATATTGACGGTTAGGGAATTTGTTGAAACATGCGTGTGAAAGTTTAGGGAATCTTCGGTAGAGTTTAATTCTCGTGTAGCTAAAATATGATCGTTAGACGAAGCAGAAACTAAATCAAGTTATTATGATTACTAATAAATCTACAGTTAGAATATTTATTGAAACTTGCGTCTGGAAATTTCAGGGAATCTCCGGTAGAGTTTAATTTTCATGATTATTGGACGACAAACTGAAATCAAATCAAGCCCTTATGATTAGCAATAAGTCAACGGTTAGATAATTTATTGAAACTTGCGTGTGAAATTTCAGGGAATCTCTGGCAGAGTTTAATCCTAAGCGTATTTACGATACTACAGCTGATAAACTGAAACCAAATCAAGTAGAGAGCGAAAATCTTTAACAGAATAGATATAATCCAAAACATGAAATGGAATGTAAAGTGAAAATTGTTTTTAAATACTTCATATCTATAAAAAGTAATTTTTATCGTAATTTTATCAGGGATTTAGAGCTTTATCAGTAGAATGTTGTTTTACTTCTTTTCAGTTTGGTAATTGTTCAATTTATGGATTCCATTAGGTTAATGAACTTTAAGGAGTACCACATTAAACCTAAATATATTTATTAGTTTTTGCTGATGAAAAAACATAAAAATATACTGTTATCACTGTATACAAATTATTCATTATTTGTATCAACTTTCAAATTTCAAGGTACTATTAATAACTTTATTTTTCACGTACTCTATTTTAAGTCTGTGTGTGTGTGTGATGTGACTATCATCTTTCTTACCCAGACCATTCAATTATAGATGTGCGAGATATTGAGTTGATTCATATCCCCAAAAGCTTTTCGAAGCTGTAGTAATACAGATATTCATAGTTACTTCTCAAGGGATTTTCAATTTTGAATTAAAGCTTGATGTCAGTGTAGTTAAGACCATAATTTATATTAATTTAAGTAAATAAACTTAATTATTTAATAAGAAAATGGAATGAAATTAATTTATTTAGTTAACTAATCTTCATTATCCGTAAAAAAATTTTACTGTCAATTTTTAAATAGACGATAAATTAATCAATTGACTATTTGAATAAAGTCAGATTATTTCTTTAAGCATATGTTAATTTTGTGTGTATACATATATTTAAGAATTTTCGCTGATTTTAAAAGGGATATGAGGTTTTCGAGCTTATTCCCTGAAATAAGCACTAAAAGATAACTGAGCTTTAGATGTTTCTTTACTGATAAAGTATTTAAAAAGATTCATACCGATGAATCAAATGCAAGTAAAAACAAGTCGGTTGTTTTTAGGATACATTGCTTTGCAGTATTGTGTTAAGGAAATCACTAAACGCATTTGACAAAACCTTTTAAGATCAAAGCTAGTTTAGCATAACGGTTGACCTCATCTTCAGACCTTTTTTTGCCATGGGATAGGTTTTAGTTCCCAGACAAACCTTGACCTTTAAAAGCCTCACGCAAATAACAGGTTTTCGTGAGAAGTCAAATAAAAGCCAAGATTTATCCCAGAACCTAGGAAAGCGCGGTTCGCTTGCGAAATTTTATACCACAGAATATCATCATTCAAGTGCGCGAGAATACTATTTTACACGTGTGCAGAACACTTGCTTTTAACAGTTTACCAGTGAAGAAAAAGTAATTTTCTTTGGGATGTGTGTTTCTTAGACCCTTGCATTAAACATTCAAAGGTTTTTTTTTATCGAATTTTCTTTTTCAATGCGCGAGTTTTTCAAGCGATAAGATTATACTTTTCATCGATTCAAGGATAATTTTATATGGTACTTTTGTAGTCGTCTCTGGCGTGACTCCAGGGGAGGAAACTTATTTGATTCTTCTGGATAAAACTGGGCGTTTTCAGACCGGACCAATTGTGCATTTCGAGCGCTGTGCATTACGAAGCATACAATAGAACTCAACTGGAGCGAATCCACCTAAAAAGACGAGAATTATTGTCATTCACCGTGTTCTTAAGCTTACATGTGCTTTTCAAGACATGTAGGATTCTTTTCGTGTTCAGTAGAATGGAAAAATTGTTTTATACTATGACCTTGATGTCATAAACAAAAAAATATTAAAGAATGGATCTGTCACACTCTCTTGCGAGTTCATTTTTACCCGTTCGGGACTTGCCTTCAATCGTATAACGCTTTCAATTCATTAAATCTTGAAAGATTAATCCTTTGAAAAGCACCATGGTAAAAACACGTTCTTTAGGAGAGAAAAATTTAACGATTGAAGACATCTTTTATGAATGTATTTTGCACATAACAAAAATATAGTTTTTTAAGCGTTGCTGGGGATTGTTGTTTTGTGCTGAATTCAAATAGGAAGCGCAAGGCGCAAAGCGATATGCGCTTTTTTTTTCAAGTTGAAATAATTTCAACTGTGATTGGTTTGTGTTTTTCGGTTTGCGCCTTGGGCTTCCCATATGAATTCAGCTTCACTGTCTAGCTAGAGCACCACCAAACATCAGAATAAAAATTAGAGAATATTTATAAAAAATCATATAGCCTCAATCCACCTAGAATGTTTATATCTATAGTTTGAATCATTCCAAGAAGATTCAACTCCAAATGTCCCACCACCAGTTAATCTTAGTACATAATAAAAATTTGTTTTCTAAGGGTTTCTGGGCCTTAAGGTTATGTCTCATCACCCAGCTAGAGCAGACGTCATAATTTCAAAAATTAGAATGCATTATAATAGTTCTAATAGAGCCTTAATTTACTTAGAATTCTTACATACATAGTTTTAATCATTTCAAGAAGATGGAATACTCATCTGTCCAAACACTCATTAAACTTTGCACATAGCAAACATTTTAGTTTTTAAGGGTTGCTGGGAGATGTAAATATACGATATTAAGCTATGAAATGCTTTATTAGTTTTTAAAATAATATTCTGATACATATACCTGAGGCATTGGAAAAGCATAAAAGTCTAACACTCTATTGAGCTATTAGGTTGTTTATAATTTCATTACCTTCAAGTTTGATTTGTGAAATACGTCTTTCTAAAACCCTTTTCACTGATAACATTTTGGTTTGTGAAAGAGGTAAGAATATTTTATTTTATTTTACTTACAAAGACTTTGTAGGCCATTAGATGGAATTATATATAGGTAAGTTACTTTTATATCACCATAAGTCCTGATTTATTTGGATTTGGGAAAGAACTAGTTCTGTAGGTATGTGTAGCCTTCTTAAAACAACTTTTCATATTTTATTTTGTAGGACTTGTTTTCTAGGGAGATAGTCCACTTTGAAATTTTGTCTTACATCTTAAAGAAAGATTTTTTGTTTTTAGCATACTAGAATTTTATTTTTTTAATGTTTATGTTGGATCTCACTGGAATACGGATCTGAAATTCGGAATTCATATTACGACTGCCATATAATGGATATTGCAAGAATACTGGATATAATTTTGAGATATATTTATTTTACGAATTATGAATCCTCGGGTATACATTAGGAGGCCCTTTTTTATATTGTTTTGCTATGGGGTAGAAAAGTTGCCTCTTACCTATAAACAAATGCTTGTATTTTTTATTCATTTTTATTTAGCGTCTTTAGGCCTCTACAAAGCGTTAAATAATGACAAAATGGATTTAAAAAAAGGAAAAAAAAGCACTTTGTAACGCGATTTTTAAAATAATTATTTTTTGATTTTGTAATACATAATTAATATATTTTTTAGAGAATGAAAAACCTCGTACAACACCATCCCTGTTAATTATGCTCTTCCTACCCACAAAGATAGAAATAATTATATCAAATGTCAGGAACTATATTACTAGACACACGACTTGCGTTGAACTTACTTTTTAGGAAACTGTTGCAACTGCAAACTCTTGAATAACTAACACCAACCACTGTACCAAAAGTCCTAACATCTTTTACAAGTTACCTTCAGTTTTACCAATAGTAGAGGGCGTTTTAACAAATTGCCTGCTTGTTAAACACGAACGTCTGACATTGCTCCATGCAAATGTGAAATATTTTCTTTATATTCTTGAAAGACGATTCATTTAAAAACAGCGAAAACTGATCATAGAACATTAGGGAAAATGGTAATCGGCTCAATAGAGTTTGCTGAAATGAATAAAATTTCAGAAAGTAAAAAATCTTGGTTGGGAAAGGGAAGATAGAAGCATATGGTGTTTGTAGTTTCAAAATATATCCCTGGCTGCGAAGTAGTGAAAAAGTATGTAGTGCTGCTAAAAGTTACCTACTATTACTCTCTTTCTACTATAGAGCCCACAAGTGAACCCAAACCTTCGACATGAAAAATAATAGAGCCTAAATATTCTAGCACAAATAAGTTAATCATAAATAAAGTAGCAATTAGGGTAAAGATAAGATAACTGTAAATGAAGTTAGATCTGAGATGGAGAAATAAGTTAAACTTCAAAGCACTTACCAGGGTGTGTAATCAATATGCATACTGACGAATTGATTCTGAAGCAGTTATTTCAATACTTAGATGGAGCCTATGCAATTCCTAAAATATACTCAGGACCAATCGGGAAAGCATAAACCAATTGCGATAAACTTTATATACAATCTAGGACAATATCTTGCGATTTATCAGTAGTGTCAACATCAGAATATTAGTTTAAATTTTCGATATTATATAAAAAACATCTGTAGTTATATCTTATGAACAATTTTTTTCAAATTTAACTATTTATCAATCTCTAGATTTATGAGACTCGATGGATTGCAATACTAATAGCTTCCTAAGAAATTACATGTCGTGTAAGAATCCATCATTGAACATAAAAATAATTATTTCAGAATTTATTTTTGGAGTTAATGCACATATGGAAAAGTGACATCTTTTCTTGAAAGAGAGAGTTTTAAATTATTTTAAAACGATACATGCATTCCTTTTACTTAAATGACGAAATAAAATCTGTATTCACCCAGTCACTCAACAAAATGTATAGCACTTCCTTCACCCTGAGAATATACTATGATTAGTGATGATCGACACCACATTCGGGAACCGAGACTAAGGAGAGTTCTCTTTTTTTTTAATATCTGGTTATAAAATTACCAAACTGTATTAAGTGTTCAAAGGAAATATCGAGGGTTGTGGTAAACTATTCATCATACTGTCAAATTGGGTTATTGGCTGATTTTTCAAGTAATTTTGTTGAAGAAAGTTTCTTGAAATTTTTTTTTAAAGAGTGTTATATAAAAGGGTATATGGATATTCATCTCATTAAGTAGTCCGGTACAATTTATTTCAAAATGTAACAAATTTTAAATAAACTTAAGCAAGAAGAATTGATAGAGTGGTAAATATATTAAATTTATTATTGTTTTCTTGTCTTTTCTCAGAATGAAGTGGATTATATTTGCGGTATTCTTTTTTGCTTTTGCATCTGCTTTGCCAAATACGGAGGTTGAAAAGCAAGGATCTGAAGCCTCGGAACCCGATCCTATAGTTGCAAGTGCCAGGGCGGCCCGCTACGACGAGAGGAAATTCAGCAGCAACAAGCAAGCAGCCCTCACGTCCAACGACTTGGACACGAACAAGAAGCAAGTGTCACAATTTTTAACATCGAAAAACGTCATCCGCACCTTGGTGAAGCTGATTTTCGGAAATGACGAAGAAAGTGCAGCCACGTCCAAGCAGATATTGAACATCTTCGTCAGTGTCCTAGACATGTTGAAAAGCACTCTTGGACAGAGGGCTCGATCCGCGACATCCCGAGGCTCCAAGGCTGTTCTGGGTGATGCAGCAACCGCAAGTGCCTCCCTATTGAAAGGTTACATCCGAGCATTCTTGACCAACAACAACAGCTGTGTTCAGAAATACCTCTGTGAAGCTAGTAAAGAAGCTGTTAGTGACGGAAGGGAAGTTGGATACTTAATCGCGCAAATTGGAGGGTATGTATATCGATTGTTTAACGAAATTATAATTTAAAAAGGTAATGAAAAATTAGCAACATACAATGTATTAACCCCTCGTTAGGAAAGCAGATGAAAACCGTACACATAGTAGTAAAAATACAAAACTTCAAAATAACGGCTAACGAAGATAAAAATATCATCAATGGCCATTTCGTAAGAGGTCCTCCATCATTAGGACAGAAGTGATTATGATGAGCGTCTTACTCCACCGTCTTACTAATCTCGTGTGCACTACACCAGTTTCTCAACCGCCGGAATCGGCCCTGTACCGATCCTGGCATCAATTATATCCAGTCATGAGAGGTTCTCCTGTGATTTATTATTTTTATTTCTAAGAATTTTAATGATTTATATTTTATAGTGGTAATATTCCGAGGAGAATACTATTCGCTCCCCCAGACCCATAAATAACACCTGTGTAGCAAATGTCAATGACTTATCAGCTACTACTAGTTTTCCATCACATGATCATGGGCATATAAAATGTTACCATTGGTCACTCAACTTTTATATTTCCTCTAATGCCTGTATACTATTCTCAAATCCAATAACACTGAATACTGTTTCTTTGCAAGCTTGCATTGCAATTCATAAGTGCTTGCTTTGAAACCCGAGTGACGTGATCTTTTAAAAGTAACAGGCACAGAGATTTAAATTTTAATAAGTATGAGAGAGACAAGGGTTTTAATTTGTTAAGCAGTCTCGTATTGAAGATGTTTACAACCCAACAAATATAAATTCTTGGTGATCAGAATGGATATGTCAATAAAAGTCAGCACAAATTAATTCGATGTGTGACATTGACCTGAGGAAACTACAATAAGCAACAATATTTGTTCAGTCCATATAACATCATATGATCGATATCCAACTTACATGTAATTTTGTCAACCTGTCACACTGAATATACAAGTCCAGTAATAATATTTATGATTATTCCATAAGGAATACTTAAATTACACTTTAATGCATGGAATTTAAAAAATTGGCAAGGGATTTACGAGTAAATTTGTTGAAACCGGTCTTCATTTTATGAAAAAAGAATTACCGGGTCCTCAAAGGTTAAGATAGATTATTGGATTTGCGTTGCATTGGAACAGCATAAAGGGTAGGAGACTGTTTGGGATCCATTCCGAACGGAAAGATCTCTTAACGTTTCTCTTCCCCAACTCAACCACAATATCTAATCGGCCCGTTGGTTTATACCTTCCCAACAGTTCGAAAAACTTTTCAAGATCCTCGAAAAACTTTTCAAGATCCTCGAAAAACTTCCCCTTGTAACCAACCCCCAAGTAAAAGAGAGCGATATAGCCGAATGGGTGATATATTCAGAATGCGATGTAACGAGGGTTACTGTACTACCTTAGGCAAGCCAGTCATTGTATTTGTTGAAACGAATTTCCCATGACTTTCCCATGACTTGATTCCGATGTAGACAGAGCAATAGTATAAATTATTGTCTCTATTCTGAATTGAAAAAAGAATATAATGAGTATTTCATATGCAACTGACAGATCTGATTTATTCTGCTGAAAGCTCGTTTACGTATAAAGCTAATTTCTAAATAAAAAAATTTTAATGATTTTTTTTTTCCAAGAACAGTATCATAATTATTTTAATAATTTCAATATTGCTAATGGTGGAAACTGGTTTTATGCGCTCAGTTTTTATGAAAGAACTCACAATTTCCAACTTGCATAGCGAGATCTGCAAAAATTAGTCAGAATTTATCATTAAGTTCGGCGATGAATTTCCTAGAAAATCAATTGTACTCGGTTTTGAAATCGAATGATTTATACAGACCATAAAGTAAAAAACTAGGATCTTAAGATATCTGACTAGGTTAAAAGGATTTGTGACTAAATATTCATATTAACGTTTATTGATTTTTCTTAATATTTTGCCTTTTTTCTTTACAAAACTGTTTTATTTTTTCTGTATTCTGAATAGAAGCGGGTATTTATCAATTTGAATAGATCTTGATTGATGTTTTTTTTAATTAGTTTTCAAATCTTTAAATTCTTTTTTTCTCTAATTGTGATTTTGAGCAAAATTTTTGCACAAGAAACGCAATAGCTACAAATGGTCAATTCCATATGTAACGGACGTATCATTAGACGATAAAAGCATTTCTCACAATTATATAATTCAGACATGTGAAATTTTTTTGGTATTTTTATAGAGGATAACTATCTCTAAAAGTATCACGAAAAACATTTTTATTTTAAAAACAGAAATTGAGGTAGTACATACAGGGCCCGATTTAGAAAATTTGGTATAGTAGGCACAACACGCAGGAAGGGGCCCCTCCCTCATATTATTTGTTCATCACAAAAACTAATTTTATAACAATAATTGGTACTTACGTAATTGACTGTTGACCGTTTCACAGATGTCACCAAAAAGTTTGAGAAAATCGTGACATTACTTATAACTCTTGGCAAAACAAAATAAAGCAGATGAAAATTAAAAACATAATAGTTAGATAATTAATGTAATTACAAGAATGTGATAGTGGGCGAAACGGTCGACGGACATTTACGTAAATACCCAATAATTTACGTAACTACTTAAAACTTTTTATAATTTTTAGATACTTTTGAAACTTAGGGGCCCTCTAAATTATGGGGGCCCTAAGCCCGTGCCTCACGGGCCTAATGGTAAATCAGGGCCTGAGTACATACTTTGAAGGTGTAACGGACGTATTCCTTTAGGGAAAAAAAATTGTGTCACTCAGAACACAAATGACGAATTGTCTGATGTTTACAAAGAAAAATCCTGAATATTTGTTTTTTTATGAATGAGGAAGATTGACAGATATTACAAATACTGCAGACAGCTTTAATTTTTAATAAAGATTTCAAATTGTAACGGTATCATGTAGTGAAACGGACGTATCATCTTCTGAAATATTTGCACTGCTTTATGATTACTTATTGTACAAAATATGTTACAATCATTTGTTACCATAAATAAAAGAAAAAGAATTAAACATTACCATAATAAATGGCAGAATAAAGATCATAATCTAAGGAGATTTTTAAACATTTCGTATTACTACACAATAACAAAACATTTTTAAGTTAAAAATTGTACAGATTAAAAAATATATCAGATGTCAATCTAAATCGATTTTCGATCGTGGGTTCATCAATTATGTCGCCACAATATCTTTTATCCGGCCAAAAAAAACTTTTGCCCAAGTCTTTGATTGTATTATGGACTGAAATCACTTGTACAGCAGCCTTTTTTGTTCCCCCTTTCTATAGTCAGAAATAGTATTTTAATTTGTCATGCCAAATAACAAAAATTGCAAAAAGGAACTTTTTTTTCTAACAAATTTGTAGAACCACTGTTCATGTTATACAAATGATGTGTTCGATACACAATACTGATACATCCGTTCTATATCAATACGTCTGTTACACATTTTTATAAAAAAATGCATATTTAAAAAAATATTTTTATCATACATTATTATGCCTGTTGTGATTGCTTTACTTCAATAATGTTGAAGGTATTTTCTTGTTACTAATGTTGTCAGAAAACTTTCAACAAAAATTTGTAACGGACGTATCATATGCAGGATATAGAAAGTTACCTTATTTTGAAATATAACACTTATTATCTTACATTTTTTTATCTTTTGGTTTTCTGGTTTACTTAAACTTGGAATTGCCCAAATGTATTATATATTTTTTAATGAAATTTGATGGGGTAGTGATTTTTATATTTGATTTAAAAAGCCTGGACTTGGATATAAGAGAGTTGTCTTGAAAGGAAAACTTTTTAGCGCTTTCAATATTGTGGCGTAAGAAAAAATGTCAAGAATCCATGTTTTTTTCCACATTAGTCCCAATATCTTACAGCTATAATGAAAAGGACCAAATTATTAAATCATATGAAATCAACACTAATAAAACTGCTTAGAAGTCTGAAGAGAAGGCACGAAACGTTTTAAGAAAATATTTGTTATAGAAACAAATCTTCAATATTTCAGAAATGCCGCATTTTTATACATTGACAATAGGAACCCCGGCCCATCGCCTCCCTTTGCTACGTCACTGTTTTCTACATCAGTCCTGTGACACTAAATTGACTGAAACAAGCATGCGCACCGACATGTTTTCTGTACAGAAACGGAGTACGCATGCGCATGACATAACTGAGTAGATCCTTCCATATCACGCGGTTTTTAAAGCTCACTTACATTTTGTACCTTAATACGAATCTGCTGTTCGTATCGGGATATAAACCAATGATAAACAAGAATTGGAATGATTGACATGTACAATCATTCCCGTACTCGTCGCTTATTGATTCAATGGATCTGATTCGATTGACGCGCAAGTGCTAATGAGCCTTGGAGGACCAGGCCTCCACATATGCACTACCTGTCCCAATACCAGGTTAGATGACGTGTCTCTCAGAAAATAAAAATATGTATTACAAATACTCTTATTTTTGAACCCTCTAAGTGGTTTCGACGAGATTTCTCGTCCATCAAGATCTGACAAATTTTGCTAATGACGAGGTATCTCGTAATCAAGATACTGCCGATTTTCTTATGATAACGAGATCACTATCTGATCAGTTTTCTTCTAATGATCGTGATATCTGAATGATACTGACGAGATTTCTCGTCAAACACGATCTTATCAGTTTTGCTTATGACGAGATACTTCGTCGAGGCAACCACCAGGCGTGTTAACTTGTAACGTCTTTGGAGTAATGAACAACTTTTTATAAACACAATGATAATATTTTAAAATTTTAAACGTACATGCTGTACATTCTTTTTCGAGGTCTTCCAACCCTATAGGACCCTCTTAGAAAGACAATCAACTGTTACGGATAAACAATGAAATCCACTCTGTACATATTTTGTTGTAGTTGAAAACTAAGCTTATAGTCGTTAAATGAAGCGATCAAACAATGCTAATAGAGGCTTTGATCTAGAAAAAAAATGGTAGACACGTGCGAATTCCTAACCATATTGATAAATAAGGACGTAATGCTATATTTAGTTCAAAAGATGGAAGTATTTCTCATTTCATAAATCTAGCTAGCGTTTACCCTCTGATGGATTAACACATATAATTAAGCCATGCAATCTGTAGTTAGTTTCCTTACATGACTTCTAACCAGTTTTGACATTTCCTATCCAATAGAATCGTTCCTTCAACCGATGGATGCGGCTATTTAGTCATTATGGTGTGATAAGGGGAAACACAATACTACACTACTCCATAATCTTGTCACACTCCGAGGGTTAAAATCAGAAGCGGCTCAATCCCATGATAGTACTTTACGCAAGTCCAACTTGATTGGCTAGTTTCACGGGCTTGGCTTCACTTGGATATCTCGCCAATCTGATTGTTGCAGTAACCATTTGATTTTGAATATGCGCGTTGTTTCGTAGAATTACAAATACAATACATACACTAGCGCCTCAGCGTACAGCGTAAGTGTCGGACAAGTTGACTCTGATTGGCTCCTCATATATATGTTGTATGGTTGTTGTTAGTAGTATTTCTCGCCAACTTATACTATGGGTACTTATACTTTTAAAGAGCTTTTTTTTCCATGACGCAACGATGGCGTGATGGCTAAAGTCACCTACATTCAGATTGGCGTCGGCAGCGAAGGATGACTTTACGAGTTCGAATCCAGCAGGCGGAAGAAATTTTAGATCCCCCAAATTATTTAAAAAAAATTCCAATTTAATTCCTTTTGAGTCTAAATTACTTTTCCTAATTTTTAATACCCTTTTTATATTTTTCCAAGCTTCCGTTGATTTTACATAAATAATCTAAGAACCACTCCTGAACTCACTACCAGCTGATATTTTCCCCCCCTCTGCCGTCCCCTTTGCTTTAGGATGATGGTTTCGTATCCACCCCTAGCTTAGGACCATTCTGATGTAACAAAAAGCATACATAAAACACTAACTTATATAATTATTAACTTATATAATAAAAGGATACAATTTTCGGCTCCCACCTCTACCCACCCATAGCCATGGATCTGAAAAGAAAAGAAGAAAGCAGAAAGGAAGAGATAAATTGCCTACAGAAAAATTCTCATGACATACGTATCTAGGTCATGTGATCCGATTAGCCAATCAAGTTGGACTTGAGTAAAGTACTATCATGGGATTGAGGCGCCTGTGTTAAAATCTAGCTTGGATACTTATGTAATATCTTCTGATGATATCGAATCCAAAAGAGGTTATTTCTTTGTGAATTAATGTAGCTAAACCTTCTCTTAATTTAGAAGGCGACAAATTATTTAAAATTGCACATTTTACTTTTAACAATTCAAAGTCTTCCACCCCGTGAGTCTGGTAAATGCCAACATTGCCGATCAGACCAATCATACAAGCCAGTCCGTAAGCGTATCGTGTACTCCATTCACTTTGCTTTTCAGATTCTGTCTGTCATATGCAATGGTCTAGACTGATTCACTAGGTTCCGTTTGTTATGTGGCATGGTCTAGACTGGTATACGACGCTTTGCCTGTTATGTGGCATGGTCTAGACTGGTATACGACGCTTTGCCTGTTATGTGCAATGTCTCAGACTAGTGCACGGAGCTCTTCTTGTCACGTGCGATGGCCTAGAGTGGTGCAGAAGGTTCTGCCTGTTATGTGCGATGATGTAGACTTGTGCATGAGGTTCTACCTGTCATGTGTGCTGGTCTAGACTGGTACATGGAGCTCTTCTTGTTATGTACGATGGTGTCTAAACTGGTACATGGGTCTTTGTCTGTTTCTAAGAGATGGCGGACTGGTGCACGGGGCTCTTCCTGTTATATGCAATGGCCCAGATTGGTGCATGGAGCTTTACCTGTCATGTACGATAGCCCAATCTGGTGAATGGGGATTCGCCTGACATGTGAGACGACCAGACTGGTGAACACGTTTATTAGAGATTTTTTATCTAACACAGAATTTAAGACGTATAAAATGTGAATAAAAGCAAAAGATAACGTTTTGAAAATTTTGTTTCTTTCGTTACAGATATGCAGCAAGTTACGCTTTGGAGAATCAAAAATCTGCCGCATTCCAAGAAAATTATGCTGCTTCTCGCAGAGGCCGAAGTGGCGAAGATTGCAAATCTGTTTATCAGGTGTGCAATGAAGTCGAATGAGACTTTAGAATGGAACTGAAAAGAATCACTCAAGACTGAAATTTGTTAGCTGGACTGACGAAATTCACTTCATTTTGCACTTACTATGGACTTTTATGCAACAAATACACTGTGGTGCGCCGAGAAGCTTTTTACACATCAAAAATTCTTATATTTATTTATTGCACCTTCGTTCCACCATATTTTTTAAGTTCACGAAGCATTTTAAACAGTGTTAATGTCTTTAGATTTGATGTTTTTTTATTAAAATCTTAAAAAATACTGTTTCTTTGTTTTGAATATGACGGATACCACCCATCAATGAATATTTTTAACGAATGCACTCTTGAATTACTTGGGTTGTTAAGATTACACGATATTAATATTCGCACTTTTTTAGAAGAATTTTATCCGGTGAAAACAAATCGAATATCATATAGCTTATAAAAAGTTAATATGATATATACACTTATCAATTAAACTTACAAAGTTTAAAATGCTAAATCCTGAGTTCAGATTTTTGATGAGAAATATATTCAGTGTAAACAAACCAGACGAAAAACGGTTATTTTACTTCCTGTTAAGCAAATGCTTTCGCATGGTACAAATCAAGGTTACCTTAAAATGTAGTTTATCACAATTTTTGGGTCGCGGCGAATTTTAAAATTCAATCTAGAACATTTTAAAATGAATTTAATGATATTTAATAATTATTGTTTTCTTTGGAATGGCAACCGCATAAAGATATGACAGATTCTAAATTTGTTTTTTTCCGTTTTCATTTTGTGCAAAGGAATGATTTTCCAGCAGAGGATAAAAAAATTTTTACTTTAGTTATGTAGTTCTTTTTTATCTCCTAGACCGTTAAAGTTGGAGTAAAAATTTCAACGGATTTGAAATCGGAGGAAAATTTCACTTCAGATCGATACCTAAAATATGATTTTCTTTAAATAAATAATTTTTAAATTGAATATATCTTTTATATTTTCGCAAGAGATTGTGACGTCAAGTGAACTTTCTCTTTCTTAAAAAAATCAAGCAGATTGCATCTTCTGCCATTCGCGTTAAAAAAAAGAAACAGATTACGTTTCCTGTCCCATTCCATTTCAGCGAATGAGAGCAAGAAATAAAAAACAAATTGACTGGGATTGTTAAGTTTTTTTTCGTAAAATCGGAATCGCTAAAGATAGATTAAAAATTTCAACGAACTTGAAATCTACGCAAATTTCACTTTAGATTGACACCTAAAAATATGATTTTCTTTAAATAAATAAATTTAAAATTGAATATATCTTCAAGGGATTTGAAATCTGCGGAAGATTTTACTCCAGATTAATACCTTACACCACGTGCACGGGCAACGCCGGGCTAGCCACGCAGTGGCTAGTAGATTATAAATATTTCGTTCAATCATTGAGTTCCATCGCTGTAAGCCAAGTTTCTGGTGACAAAATAATTTTTAAAGTACTTCCAGCCGTCAGTTATTTCTTAAATGGATGATTCTGATTTGAAAATCCAAATTTTAGCACTAAATTTACCGACTATTTGTAGATCCTATTTTTTACCCAAACGGATTAGCTGACCCATTTTCCATTTGGATGTAGGTAGCAATGGAATTAGTGCGTCAAATAATAAATAAAATTATCTTTAACTAATAATTTAATATGCTTACATACAAAATAACAAAAATTCAATAACCATAAATAAGGTATTTTTTTAAACTTTTTATTCAGCTTAGTTCCACTTTTTTTGAGTACGAGGGGGCTCCACCAAACTTCTCGCCAAATAAAAAGAAATAGTTTTCATGGCAATTGTTGCTACGATAAATTTGATATCTGGCAAACCCGACAGTCAAAAATACAACCCTATCTGCTTCAGTAACCTGTTCAGCGAAATAAAAAATACGAAATTTGTGTGACCAACATTTGATTGCATCGAACTTATTTATGAACCAATTTTAAAAATAATTGTACCATAAGAAAAAGAACATTCTGAGGTATACTGCGATATTTTCAAAATTAAAAACTAATAGTAAGAAGATATAGATATGACAGTTTTAGTTTTGTATCGGAAATTACGATCTGAAAGTTCCGAAAATTGTGTGACCAACTTTTGATTGCATCGACTTTATTTATTAACCAATTTAAAAAATAATTGTACCATAAGAAAGAGTATAATGTAATGTATTCAGTGATGTTCTCAAATTTAAAAAATTAATAAAAATTTATTTATTAACCAACCGACTTTATTTATTAACCAATTTAAAAAATAATTGTACCATAAGAAAGAGTATAATGTAATGTATTCAGTGATGTTCTCAAATTTAAAAAATTAATAGTATTAAGCTGTAGATATGATAGTTTTAACAAACAGTAGCGAAAATATCCAAATATTCCGAATTTTGTCTGACCAACTTTTGATCGCATCGAACTTATTCATAAACCAATTAAAGAAATAACTATACCGTAAGAAAGAGTACATTCTGAGGTATACTGCGATATTTTCAAAATTAAAAACTAATAGTAATAAGATATAGATATGACAGTTTTTAAAAAAATAACGAAAATGTCACGATTTTTCCCAAATTTCAAAAAAATATTAGCAAGGACCAAATTGAAATTTCTAAAAAAACTCGAAGAGCTGCAAAAATTTACGTTAAGAGGTACTTTAAAAAAAAAACTCACGGCTGAAGACTGAAAATTTGTACGTGTTTTGCTCACTCGCGGAAGAAATTTCGCTTTTTCAACTTTGACACTTAATAAACCCTAAACCAATAACCGCATCGGAAAAAGATCTTTACCATTGTCCAACACGATGCAGAACAAACCATGTTAATTTCATATTTTTCTGATTCGTACTTTCTCGAGAAACCGTCTAAGAATCGAGCTAAACAACAGAGTTTTCAATCCTGCGACTGCGGCGGCGGCAACTTTTTTTTGATATAGAGAGATTCGATAGTAAAATATCAATTCATTTGCCGTATTTTTACAAATGCAAGTGTATTTTACAAATAACGTTCTTCGAACATATTTCTCGGCACAGAGATTAATTAGTACTTTTGCTTAAGCTGGCGGATGCTCTGCTACCATATATATATTAGTCCCTTTTTCCTCAAGTCCTTGATATTCACTAACAAGTACTGATTCAAATAAGAATTATTTCCTTGAAATATTTCTGAGTGATCCTTCCTCCCTTTCATTTCTACCCTCGCCTACCCCTCTGCTTTATGCTTTTTCTTTATGCTCATCGTGCTGTCTGTCTTGTGTTTGGTGCAGCTTGCCCAAATATGGTCCTTGCGCCATAAAACCCGAATAGAACGCAACCACCTTGAAATATTTTCACCTGCTGTTTCATTGTGTAAAACACCCGGGTTTTTATTCCAGCTGTTGGAAGTTGAGATGTTTTGTTACTGTTAAAATGAATGATGCAGAAAACTCTTTACAGTGATCTATAGGCTTATTATTTTGCACAGTATTGTATATGGAATGGTTTTAGAGTTGATAATGTTGCAAAATCGCACAAAATATTAAACTGAAGGTCAAATGAACCGTCTCGGTTACAATAGGTACACTTCATACGTATATCGGATTTAATTTTACTATAATTAATTTTACAAACATCTCAGGAAAATTCGCTAAGTTAATTGGGGAGAAGCGATAAAACTTAAAAGTAATTTTAAGTCAGTCTTAAGACGGGCCATTGACCAGTTTTGTAAAATTAGTGTTAGTTTTCCAATTTTGGATTAACATGGTAAGGTAATCAACTATCAAAGAATTATCGCGTTTGCTCTTAAGACATTATTACATGATATTTAAACTGCTTCTAATCATACAAAATGTAGACAATTTTATAGGTAGCCTTGAAACGTTTTCTAGATTTTAAGCAACCGTAACATTTTTTGCAATGGTTAATGAATCAGATTTATGGAAGAGGTATCTAATTGGGGTGACTCGCATAAGAAAAGCATGCCAGCTGCAGGATTACGAGGAAGAGAGAGACACGTGTATATCGTTGAATATTTCTCTATTACCAAAGATGAAATAGAAAAAAATGCATCGATATAAATCAACGTGATGGCTCTCTCAAAGGTTGATTAATTAAACTCACAAAAGATCACAATCTTATCAATTTTATGTTTACTTGGGAAGTAAAAACTCCTACTTTCGTTCTAAAAATCTATCTCTCGAAGAACGAAGAAGCAGTAAACAACTATGAGTACATTGACCTCGTGGGAAGCTGAAAAACTTGATATAAAACTTTCAAAGAAAAGAACACGTGGAATCTGGAAATTCATAGCCTTTCGTTCAAGGACTTGAGTCCAAAGAATCTGTTATTGCAATTCATTCATACGAGTCTGTTATATTTAAAGCATAGTTCTCGCTAGGAGGTTATGAATGAAGATACGAAAAGATCACTAGAGAAATTCGGGTCCGTAAATCACAAGGGTTGCAGTCTATAGTAAACACGGGTGACGAGCTCCCGGAATATCCAAGAGATATTTTTCTGCTTTCGTTCGTCCCATATCATTCTATTCCTGTCCCTCTTCTTTCGCTTACACGACATATTTTACTTGAAGTTATATCTCTTGTGTTTGGTGCAGCTTGAACAAATATGGCACAAAACCCCAAAACAACCAAACAACCTCATGAACAGTGTCTTTTTAATAATTACCTTAACTCAGGGCTTGAAATACTCGGGTGCACAGGTGCACTGTGCACCTGAAAATAATATTGTCCACCTAATTTTTTCCCTCTGGGTGTACGCAGCGCATCTATCGTTAAAAAAAAAAGAGGGGGAAACGTATTTTATGTGTTATTTTGATGTCTGAAACAAAATATTAGTATCGACCTCTCTCGCTCTAAAGTCCTAATACACACTATGCTAAAACTTTAATCCAGAAAATGCTATGTTGCAATGAAGGAAAAATACAAAAAGAAGGATGGACACTAAACCTTATGCGTAAATATCTGCCAAAAACGTAGACGTTTCTGATTTCCCACCAATGTCAGATGATGACTGAATATTTGTAAGTAATAATTTCGCATATAAAAAAATATTTAAATATTTTTATTTACTATCTACTTGTAACATATCCAAACATAATTTTTTCATAATTAATAAAGTAGTTTAACATAATTAATAAAGTAGTTTACATTACATAAATGCTCTTATAATACGTTTTTTTAAATGTGCACTTAAAATATAATCTGTGCACCTAATTTAAAAACGTAGGTGCGCAAGGTGCACCTGTATTAAAAAATCTATTTCGAGGCCTGCCTTAACTCTCTTGGTGGTATTCTCTATGTAGTATCTCGTCATCAGCAAAACTGATCCCATCTTTATGGACGAGATATCTCGTTCATCAAGCTCTCGTCACTAGAAGAAAACTGATCGGATCTTGATCTTGTCATCATGAAAAAATCGGCAGTATCTTGATGACGAGATATCTCAAAATTAGCAAAATTGGTCAGAGCGTGATAGACGAGATGTATCATCGAGACCACTTGGAGGGTAATCGCGATATGGGGTAAAAGTTGCAAACTGAATCGAATGTAAGTTAAGGTAAAAATCTCCATTGATATTCTTTCTAATTTAATCTATTAAAATATTCTTCGATATTGAATAAAACATACGAGGTAGGTATCTGAATTAACGTCACATTGGAGCAACACAACGGTCTTTTGGCAACTGTATGGGATCAATACCGAAGGGAAAGAACCGAGGACAACATCACGTAATTTGGAACCACGGTCAGATGACGAGGTCACACCTGAGCTGTCCCCCCACTCTACAAGCTTCCACACCACGCCAACGTGAGGACATTTGAGATAACGACATATTTAACGTGTACCTCCGATAAATGTTTCGGCATTTAAGGTCGGAGGTCAGTGGCGTTGACTTCTGAATCCGAGCCGTTGCTATGGACGTTAAATCACAGCTAACGAAATGCATATGACCAGGTCTGTAGTGGAGGGTATACGGCGGTATATGCCGTATACCCTCTGGTTTTTCCAGCAAATTCCGTATACCCTCTGCTTTTTATTAAAAACTGCGAACACCGCTTTGTTTTTCCTAGAAATCACGCGAAACGCAGATATCTGTAGAAGCAAAAGAATTCAAGAAGAAAATAATTATATTTCAAGATATCACCTTGGTACATAATTCCAAATCGTACCTATTAATCAAAAGCAATTCATTCAAAGTACTGTCGATAGAATGAAATTCAGACTTCGTTAATGAAGAAAATGTTTTGAAGGATATATCCAAGCTTGATCCAGAAAATATAAATACAGGGGATATTCGCCATGTAGTAAAGGAGGTAAAAAGGATATGTTGATGTTTTGATATAGATGAAATGTGCACTATTCAGGGTTTGAGGGACCAATGAAAACGCCCACGTTGTTCCAGAAAAATGAAAGCCTCTTTTAAGAACAATTGAAATATTACCATGTTTCATTGCCGTTTACGAGAGCGGGTTTAGTTTAATGAATACCTCTACCCGGTCCTTAGAAAGGATTTCCTACATATATATACATGTATGTGTGTGTGCGTGTGTGTGGAAAGTGTAAGTAATAAGTACATGTATGGCCTCCCCATGGAAAAAATTCTGCGGGTATCAGAGTGTACCATACAAAGATTATACCATCAGAGAGTATACCATGGGGCCCCTGCCTATACTAGTGCAGGGTATCCCATGGTATACCCTCTGATTTATTTACTGTTAGAAGTTGGCGCCAATTTATGGCAAAGTGCTAATTTCTCGCCACCTTTCTTAACTTTTTATATCTCGGCAACTGTATACATTTTTAAGCATTTATTTATACGAACCTACACTTCAACTTTCACACTTATTCTAATTCAAGATATATTTTTGTGATTGGCTGATTGAAAGTTGAAGATGTATGGTTATGTAAATTACTTAACCTATATATACGCAGACAAGTGGATATGCTGCATCATAGATGGTGAGAGTCAGATATATTCGATCTTGTTGATACTGCTTGCACGTTATCCCAGTCTGTTTGGCGGATAACGTTCTTTATTTTATTTAAATATGTTTTTAGTTTAAAGTTTAATAAAAACTTTATTTTATTCAAGTTTGTTTGGTCAACCTTCTTTTAGTTAGTTTTATAGACTAACTGGTTACGTCCTCGGACCCACTACTGCTTCACATACTGCTTGTTGGGTTACGATCCATTATATCGCTCCAATATTTACGACTAGATCACTGCATATGACGGCCTTCATCACTGATCATTATTTAGCATAATGATTATTATTGAGCTGATCATATGCTAGGGGGAAAGAAGTATGCATTTTGTTGAATGAGTGGGTGAATAACAGAACAGCTTTTATATTGTCACTTAAATATGATGCATGGGGACATCCATCAATCCATTCAAATTCAGGCAATGAAAAATAAAATATTCTCCTCGCCATCTTCAATATTTCCTTGTCTTATTTTTTAATTCAGTGTATGATGGATTATGCGACATTCATTTTTTTAAATAACTTTTTCGTGGAAATGATACCTATTTAATGGCGATTAAAAGTATTCAATTTGGCTTCTCAGGAATGTTGTGTAACGCTTAAAATTTTGCTAAGCACAAATTATTATCGATAAACTTGTTTTGTTTCTGTTCGTGATACTTAAATATACTGTTCCTTAGAATAAGCAAAAAATATTTTTTTTAAATGGAATGGTTTTTAACAATTTATTATAAGACTTGCTTAAGTTTGGTCAAGGTTTTTCAGAAAGAGTCACTGTTAAAATTTCTGAAAATGTTTGCTTAAGCTCATTAGAATGTTGTTAATTTTAGTCACCTATATTGCTAATGCAGTTTCTCAAAGGTTGATTTTTAACAGCCCTCAACGTAAAAAAACGTCGAGTTTTCAACTTTTGACTCACGCTCAAAGCCGAGTTCAATGGTATTCCTCCATTCAAATACTTCCTTGCTTGCAGTTACAGCTTTTTCAATGCAATATTTTCACGCGGTTCATTATTTCTCTACATATATCAACGTTGTGGGGTATCTGAGATTGTCGATAGTTTTATAACTATAGAAATAGTTTAAAAAAGCTATCAGTCAAAATCTCTATTTCCTGTTATTGACAGGGGAAATTATTTTTCTGTTTGTTTCCTGAATTCAAAGTTCTGACGAATCTATGGCACAAACATTAATGGGATTTGGCACAGAGGTAGTCCAAATTTTTTGCAATTAAAGGGTCGCGGCGAATTTTAAAATTCAATCTAGAACATTTAAAAATGAATTTAACAAAATTTAATTATTACTGTTTTCTTTGGAATGGCAACAGCATAAAAGATCCGATTCTAAATGTATTTATTCCGTTTCCGTTTTCATTTTGCGCTGAGGAATGATTTTCCAGCAGACGACAAAAAACAAAGTTTTAACTTTAGTTTTGTAGTTCTTTTTTCTATCTCCTAGACCCTTTAAAGATGGAGTAAAAATTTTCAACCTATTTGAAATCTGCGGAAAATTTTACATTAGATCGATACTTAAAATTTTAATTTTATTTAAATAAATAAATTTTTTTAATTGAATATCTTTTATAGTTTTTGCAAAAGAGAGAATGTGACGTCACGCCAACATTTGCGTTCCAAAAGCAACAGATCTATTACGATTTTAGCGAAAGAAAGCAAAAAAATACCATTTTGGCTGGCATTGTTTAGTTTTTTTTTTTTGTAAAATCGGGATCGTTAATGATAGATTAAAAATTTCAACGGATTTGAAATCTGCGTAAAATTTCACATTAGATTGATACCTAAAAATATGATTTTCTTTAAATAAATATAAATTTTAAATTGAATATCTATATTTTCGCAAGAGAATGTGACGTCACGCCAACATTCGTGTTCCAAAAATAAACTGATTACATTTCCTGCCCTCTTACTATTTCAGAGAAAGAAAGCAAAGAAAATAAAAAAACCTTTTGGCTGGCATTATTTAGTTATTTTTTTGTAAAATAGTTATTGTTGAAGATAGATTAAAAATTTCAACGGATTTGAAATTTGTGGGAAATTTGACACCAGATGGATACCTTATACGTTTGATTTTCTCTTAATAAATAATTTTTCAATTAAATATTTATATTTTCGCAAGAGATTGTGACGTTACGCCGAATTCCTAATTGGTTTGCGAAGCAAACCAACACCACGGGCAATTCCGTTATGGCTGTTATCCAATTTGTGAAGCAAACCATAGTTTATGATATTCATAATTTTGTTTGCGAAGCACACCAAATTGGAATTCGCAGGGAATTCATTCCAATAGGTTACAAATTTCCATTTGGTTTGCAAAGCAAACTAACACCAAGGGCAACACCATGATGGTTGTTATCGAATTTGGCCGCATTTGACAATGACGAGGCCTTGACGTTGTTGTTATGGTTGTTATCCAAAAGAATTACGAATTCGTATGGGAATTCGTAGCGATCACTGGGGGTTAGTGAGCAGTGGTCACACCTGACCCCACGAAAAGATCTGTCACGGGCGACGCCGTGTTGGCCACGCATATAAAATAAAATAACAAGATGCACTACTACTAAAAGGCTCAAGACTTGATTATTTTTGTGCAGTAAACAGCTGAATCTTCGCAGCTGCTCACATGGTAGAAATTTAATGAGGTTGTCAATGATTACCTTGTCTGATTAAAATTTATCTCTATAAATCGTTTAGTCATACTCGTTTACTCTTGTTTCATTCTTGAATTTGGGTATAAGTTTATGGCTTATAGTTAATTAATATGGTCGGTTTTCATTCTGGTATTTTGTCAAATTAATCTCAGACAAATCTATGCAATTTCAAGGATTCAGAGAAGAGACAAATCAATTAAATTTACTGTTCTTGCAGAACGTTCATAAAAATGTTAATACAACATTAAAAATATTTTTTAAATAACTGACAAGTTCACTTCTGTAGCAAATTCTACAATGGTGGGTAGACAAATTCGGCTTCTGATCATACACAAAAATCCCATCCTGAATCGACATGAGAGTGCCACTTCTCAAAAGGCGAAAATAATTTAAAGGAATTGAGTGCTAAATGTTGCAGAAAGGACGGGCTAAATGCTTCCATTGAATTCTAACAAAATAATTAACATTTTATCGGCATTACTAATATTCGAATTTGTAACTTTTGCTTATAGTTTTAAATAAATAGAAATTTGTATTATTATTTTATCATCTATTTAAAAAATACAGTTTCTGTATTTTCTTGCTATACAGTTTTCTAAATGTTTCATGAGGATTTATAGATACTACACTTGGTGCTATTAGTACATTTTGGCTTCTATCGAAATAGGCTTAAATATAGTTGTACAAATTTATTAATATTGGTAAGTATTTTAAATACGACATATTTAAAATACCAATATTAATAAATTTGTAGTTTATTACTCTGTCGCTTTATATGAAAACAATTGTAGTGTATTTAAAAAAAAAATTTTGTTCCGACGTGAGTAACAAAACTTTGATTTGTTTGTGAAATTCTGTGTGGATGCTTAATGTATAATTTTGTATTTGGTAATTTATTAAAATTCTGTAAATACTGTAAAATATTACACACAATATTCGTTTAGCGGTGAGAGTAAAAGTATTTTTAAACAAATACGGAAAGTATATTTCCCACTGGAGAGGAAGTCTCTATGAGATTTAGGGATTTCTAGAACAATTTTCGACAATTGTTTTGCATTGAATCAAAAATTTTCTATCGCCTAAGTTTTTGACTTACGGTTTACAAAATATCAACATTAAATAACATTCCTCAGATTATGAAATCGATAAAAAAAATGGAACTAAACTACAAAGCTGTTAAAACTTTTGAAAATCTAAATCGCTTGAGACAGTTGACATCTTTAAAAATAGATAAATCAGTTGAAGTGAATAAGGGAAATTTTTAGAATCGTTTATCGTAGGAGATGGTATTCTAATTTGCAAATATCTTACGGATTGATTACAGTGCAAGCCCACATGAGTATTGTGAGCTCATTTTCCCAGCTCTTTCTGACTTTGCATTATTAAAACCGTCCCATGGTTCATATTCCTACAGTAGAGGCCTAAAAAGCATGTTACACGCCTAGACGTGAAATGTAAGTACAGTAAGTAAGCATTTCTTTTGAGTGGAACTTCAGAAAGTGTGATCAATATGTCAACTATAGTACTCACGTGTTTGTTCCGGTAAAAATTGATATGGTTAGCCGATTAGGCATCTTATAGCCTTGTTTGGCGATGTTACATCTAATGACAGGATAGGCGTTTGAATGCGTATTTTTGAGTGGCGATAAAAGTGGTCTACTACTTTGGATGGACCAATCAGATGATGAATGCTTGGTTTCACCCTGCTGATGAAAGTCGCCAAAGAGTCACATTACAATTAGTTTTGTTTACATGATCCTGGGTACTTAAAAAGGATACCATTGTTCTCACTCAACCTTTATATTTCCTCTTTGGTCCCACAAGCACATGTCAGAATCGGTCGAAACTAATTCTTCTCGAGGGAAGGCGAATGACTGTTTCCAAGTACTCGTTTTTAATACTTCCCATATGTAAACGTTATATTGTCTGTATCTGCTGGAAAAAAGAATGCTGGTTTTGGAAGTTTTCTTATTGCAATTGGTAAGTTACGAACTTAGTTTTTGCATAAAGTATGTTTTGTAGTTTATTGGAACATTTTCAGGTACTGATGGGAGTTGAATAATTCTTTAATCAAATTGAAGAGATCTTTTTCTTTGTATGGAATTCAAGATGATGTGCAGAAAATGGATTGCAAGAACCGTTGCTTAACACACAGTGCCAAGGTGTTTGCGGAATCGTTCAAGGCTATTTAAGTGTGGCAATATTAAAAACATGATTTACTCTCAGAATTCAAATCTAAGACCATCAGAAGAGAAAGTTACGAACTTGAAATTTTGGCTATAATACAATCTTCGAACAAATTTCGTCTCTATGAAACAAAGGAACTCAATTTCAAATCGTCAGACTTTTCCGACTTTAAGAAAACAATGTTAAAAAGCGATTTTAATCATAAATTCCGTGATGGGCTAATTTGTTTCAAGATTTTAGCTATTAAATCATCCGTTGACTGGATCATACCATGAAACATGTTGACCAGTAACGATAAACCGACTGAAGCACTTGGGACTTACGACCCTTCTGTATTGGAAGTAAAAGAACACCAATGAAAGTCTTGACGCTCCTTTGCAAAAGAGAGGAAGACTACACAATATCTCTTCTTCTGGTCGCTTACCGAGACTTCGTGTAACAATTATTTGTTTCACCTTTTACACAGTCGTCATAGATGACAGTACCAAATATCCACAGCCGCAACAAAGGCCAGTATGGAACGTGCCACAACGCCACTCCAGATTCCCGAAGTTTATTGGTCTCTGACAGTGATCTCACGGGATATGGAACCTTTCCAATCAGGCAAGGAAGACTGGCTCGTTGTGTTTTCTTGATACTTCATGCAGATGTCAAGTCCAGAGACAGCATCAAGTGCAGTGCATTAAAGGCTGCCGTCGGGATGATCCTGAGCTTATCAGGACCACCCCGAGGGCTGTACTTAATGTACTCCACGGTATTCCCTCCATCCATATTGCAGTCAAGGAGCTTTTTAACAAATTTAATTTCGGAAAGAGACAGAGAAGCACCTTGCCTCAGCTGACCTACACCACCACAATAATTCTGATCATGCTACTAGTCTCAACTTAATTTATCTCCCAGATAGAGTTAGAAGCATTCCCCAAATTTTAAACCCACAGTTCTCAATTTATACCGACACAGGGCTCGAAATAAGTCGCGGCTGATGACGATCAACGGTTCTCACGGCAAGTTTTGCCGGGAGTATTTGAAACCTAATTTATTTCTTATTCATTATTTCTTTCAAATACCAGATATTAAAAAAAAATTTAGGAAAAAAACTATGTCTTAATGTGGATAAATGCGGATGGTCCTTCGCTTTTAGATTTTAAGGCTGATCGAACAGTTCAGAAATGGTTTCGTACATATGATCGCAGACCTTGCTTTTAGCTATGTGGTTATGAAACAACTGCAATTTTCTCTAGCCTGTTATTGAGTAATTATTATTTCCCAGCCTAATTATTGACTGATACATTTGTAAACTTGTTAATAAGGAAATAAACGTGTCTACACTATATTATTAGAGTGTTTTATTTTTTATTATCTCAAATGTTTTTTAGGGGTTCATATGAAATTGCAGAAAGCTCACAAAAAAGTGTAGTATTTTTTTCTTCTCATTGCATTGCCGACCAACCGGTCTTGTGACTAAGGTGTTAGCCTCTCGATCGGAAAAGGTTGCTGGTTCAAATCCGGGTAGGTGCATGGATGTTTTTAAGCATATGGTGTAGAGGCGGTTGGTACTACTTAAATCTGTAGTGGCCGAAAGTTCTCATGTTGGGTTGGTGTGGAAGTTTGGAGAGTGAGGTGGCATCTCTCATATGACCGTTGTTCAAAATTGCGAGGTGTTGTCTTAGTCAATAGTGTTGCTCTAGTACGACGTATATTTAAAATTACCAATTACCATTGCATTATTTATTCAATTGTTTTAAATTTTACCGAAATATTTGGAACTGCAGTTTACCGTTATTATGGAAATTTTATATTTTGCCATGAGCTGAATAGTTTTTGCTGCCTGCTTATAAAAGCTCACATGAATATTTGCTGAAAGCTTCAAAATCTTATTTTGACCCCTTTACCGACGGTTCAAAAGTAAATAATGAAACCGGTTTTTATGTTTGCATCCTCCTCGCAGCACATAAAATTCTTCGTTTTAAATTCAAGGATCAGTATTTAAATTAATATATCAGCTAGCTGCTCTTCAGGTTTCACATATTTTATATTCACTGATCCATCATCACAATTTTCCCGAATAAAGTGATATCGCACATCAATGTGCTTTGTACGCTTGTGGAATACAGGATTTTTGATTAACTTGATTACCATCAACAAAGAGAGTAATACCCTCTTCATACATTTTACTTTCACTCACATCTTACAAAAGTTGGCGAAGCCATAATATTTCCTTCACTCTGCAGTCGAAAAGCTGCAATAAATTCAGCCTCAGTTGTAGACGTAGAGACAGTTGATTGTTTCTGGCTACACCAAGTTACTGGACCATTGCTGAGCTTGAACACATAACCAGAAGTTGATTTTCTTGTGTCCACTTCATTAGCAAAGTCAGCATCTGAGTTTCCAACAAGATGACTGTCACAATCAATTGCTGATGAATATTCAATTCCGTAGGCTGCTGTACCTTTCAGGTATCTAAAAATACGTTTCACAGCATTCCAATGCACTTGGTCAGGATTAGTCTGAAATCGGCTGACCATATTAACGCAAAAGCTATATTTGGACGTGTAGTGATAGCAAGGAATATTAAGGACCCAATAGCTTCCCAGTGAGGTATTGCTTTTCCTTCTGGTAATGGACTTGACTCTGACGACAGGATTGTTCCAGGATCTGCAGGTATAGTGTATTGGTTTGCATCATAAAGGTAAAATCGCTTCAGAATACGTTTTATATAACTTTCGGAGTGTAAGCGAATTGAACCATCTGGTCTGTAGTCAATTTCCATTCCAACAAAACATCCTGTGTCACAAATAGTTACTTCAAACTTCTTTCCAAGGTCTCTCATCTATAATTTCAATTAATATTTTTCTTTCTTCACAAAATACCAGAGCATCATATACATGAAGATTAAAACTATTTTCTTTCCTCGAAAGAGAACACTGTAAACACATGAATCAGCAGTACTTTGCTTGAAGCCAAAACCAGTTAAAAATTCAGACGTTTTGTTCCAGCATATGGATGCTTGTTTTCGCCCATATAGAGATTTTTAAGTCGGTACACTAGGTCTCTAGCATAATTTAGGCCTGGAGGAGGTTCCATAAATATTGTTTATTTGACTTCACAGTAGAGAAAGGCAGTTTTTATGCCAATTTGCATAACTTCCCATTTTCTCTGTGCAGCTATAGCTAGCATGACTCTAATGGTGTCAAATCTTGAAGTTGGTGAAAAGGTTTCGCTGAAGTCTACTCCCTCCACTTTTGAGAACCCTTTTGCACATAGCCTAGCTTTGTATCTCTCATTGGGAAGATATTTTACTTTCAACACCTACCTGGATACAATTACATTACTTGTCTCTGGAATAGGTACAAGATCCCATGTCTCATTATTCTAAAGAGAATTTAATTCTTCATTTATGGCTTCTATCCTATTATATGCTTGAGGAGAATTCATTGCTTCTTCATATGTCTGTGGTCTTACAACATCTACCGCATTTCATTCATAACGAGCTGGAACTCGTAGAGTATTTCTGGGACGAATGCCATAATGATCATCATTACTTGAGTTATGATTATTCAGCAAATTACCTGGTACCTCATCTGAATTATATTTGGCACTCACGTCATCTTCATTAATAGTAAACAAGAATGTTGATGGTGAGATTATCAACTTGGCATTTTCTTCATTGAAGGTGACATTTCTTGATACTTCAATGGTTTTAGCAACACGCCAGGAACACATCTAAAACATGAAATGAACAACGACAAAGTTTCCAAACCATATTACATAAATAGTGTGTTGCCACAAGGCAGCTCAGAAATAGTGACAACATAATTAAAATTCAATAGTAATCTTTATGCTGATAGCCTAAGCTCAGGTTTTATCGTTATTTATTAATAATCTGATTTTATTTGTAACATTAGGAAATACTTTCAGAAACAGGCTAACATCTTTGGGTTCAGCTTGATCGGGTCCCACGTTGGGAATCACGGAAATAATATAGCGGATCAAGAGACCAAATTGGATGCTAATTCTGTTGAGGAGATGGAGTTGCTTCTGCCGTCTCTAATTCCCCAAATAATAAAAGACCATATAATATCAACCTGGAAATCCATGTAGGAGAAAGTGTAACTAATCCCCTAACAACAGATCGGTATCAGAGATCAACAACACTGACCTCCAGTCGAAAATTTCCATCTATCTGGGTGGTCTTCGATGGCAGTCCAGATGGTTTTTTGGGGGTGCACGACGCCTCCTGTGATTATTTTCTATAAAAACAAAGCGCTTTCGAATGAATGTTGGTTGACATGGTAGCCCAGTTAGAAAAGCAACGGATTAGCAAACAGAGGGCCAAAAGGCCATCATGTACACGAGAGTTGGTGCACTTTAAATCTGTCGTGGCCTCAAATGTCGTAACGTTGGCGAGGTGTTAAGGTTTGGAGAGTGGGAAGCTGGCTCAGGTGTTGTTCTTTTCATCTGACGTGGTTCAAAATTAAGAGACGTTGTCCTTGGATAGCTTCCTTTCCTTGTAATGATCCAGGTAAAGACAGCACTGCTTGAATTATGCCTGCTTTTATGAAAATCTTGGGAAGTTGGAATTTAATTTTTATTTAGCAGTTTATTTGTTTAAAAATTCGAGTAAAGACAAAAAATACGAATTTTTTCAATAAGTTTCTAACTGTATCCGCCAATCCGTAAAGAAAAACGATGTTTTTCTCTTAGAATTCTAAATGTTTCCGTTAATTATTTTTTGCTGAAAAAAATGGTGCTTTATCTAAGAGATTTTTCTTGGCGACATTAAAAGTGCACCTAAAAGCACGCCAAAAGCGTTGCCACAAAACAAGACGTTATATCCTAAGCTGTACCTTTAAAACGCCATGTACGGCACACAACGCACTTGTTCTGGCAAGTTCCCGTGCACTTCGTAAACTTCTCGTTGATTCTACTAGGAGAACCTCCATTTGCTATTCCATACCATTAACAAGATCATCATGTAACTTCTGTCTGCCTCTGCGTGAACGATCTGCCAAGCTACTAAAAGGTTCCTGAAATTGCTGTACTAAGTTTTTAAGTATGGCAACAGACATTGGCTCTCTACGTTCTCTCAAAATTTGTTGAGTTCGAAACTGTCATTAGGCTTCTGTAGCCGTTTCACTGCTGAGGTAAAGTAATTTCATCAGAAGTGTCTTATCTACCAACAACAACATTTTGCGAAAACTGCTGCGATATTAATTTGTACCCGACAAACGCAATAAGTTAATTCGCAAAAAACTATTGATAATGCAACAGTCAGATTAATGAACTTAAAACATAATTTTTTCTTTTAAAAGGAGGGCCGCGGTAGCCCGGTTCGAAGAGCAGCAAATTAGCAACCGGTGGTTTTCGAGTGCTAAACGTGATCGAACAATGTGAGTTGTGTTCGTGGATGCACGTTAAATCTGTCGTAGTTTGAAATGTCCTCACGTTAGAGAGGTGTAGTAATTGGGAGAGGTTGTCAGTTCAGGCGCGACCTCGTAATCTGACCGTGGTTCAAAATTACGAGATGTTTTAATCGATCCTTGCCGTCTGGATTGATCAATATTCACTGTTCTGCCCCAAGGCGACGTTGATTCAATTACCCACCTACATTTATAAAGGAATTAAACAACATTTTTGTCATACAATTGTATAACGAAATCAATCGGTAAAAGTTTGAATTATAAATATTTTTTATGCCATTATTTACTTGTAAATATCAAGTCTAAAGAAAATAAAAGTTTCAAAACTTACAGTTTGGAAACCTCTCATCTTTGATCCAAAAATAGTAATCAAATGAGCACAGCAGACTGTTTTCACACAAACAAGATGAAACTTACGTAAACTTGAAAGGAGTTCGTCTTCAGTAAAATATGTTTCCTTGTACATTTGAAGCAGTGAAAATTAGTATTAATAAACTTTTAGTCCTTGAAGTTCTAAATTAAATGTTTATTTTTCTATGCTCTTGCAAACCATACATTTTACTAAACATATGAACTTCTTTTTATTTACTTGAAAACCTTGTGTATATTATGCAGTTTAAATTGCCAAATGCCAATTTTGTACAAGTATTTTACAAGATACTTTGTATAGGTCTTTTTTAATTTCAGATATACTACATTGCAACGTTAAATGGATAGTAAGTGGATTTTATGATTTTGATAATAATGTGCACACGTGTATGCTGCTAAACAAAATACATTTTAGCCCTTTTTTGATAGTTAATGCATAATCTAAAGATTTACTCACACCACTGATAGTTCTACACATGAGTAAAATTAAATAACAACTGAAAATTTTAAATACGAATTGATTTTTAAATGAACAAATATCATTGAAATAATTGTTAAGTATGAATTATATGTATCTTCACAACATCAGGTTGTAAGAATGAAATTGTCAATCAATCTATACATGCTTGTGTGAAGATGAGTGTTGACGAACGCATATTTCACCCTTGCTTTATGTGCTGTTAACTGGAAAGAGTTTGCTATTAATTTTGTAAGAGAGAGCAATAAATTGCGATATTTTCAATACTGTTAGAGAAATGTCTGTAAAATACCTGTAAGATATGTTATAACAATTATATTAACTATTTTACCGATTCCTCTGTTTTCAATAAATATTTTGTCTTCAATCCACTGTTGTCAAAAAAATATTCTACACAACAATTATAGTATTTTTTTGATAATGTTAAAAAAAAGTTCAATAAGAAAAAAAGTTAAACAATTAAAAAAATTGAACAGTAAAAAAAAAAAAGTTAAACTGTAAAATAAAAGTTTAACAGGAAAAAAAAAGTTTAACAGTAAAAAAAAAAAAAAAAGTTTAACAGTTACACAAAAAAAAAGTTACGGTGTTTTTTTTTTTTTTTTTTTTTTTTTTTTTTTTTTTTTTAAAGAACAAAGCAAAATAAAGTTTATCATGAACAATAAAAAAAGAAAAAGTTATGCAGTAAAAAATCAGTTAGAAAATAAAATGGAAAAAATCTCAAAACAGGAATATTTATTTCAGCTTTCTTGCATTGCAGAGTACTTTTACACACATCTTTCTTAAAGCAATTTGTAACTCCTTTTAATGGCACTTTAAAATTCCTCTATCCAAAATAGGTTTAGCATGTAATGAACAAACAACAAATAAGTAAAATAGTTATTTTATTTAATATATTTAGAAGGGGTATAAGTCGTTCCTACACGATTATACAACAAGTCCTTGATAGAAAGTCTTATAAATATTTTTAGAAGTTTCGAACTTCCTTATTAGTCTTTTGCTGCAGCACATGTGTTAATTTCATAACATTAAACTCAAAATACCAATTGTAGAATTCTTTGACGCCATGTTCAGTTAGTCACTAAAAATTGAATCTGCTAATTGAATTTATAAAGTAGATAACGTTAGTAACAAATGTACGTTTTAATTTTATGTAAAATATTGGTTCGGCACATAGGACACGTTAAGAGACCTTTCGTACATCTCATGCATGTCACCAGATGACCGCAAGGCTGTAAAGTAGCATCCATTTCCGATTCCAAACAAATTTTACAAAGTCGTTCGTCCTTGTTTGAGGGGTAAGGTTTTACATCGGGTTTTATAAAAACATTGGTATTATTCTTGATTTCATCCACTTGTACAATTTCATCTGTTGGTGTTCTTTTTGATCTAGGGTCAGCAATCATTTGTTGTTGTTGGGCTACCAAACATTTTGGATAAAACTTTATGTGTTCGTGTCTCACTACATCCTCTTCTTGCCAATTTTCAAGCCCTTCGCCACACCAATAGCACCTGACCCTGTCCGATACACCCGTATAAAACAATCCGTTTTCGGCCAGGTCCCAAATGTCAAAGTTTGTGCGTGGCCAATCTCTAAACGTAGATAGGCGTTTATTAAGCATAGACATGCTTGGAAATTTTGGCTTCAAATTTACATAATGATTATTCATTTTCCTAAAAACTATATTGCTCTGTTACTCTTAAGTGTAAAATTATAGGGCCTATTGAGTTAAATCCCCTCATAAAGGTTATCTTCGTCAATTTTTTAAAAAATCTGATACTAGTCAAAGATACTAGTTTCTGTTCAACAAAGGGCAAAGATTTGTGCCCATAAATAAGTAATTCAATTTGCTGATGTAAATTTAGTAAAATAAAACAGCACAATCAACAGAAATCAGTATACTTTAAAGAAAGTAAAAAACAAGTTCCTCAAATATAAATTATGTTTGGTTATACATTTTTTTTTTCTTGCTCAAGTTTAGTCACCGAATTGAATTGTATTTAGCTCATCCACGTGATAGAGCAAAAAAAAAATGAACAAACTACATGTACATTTAAGCATACCCCCTTTTGTTAAAAACCTGTATTACAACATAAAGCTTTACTTGTCACATTATCACAAGCACGTGATTTCTGAGTACATTCTTCACTTACGAGTTTATTGTTACTCACAAAAGATAAAAGACTAAAATAAGATTAACTTTACTGATTAGTAAGTGTATGGTGTTATATAGTTCAGTTCATTGTGTCTCCAGTTTACAATTATTTTTCCACGAACATATAACGCTTTTTAATAGCAATGTTTAACGTTTGTGCAATTGTGGATTTTGATGGATTTCAAACTAACAAAGGATTCTTAGTACGTGAATACGGATACATCGCTATAAAATCGCAAGTAGCTGCAAGTATTCGTTTTAACCTATCGCCTTATAAGTTTAAACTTAGTGTCAAAGATCGTAAAACTGTGCAATATGTTGAAAATTACGTGTGTGGACTTCCTTTCTGTCCCATAGCATGAGAAAACGTGTATCCCTTAGAAAGTCTACACTCTAAACTTTTGGAAATGTACAAGCAGACAAAGAGTGTCTCTCAGTACCTGGTTGCTTAGGTGGTTGTGTTGAGAAACAACGTTTAGATGCCTTGAATATTCCAAACATCAACTTGGAACACTTTGGGTGTCCAAAATTCGATGCACTATGTGCTCTAAGCAGCAACAAAGAGTTTCAAAAACTATCATGTGGTCAGCATAAAAATCATTTGCATTGCCCAAAAGCTGAGGTGACGGCATTTAATAACTGGCTCATAGGAAATATATGTCTCTTAAAAAATGTAATCATGTAAAAAATACATTCTTTTGTTTTTACTATAATGCATTATTTTGTGTAAAATATATGAATCCTGGTTGTTTTTCAATTAAAAAGTGTTATATAGTTTACTTTGTTTCAGTATGACTTCTTTCAATATGTTTTAGAATTATTTTTCAATATGTTTTAGAACAATTTGTTTTATGCAGAGGTTGTTTCAATAATACCTAGAATTCATACTTAAACATTATTTCAATGATACTTGTTCATTTAAAAATTAATTAGTATTTAAAATTTTCCGTTGTATTTAATTTTACTCATGTGTAGAACTATCAGTGGTGTGAGTAAATCTTTAAATTATGCGTTAACTATCAAGAAAGGACAACAATTTATTTTGGTTAGCAGCCTAGAAGTGTACACATTATTTTCAAAATCGCAAAACCCACTTACTATCCATTTAACGTAGCATTGTAGTATATCTAAAATTATAAAAGACCTATACAAAGTATCTTGTAAAATACTTGTACAAAATTGTCATTTGGCTCTGCAATTTAAACTGCATAATATACACAAGGTTTACAAGTAAATAAAAAGAAGTTCATATGTTTAGTAAAATGTATGGTTTGCAAGAGCATTAGAAAAAAGAACATTTACTTTAGAACTTCAAGGACTAAAAGTTTATTAATACTAATTTGCACTCCTTCAAATGTATACGGAAACATCTTCATAGTATGGGTCTTGCAAAGTTTCAACTAAAGGTACAAAATATTTTACTTTTACAGGTTTCTTCTTAATTTATTTTCTTACATAAAAACACGCTTTAAGAAGTAAAACAGCTAAAATTGTAAATATTTTTTTTTTGTAATCTGCTTTTAAAAATTTGTGATAATAGCTAATTTATATGTTTTAATCGTATTTTTTCAAAATCATTATTAAAATATGTGTAATAGTATCTAATTTTTGTGTAAAAGCATCTTAACATTTTACAATAAATCAAAGAAAATTTCATTTAAAAAAGTTTGTAAATCTAAAAAATTAAATCACTAAATTTCAGACAGAGTTATTTAAATAAAAAAATAATATGGCTAGGAAAGAATAATTAAAAATAATACATAATTTGATTTCAATACGATTATAACTTCTTCAAATGAACAGGAGTCATTTGCGTTTCTACTCATTTGTTAAGGTCAGCAAACTTTGTAAGTTTAATTAACTTTGTTCCACTGTTTCTTTGTTTAATCAACTTACTTCTGTAAGTCCCGTGTTGTACTTCTGTGTTTTCTTTGGTTCAATTTTTAAAAAAATTACAAGTAAACATGTTTATAGTATGGGTTTTGCAAAGTTTTCAAATAAAAGAAAAAAATATTTTATTACTTTTATTTAAATGGACAGTATTTAAAAATAAATTCTGCAATAAAATATGCGCTATAGCAACTAATGTATAATTAGTGTTTAAGTGAATGTATAGAATGCCAAACAGATTTTCAATATTCCCTCATGGAGCTTTATCTCACATTTTATGGAAAAAATTAACAAAAAGGAAAATTAAAGTTAGATTTGTAACCAAATTCGAATAAACTACAAAAGAATCTTAAATAATTAAATAAATGTATTGTTACTGTCTTATTTATGCAAATTCCTCTTATGTTAAATATACATGTTAATACTAGGACTCTGCACTAAGTCCTTATCAATAAGCTACCCAGAAATCCCCCTAATCATGTCTTATTCTATCGGTTAACTCGTTTTCCTCAAACGATCCTCCGATCCTCCGATTCAGAACTCTCATAGCCCTTATCGGTAAATCTGCGCTTCTTATCGCTCTCCGCATTTTCCTCACTTTTTCCGCTTTTCCTCACTTTTCCGCTTTTCCTCTGATCCAGAACTCTCAATTTCCTACTACTAACAGTAGCCCCCATAGTGGATTCAAAAACAATGTGGAATCTATGGTAATGTTCAAGAGGACTGCTTGTCAGAGAGGTACTGCATCTGTTCAGATTCCAAGCAGAATCTCGTGTAATCCCATCAAAATGTAAATCAAGAAAAATCTTTGATCTACCAAGAACTACTAACTAAAAATTCAAGTAAACATTGGCTATCAACCGTAAATATATCTAAGATTCTCCGAGGGCAGAAGCAATTGTAATAACCCAATTTCTGAGTGATCACGATTGTTTGACTAAACATCTCTACCATATTAAAATTCAAGAAGCCCTGATGACCCGTTTGTCCTCCCAATAAGTAGATATTCACCACATGCAAATTTGTATCGCGCTCTCTAATCATGACCTCTGTGATCTGTCTCACCTTTTTTGCATCAATTTTATGTATTGTTTGTGCTAAATTTTTGGACATGCGTGTACATTGAATAGCTGATAAGTTTCTTTTCAAAAGCTGTTTGTTCTCAGGACTGAAAAGCGTACGTATCAAAGTAATACCCATTGAATTAAAAACACAGCCAGTAACTCTACATTGGATTCCAACATACCGTCGATTCTGGTAAAGAATAAGGGGATTTCTTGGCAAAGAAGGGTACTACAGCTGTTGTAATTGCAAGAAAACCCTTCTCGCATAGTTCCATAAAAGTGTACATAAAGAAAAAAATGAAATAACATTTTCTACCAAGAACTAATAAATTGAAACTCAAGTAAACCTTGCCGTAAAAACCGTAAATATATTCCCGATGCCCCAATCTGACTTATGGTCATACTTGTTTGAGTAAACATTTCTATCACCAAAAAGTTTTAGAACCCCAGCACTAAATCCCAAGAAATGGCACCTACAAATTTGTACTGTGCACTTTAGTAGGGACCCCTATTTCTGTGTCCCATTCTGGGAGACTCGAAGACGGATGGGGAACTAATTTTTCCATTCTTTCTTCTTGACTCACCTATTTTGCATAAATTCTTAAGTAATTTTGTAGTTAACTTTTTCACTGTGCAGTTTACTTTCCTGCCCCTACTATTGTAAATAAAAACAACTATTACAGAGAAAGAAATTTTTCTAAATTCGGCCCTGGATCTGGGTAGTTGATAAAAATTAGCAGACTGAGTGAATACACTGATTTAAGTTGCCTTTAAGGCTTCTGGCAGTGAATGATTATGTCCATGTGTCATTGGAAATGATAGTATCTCCATCATCGTTATGACTAACAATCGAACGTAAGATGAATTAAAATGAAATTGACCGCTAAGCTATAATCTTCCAAGTTCATCAGGTCAACCCTTCAAGAGTAGACTGGCCTTGAGGCGCTTAAACTTAGCTAGTTAATATTCCATCGTATCACTTGGTTCAAAGCTTTTGGACTTCTTTGCTGCGAAACTAGAAAAGCGGAGAAAAACATCTCGAAGGAAATATTTAAATTACAATAAAAATGCATAAAATATTATTTTTGTGTTTTTAAGGAGGGGGGGGATTCTGGTTTTTTTTAACGCTAAAACTATCACTTAGGATTAGGATTTTTTATTAACAATAAACTATGCCATCAAATATATCCAAACTTTATACGTCTGTTTATTATCATTTCAGGTATTCACAAAAGGTTCAAGATTACTTTCATGAAGAAACAGGCCTGAAGAATCCTGCTGGGAGTCCAAAAACTTTTTTTTTTGCTCCATTAGTTCTGTATTTCCAAAGCCAAAGTTGCGTTTTGTACAGTATAGCAATAAAAATAGCATTTTATTAATGGGCTAAAGGCTTAAAACTCATTTTATTATTTGATGACAATCAGTGTAACGGGTTTCATTGCTTAACAAGAAGTCATAAATATAATTGACTTAGTCAAATACCTTTTTATTGGCTTCCCCAGTTCTATGCCTCCAACGCATGGTAACATTTAATTGTACAGTACAGTAATAAAAATAACATATTATTATTGGGCTACATAGTTAGAAACCATTTATTATTTGATGACAAGCTGTATTACGGGTTCCATAGCTAAGCACAGAAGGTAGTAGGTAGGAAGTTATTTAGTTGACTTTTACTAACGTTTTCTTGGTTGTATGTAGTTGAATCAAGTAACTTTTCTTGATTTCCTCATTTCTGCACCTGCTGCTCACAAACTGCTCAATAACATGGGAGTGTCTGGACACAGAAACTAACCTCGACACATGGAAAAATAATTATACGCATCGCCCTTTTCATAAATTACTGTGACGAAAGTTTCACAATTACACCTTTATCAGCCACAGATCAACAGAGATTTGAGACGTATCTAGAAATCAGTAGGTAATATCAGATAAATATACTGAAAGATGTTCTTATTTCAGTTGCTCAAATAACGTTAGTTGGTGAAAACTAACAATTCCTGATCATAAATTTCTATCTATTTGAACTTTGAACTTAAAGCGTTGAGTCGATGAAAGGCCCTGAAGATCTTTCTTATCAGTAGTTTCTAACTTTGTCTTGTTTACTTTGTGCATTTTCTGATGTTTTACAACTCAACTTTATGCACTCAACAACGGAGCATTATAAAAAATTGCATTTGAGTGCAATCAAGCTGACAAATCGTTTTTACTTTATTCTACAAACATATGGTTTGTATTACCTGATAACTGAAATAAAATGTTTCAAACGTGCGAGTTTCACTATTCTGTGCATGAAAAGGAAAGGTTCCAACCCTTAGATAGGTAGGTAGTTGATAAACGTCACACTGGAGCAACACACCGGGCGACGGTCCGGGATCAATCCAGTGAGGAAAGATCTGAGGACCACACTTTGTCATTTTGAATCCCGCGGTCAGATGGCAAAATAAAAACCTGAGTTGGCACCCCACTCTCCAACTTCCCCACCTCATAACCGTGAGGACGTTTTAGTCCACAGCAGATTTAACGTGCACTAGCTCACATTTACACGACTATCTTTGACAGGATCGTGGTTCGAACTCGCTACTCTCTGAGTGCATATCCGTTGCTCTTCCAAAACTGTGCTACTGGTGTCCCTTAACCCTTAAAAGAGCTACAAGACAGTTTGAACAGGACATGTCATAAAGAGCTAAATTGAAAGCTAGTTGTTGTTGTTTCTCATGCCTACATTGGCAGACCAGAGGAGTGCCAGGCCCGTCGAAGACGGCAATAGGCGAGGGGGGTGCGCCTTCCATATTATTGAGCCCCATTGGGAGGAAGTCCGACTTTTTGCTCGACATACATGACACATCCGTTTTTACAGGAAGGTCCCTTTCATACATCCATTCACTCACACATATCGAAATTTAGATCCCTATCAGAGGCCGATAACCCCCTGATCAGATACCCCCAGAGGTATTGATTTGGTATGGGAACATGGGGGACTTTGCGACCACGACCTATTTAACGTGCCCCAGTCACCATTAGTGAACACGACGGTCTATAGCCAGGTCGAAGCGCCGATCTCGCAATCATCAGAATTGCAGGTTCCGCCGAGGACAGAACCCACAACCTTTCTGATACGAGCCCGACGCTCTACCGACTGAGCTACCGCGGCTCTTGAAAACTAGTACAATTTTGAAGCACTTCACATTTGTTCAGCCCTTTTAAAAAAGCATTTAAATTAAAAAAAGTATGATGAATTCTAAAACTGAAAGAGTCGTCTTATCTCAGTTAACCAGCATTTAAACATATGTTTATAAGATTGTAAACATATGTTTTCGTGTATAAAAAGGAATGTCTGATACCACTTCTTATAAGATTCAGAGTCATCAATATTTAGTATACTGTATCTCTATTTGCGCTATGAACGTCTCCACCAACACAAGAAATACTCAGCCTGTTTATTTAATCTCAAATATCTTTGTTAACCTTCCAAGTGGTTTCGACAAGATATCTCGTTCATCAAGATTTGAGCAATTTTGCTAGTGACGGGATATCTAGTTTTCAAGATATTGCCGATTTTTCCATGATGATGAGATCTGGTTAATTTTTATCGAATGACGAGGTATCTTGTAAATCGAAATCTGGACAGTTTTAATTATGATGCGATATCTCACAGAGAAAACCACCAGGGGGGAAAAAGACACTTTTTGCATTCTTTTAGCAAAATTTGGAAGGGATGTATCTTCATTATTCGAGGCATTATATCTCTACAGTTATACAAGGAAGTGTTTGTGCTCTGCGTACAGTGTCCTGATGAATCTATCTCACTTACAATAATGAAATTTTGCACACAGGTTGTCCTAATTTTTACCGATTTTTGTGTCCAGCATGAATTTTAAAATTTAATCTAGAGCATTTTTGAATTGGTTTATTGGCATTTAATTACTATTGTTTTCCTTAGAATGACAACAGTAGAAATAGATCACAGACTCTAAATTTATTTTTTCCGTTTAATTTTCCTCCGACCAACCGGTCTGGTGGTTAAGGTGTTAGCCTCAAGACCAGAAGGTTCATGGTTCGAATCCGGGGCATGGATGTTTGAAAACGTATGATGTAGAAGCGGCTGATGCACCTTAAATCTGTAGTGGCCTAAACTCCTCATGTTGTGTTGGATTGGAAGTTTGGAGAGTGGGGTGCCAGGTCAGGTGTTGCCTTGTCGTCTGACCGTCGTTCAAAATTATGCGTCGTCGTCCTCGGATCTTTTCCTTAGAGGATTGATTCCAGACAGTCTTCAATAGCCCGTTGTGTTACTCTAGTACGACGTTAATTAAAATTATCTTACCGTTTCATTTTCCAAGCAACGATTTCATTGATTTTAATTGATTATAGGTCACTGCTTCAGGTGATTAAGGGTCACTGTTTCAAGTGATTAAAGTTCCCTGTTTCAGGTGATTAAAGGTCACTGTTTAGTGTGATTACGGGTAACTGTCTCTAAGATGATTAAAATTCACTGTTTCAACCGATTAAAGGTCACTGTTATAGGTGATTGAAGGTCACTTTTCAGGTGATAAAGGGTAACTGTTTCAGGTTATTAAAAGTCACTGTTTCAGTTGATTTAAAGGCCGCTGTTTCAGGTAATTAAAGGTCACTGTTTCAGGTGATTTTGGGTAACTGTTACAAGTGAATAAAAGTCACTGTTTCAATTGATTAAAGGTCACTGTTTCAGTTGATTAAAGATCACTGTTTCAGGTGATTACGGGTAAATGTTTCAGGTGGTTATTAATCCTTATACGAATTCTATCCTGTTCAGTATACATATAAGGGTATTTCAAGTGGTTATTAATCCTTAAGCGAATTATATCTTGTTCAGTATCCATATACGGGGAATTTCAAAATTTCCTGCACATACTTAAAATAAAGATAGGGAACATTCAATTTAATAACATTCGCATGGAATGTGTGTCAACAACTTCCTCCCTGATAGCGGAAGCCCGAGGTGGGAAAAGTATGGGAACAACCATTTTTATTAATCCTAATTATAAAGTTTGACAGCAGTTGTGCACCTAGGAGAGAGGGAGAAACGTTATCGTGACATCATTGCCATATTTAATACATCATCATAAAAAATTTCATAATTAGTTTATATTATTATTTATTATTTATTTCAAAATTAAATATCTTTAATCACCTGGTTATTTTGGTGTCTTTTATCGCGTCGATTTCTCCAATGGTGTACTTGATTTCATAAAAGGTCTCGATTTCGAATAGAATCAGCCACTCAAAGAAATTAAATTTGTTTAAAGAAAAATTTTATTATTTCCTTCTCGACAAAGTTTAACCTCAGATAAAAAGTACTTTTATTTTATGAGATATGAGGAAGGTAGTTGAAATAATGTCAAGCTGGAGCAACGCGACGGGCTATTGTTGGAAGAGAGAAAAGTTGAAACCTGTTTTTATTTCAGTGTCGAATGAGAAAAATTGACTTAAGAGATGATCTTTTTGTAACATCATAAATAATTACATAATTAGTTTATATTATCAACATTATTATCTATTTTAAAATCAAGCACCTACAATTACATCGAGTTCATTTGGTTATCGCGTATATTTTACTTATGGTGACATTAAAAGTAGTACTCCATTTTGTCTCAATTTCGAATACCAACCAGCAACTTAATAAGTTAAATTTTATTTTGAGCAAAAGTGATTTTATTCATTTTGTAGTGACCTTCATATAAAAGTGATTTTATTTCAGGATAGAGATAATTTAGAAACTGTTTTATTTTGTAGTCGAGTGTGCGAAAAGTCAATGTAGTCGTAAATATCTTTCATATATCATCACTAGTAATTTCCATAGTTTGCTTACATTATTACCATTTTTATTTATTTCAAAACTAAACATCTTTTATCAACTCGAGTTTACTTTAATATCGTTATTTATTGCTTTGATTTTACCTAAAGTGTTATTGAAACTATAATTTAATTTTATAATGCCTCATTTTCAAATAAAAATCATGCTCAAAAATTAAATATGATTCATTTCAATCATTTCTTCGTGACTTTCAGATAAAAATACTTTTATTTTAGGATAAAGAGAATTTAGAAACATTCATTTTTGTAATCGAGTGTGCTAAATGTCAAAGCGACGCCATAAAAATATTTCATATGTCATCATAACTAATTCACATAATTTGCTTATATTATTGTCATTTTAACTTATTTCACAATTAAACACCTTTATCACTTTCAATTTACTTTAATATCGTTGCTTATTGATTTGATTTAAACTACAGTGTCATTGGAACAAGTACTTGATTTCATAAAGTCTAATTTTCTAATACGAATCAATTTCCTAATAAAATCAAATTTGTTTGAGTACATTAAGCTCTTCGTGACTTTCAGAAAAGAACTTTTATTTTAGGAGAGAGAGAAGAGAGAAAATGTTTTTCCCATTAGCTAAGATTAAAAATAGGAAAAGTGCCAACTTCTTTTACCTGAATCTATGAAGGATAACAACATCATACTTAATGGACAAAAACACTCTTATTTGCAAAAGCATTAGCATTAGATATGAGCATTTGAGGCGTTAGGGCATCTGAGGCATTAGCATTCATTACCATTGACTTAGAGCAGAAACTCATTAACTAACACTTTTTCGGAGACACACTGAATACTTATTTTTTTAATAATAATGAGAAACACTTTGTCTTATTCTAATCTCTTCTAAAGTTATATAACCCCATCAAGCTGCTCAATTTTTATTTTGGACCTATAAACTTAAGTCTTTAAGCAACTGCACAGCAGAAATATTTTTGTCAGCTAATGCATTTCAACCTTAAGGCAGATATATATTGCTTTGCATAACACTTTGTATTGATATATTTTTGTGCTGTAGGTTTCTATAGAGTAAGACAAGCTTAGAACCGGTTTCAAATCGAGTTCTAATAATGTCAAATGTTTCATAACAGCGTCGTCCCTTTTTACTTTCTATAAGCAACTTTGTTCAGTATATATTTTCCTTTCTCACTTACAAAGCATCCAACTCTAATCGATTCAAAAATACGTATTTTTGAACATCATGATTGAAAGCAAGATGCAATGTGTGGAAGTGCCAGATAACTACGGTAGTTTTTACAACTATAAACATAGAGTACTGGATATATGTGGTGTGTGTAATGTAAAATTAAGCTTTTATACTACAGTCAGTACCGGCTATATGGTCATCCTCTTATAAGGTCACCCCGCTTATATGGTCAGTTTTCTAAAGTCCCGTCTAACTTAATAGGGAACATGTTTCAATGCGCACCGCTTATATAGTCATTTTATTTTCCTGGTTATCGGTTATATGTTCGGTTTTTTTTTTATCCTTTCAATGAGGTTATCGTTTTTTTTTTTTTTTTGAAAATAGTAATTGTTGTAACAGTTCTTGAGGCGAGGAGCAACACAGGGAATGACCAGAAGAAAAAAAAAGTGTCTGCAATCCCGGAGGAGACCTGAACTTACGTCTTTACTTCCCACCCCTTCTTCTTTTGCGTTGAATTATTATCGGCGTTACCCAATCCCCTCAAATCTGTCCCTCCCCAAGCACAACAGCACAACATCTGTCTGTCTATTGGTTGAAGTTGTCTCTCCCTGTTTGATAAGTACGTTGAAATTGAGACAAAAAGAGTAAAGGAAAATTTTGTTTCATTTGGATCATACGTGACGAATAGGAACGTTCATTTATGTTAAAAATTTGTATTTTTTTTATTTTTTTTATTTTTTTTATTTTTTAGTCTGCTGACAAATCGTTTCTCTGCGCAAAATGAAAATGGAAACAAAAAATAAATGAATTTTGAATGAGCTATGATTTTATAATGTTGCCATTCCAAAGAAAACAATAATTAAATTTCATTACATTCATTTTAAAATGTTCTAGATTGAATTTTAAAACTCGCGGCTACCCAAAAATTGTAAAATATTCGGATTACCAGTGAACCAAATCCCATTATTGTAAGTGCCGTAGGTTCGTCAAAACTGTGATAACGAAATACAAACACTTCTTTTTATAACAGTAGAGATAAGTGCATTGAATATGGATGCACGTACGTATGCGTACTATACTTAGATTGGTAAGGTAAGCTAATAAATGTCACTAAAACATCTCTTATTGTAGTTTGTATTGCAGGAATTAATTTTTAAAATGTTCTTAAAAGTTTATATATTTTTTTATGAGCAATACATTCTGACAGATGATTATAATCCTGCCATAATTAAATAGTGTTGTATTGTTCCGCATATATGGTCATCCCACTTATATGGTCGGATTTTTCTGGACCGCTGAGGTAACCATATAACCGATACTGACCGTATTATTTATAATCACATCGTTGGAACATTTTTGTCCGACTTGATCTGAACTTGCATGAAGCTGGCATGTGCTCTTGGTACAATGCATTTGTCACTTATTTTAAGCATTTTTTGACTCCCTATGTGACAAGGGTACTGAAGAAAGTGAAAAGTTGACTTAGATGAGGAATTTATACAAGACAAGAGTTCTTCATTTGTAACATTTTTCCAAAATAGGGTAAAGCTACTAAATTAGTCTTGCCAATTAATCAGTTTGGTGAAATCAATCACATCGAAATTTGTTATGGAAATTTAAAAATTATTTTTGTTCTTGTCATTCTCTCCCTAGCACATCTAGTTAGTCCCTGTTCTCGAATATGGTGGAGTTCTCTTATCACTGTAAGGAGTACATTCTTGGAGTGTAGGAAGTATGCATTTTGCTGAATGACTGGTAAATAACAGTTCTTTCGTCACTTAAATAAGGATGATGCATGTATCGTTTAAAAAACATTCAAAGCATCATCTTTTCAGGAAGAATGCCACCTTATCACATACCACATTGGTGCATAAACTCCTAACATAAATTCTGAAATAATTTTAAAGCAATGACGGATTCCTTCACTACATGTTATACCTCAGGATGTGATTTACTGTTGTAGTTCAGTCATCGACCCTGTGATAGTTCTGCGGGTTACAATTAGCTAAATTTGAAGGACGTTGTTTAAACCATATAGCTTTGAAAATGCTTTATGAATATCATTAATCTTTTCTCAAATCTTGTTGGTTGATGTCGGACAAATTCCAAGAAATTGTCCTAGATTGTACATGAAGTTTTTTGCATTCGGTTCATGTTTTAGCGATTACTTCCGATAATTCTTTACGACTTTCAGAGGCTCCATCTAAGTGTTGAAAGGAGTACTAAGTGTTGATGGCTTAAAAGAGAGAAAAAATTTCTATATTTTATATAATTTATTTATTTACACATTTAAACACTACATAATAATGTCATAACATATTTGGAGTATGAAAGATGAAATAGCTTTTAGACACTGAATATCACATAATTCCAAAAAGAATAAATATTACTTGTCTTGCCACTTCCACGAATACATATACAGCAGAACCTCATTATAAAGGACTAGTAGGGGCTAAAGGTTGTCCGTTTTAATGAAAGTCCTGTTTATAACAAATAATTTTTATAGGGATGTAATGCAACAGGGTGTACATCAATGAAATTGCAGAATTTAGTAATAAAAAGTGTTTATTATGTATCAAATAAAAAACAGCCCTCAACACAGGTTGAATTGAAAAAGATGTGTACCTATACACTGTATTAATCTTCAGAACAAGAGAAGGTCCTGGTTCATGTTGATAAAAATAAGCATCTTTTATTATTATTACAATTTTTATAACTGTTTGATAAACGACGTCGGTTATAAAGAGGTTCTACTGTATTTTCACATTTAAATACCTCATAACAATATCACAACATGCTTATAGTATGAAAGACGAAAGAAAAAATTTTAGACAATGAATATTGCATCGTTCCAAAAGGAATAAGTATTATTTATGTTGCCACTTCTACAAACATAAAAATAACAAGTAAACAAACGATACAATTGAGCTTCAAAATCTAAAGATAGAAAAATAAAAAAATAAAATGGCCCGATAAAAAATGTGTAGCTAAAAATAGAATTTCTTTTGAAGATTACAGACTGTTTATTTATCAAAACTAAGCTTTATAGAACTATGTATCCGATTAAAAAGCAGGAATTATATTCATTCCAAATCATGATAAATCTTTATCTCCTTCAGATGATAAACGTTTCATTTTAGAAAGTGGCATTCATACTAGAGCATTAGGTCATAAAAATGTTTTTAAAAAGTTCTATATAAATGGATGATATAACTCTCATCATAAACATTGAAAGTTTGGTATCCCAAATTGTTAGATAGTAGGAGAGATACGTTGGATAAATTATAACTTGTAATAGGTGAAACTGCTGTTTTCACACCTTATTACAAGTTAGATGAGCAAGAACGAAGGATTGTTCATAAATGAACAAAAGAAGTTTATGGTGTAAAAATTAAAAGATTTTCAAATTATAAAGACCTATGGATTAGTGAGGTGAAAGATTAAATTAGATATTTATATGATTTATTTGGCGGCAAATTTGTGGCATAAAAACGAGGAATTGGTTAAAAACAGATATTTTAAGATTTATAGATGTTTCTACTACTGATCTAGATGTTCCAAAATGTGTTAAAATGGTGTTCAATGGCTGTTCAATATATAGAAGTATGTTTAAAAAAATATTTTATTTCAAAAAATAATTCTAAATAAATGGACGTATTAAAAAAATCAATATTAGGACATCTTCAATGTACTCCAATAAAGAAAATTTACACAAATTAAATATTGATTAAGAATATATAATAGTGTCGAAGTCGAAAAAAATATCAACCAAATATGGAAATACATATTATAGTTTTTAAAGAATTCCAAATATTTCTTCCTGAAAGGTATAATAAAAAAAATCACCGATAAAAATGTCAAATGTTTAAATGAGACCGTAAACAAAATTCGTGCATATAATCGGAAAAATTGCTTGTAATTGTGATTTATTTTGTGATAATTTGGTCTCTGGTGAGATATATTTTATATTAAGGATATCAACCCTAAAAAATTAGACTTTTTTTTTCATCCCCCCCCCCTCGATTTTTTTTTATTTTTAGGTAATTTTTATCATATTAGGGTAAAGGGTCTTTTTACTATGAAAAATAGCTTTCAGGTGGTAAATGAGATAAAAAAAATTAAAAATTAAAAAACACTGTTTTTTGACTGTATTTAATAGAGAAAAACATTGGATTGATAACTAGGAGGGTTGTTTAATATAGAATTATCACAATTTTTTTTAAGGTGAGATTAAAAAATCAAGAAAAATAAAATTCATATTAAATGTGTAGTGGGATAAGTGGAGAATAGATAGCGTAAGTTTCACGGTCATGGCGTCATTGCTGAGGCCTTGGCAGCCGGCCAAGAACGCCTAGTTTTACTTTCGCCTACGGCAAAAATGGATGTGACACGCGAAATGCAATACACTGTATTGAAATTTTGTTTTCACCGAAAAAAATTATCAGATCTTTCATAAACCAATGTCACGTGTGTTCCACATCCTCCATATAGTCCTAATGTACACCATGCGATTTTTTTTTTCATTTCCCGAATTTGAAGAAACACCTCAGGGAAAAGCGGTTTTCATCATCACAGGCAGTGGTACAAGTTGCTTAGGCTATTCTGAAGGACCTGTCAAAAAAATGGCTTCCAGCATGTGTTTGAAGACTGGAAAAGAGGTGGGATAAGTGCATTGCATGTAATGGAGAGTATTTTGTGAAAGACCATAAAAATTTGGAGGATTAGCACAGGAAATTAATTTTTATTAATTTATGATCATTCTTTATTGAAAAGATCTCGTATTTTCTACTTTTGTCCATTTACCTCAAGGTGCGCTGGAACATGCATATCTAGAGTACTGGCGTGTGTGTGTACGTGATATAGATGTAGTATGTCACTTCCTGGAGAGATTGTCTGTTGTAACATAATTCAATACAACCGGAAACATATACAAGAAGCTGCTAATTTTTGTTTCAACGGATGACATGATTTGAAATTGGGTGTATGGGGCATGATAGTATTATGTCAGTCCCTGGAGAGACTGCCCCTCGGAATGTAATTCGGAAAGCATATTTATAAAAGTTTACTACTTTATGTTTCAAGGGGTGACATGATTTTAAATGTGTGTGGTATGCATGTGTGTCTCTCTATAATCTTCTCTACTATTATAAAAGGTGTGTGTGTGGGGTGGATGGGCTGTTGTGACGAATCTATGGCACTTACTGTTATGAGATTTGCCACACAGGTAGTTCGAATTTTTTGAAATTTTTGTGCGAAGTTTTAAAATTTAGTCTAGAAGAATTTTAAATGAATTTAATTGAATTTAATTATTATTGTTTTCTTTAGATGGCAGCAGTAAATAGATCGCAGATTCTAAATTTATTTTTTACGGTTCCGTTTGATTCTCGAAATAACGATTTGTCAACAGACTAAAAAACAAAGTTTTAACTGAGTTCTTTATTTCTATCTCATAGATCGTTAAAGATAGAGTAAAAATTTCAACGGATTTGAAATCTGCAAAAAATTTCACATTAGATCGATTCCTAAAAATATGATTTTCTTTAAATAAATCATTTTAAATTGAGAAATATGTTTATATTTTTCTAATACTAATGTTCGTTTGACCTTAGTTTGATTGGAGATTCGAGAAATCAGATTTCATTTCCTGCGCTCAGCAAAACAAATAAAAAAACATTTTGACTGGCATTGTTTGGCTCTTTTTTTGTAAAATCGGGATCGTTAAAAATAGATTGAAAATTTCAACGGATTTGAAATCTGCTGAAAATTTTACACCAGATCAATACCTTGCATTTGATTTTCTTTTAATAATTATTTTTCAATTAAATACTTATATTTTCACAAGAGATTGTGACGTCACGCCGATTGAATCTCTTCGTAAGTAGAATTTGGCCGAATTTGACAATGACGAGGCCATCACGGCGTTGCTCGTGGTGTTGGTTTGCAAAGCAAATCATAGTTCATAAAATTCATAATTTGGTTTGCGAAGCAAACCAAATTGGAATTCGCAGGAAATGCATTGCTATAGGCTACGAATTTAGCTACGAAGCAAACCAATACCATGGTCGACGCCATGATGTCTGTTATCCAATAGGCTACGAACTTCCATTGGGTTTATGAAGCAAACATTTTTTCATTCAACATTTTTTCGCAACTATAATAAAATATGCGATACACTGCCAAATTTTTCAGTTAGCTGATTTTTATTTAAATGCTCATTTAAGTTCTGTTTAAAGCGTGAATTGTCAACAGATTACTACCTAAATATTTCAAATGTTTCCGTTTGATTGGTTATTTTTCAAAAAATACATTCTATGGTAAATAAGTCACTTTTGACAAAATAAGAAATTAAAAGGCATTTAAGTCTCATGACGGAAGTTTTTACATCTTTATATTATTTTAAAACAATTCCAAATAGCTACAAAGAAGTGTAATACATTGTTTTAAAGCTAATAAACTTCATTTAATTATAAGAAAACAATCAAAACAGAGTTTTTGGTGTTTTAATCTTAAAATTGACTCGCACACAGTCCAAAAGTACACCACGACGCCGTTTGGGAATAAATTCAATTTTCTTTTCTTTATGAAGGCAAAAAAAAATTGTGTTTTCTCTCAAGTGAACTTCATTTTACGATATATGTAATTTTGATCTCACCCCCTTAATAAAGTATCCAATCAACGCCACTGGAATAAAAGTGTTTATTTAGTAACTATACAAAAAAACAGTTTTGATCATTAAAAACGCTTAAACTAAAATGAATATTAGAAGCACTTATAAACGTTTGAACGACATACTGTTACTTAAAAATGGCCGATTAACATGAAATTTGCCTTCTCGCTTATAAAATCTGTTCATGTTTATATTACGGCTAGCGTCTCATAATGAAAACGAAAACTTGTTTCAGACTCACGAAAAAGTATTGACCTCTTCAAGGCCATAACGTCGTCTCTGCCGGAAAACACATTGGTTGCGATTCTATTTCATCTGAGTTCAGTGTTAACACCAGGTGATTCTAAATGAAAAATATATTTTGTGTTGAACGATTGCAGATTAAACCTCGTAAATAGTGAACATATAAACAATACTAAAGTATGTTACTCTATGTTCTAAACATAAAATGTCACATTTTATTTAAATATAAGATTTATCTTTTTGTCTTTATAATATCTACAGTAGTTGTGTCTTAATAGTATCGTTATACCTAACGTGACCATTTATTTTTTCCCCTCAAAACGGGACATCTACTAATTTTTAGGTAATAATATGAGTATTCAAGAAAACACATTTCTTTACATTTTTTATTTATGAATGAAAAGACAGGAATGAACACGTAATGGTGTAGTAATAATTATTAAAAATAAATAATTTGTGGTCTTATAATTTTTGAAGAACATATTTGCTTAAGTATATTTGGTGTTGATTTTAAATAAGATATTCTTGGCAGGATTCTTTAGGTGCGCTCAGTGCACCTAACGTTACAAAAAAAAAAAAAAAAAGGGGGGGGGGACGTGTTTTATATTATTTTGCTGTTTGAATAAAATATTAGTATCGACCTCTCTTGCTCTAAAGGAACGTAATTAAAATTACTAAATACACGCTATGCGAAAACAAAATCGCTGGGCCGTAACGGGTTTATACAGGAGGAAGGTTTACTTGTGGCGTGCCACTGCCACCAGAACTTTTCGATGATCGAAATAAAATGGCTCTGTTGAAGCGACTTTCGCAACAGCCGTGCGCCGGAGAATGGAGAATTTAGATGTTCAAATATTTTTATTTGCTATCTACTACTCTAACCTATCTAAACATAGCCAACTAATAAAGTAGTTTACATTATATTAATGCTCTTCTATTACGTTTTTTTAAATGTGCTCCTAAAATATAACCTGTGCACCTAATTTTAAAACTTAGGTGCACAAGGTGCACTTGTACTAAAAAATCAATTTCGAGGCCTGCCTTAAATCGAGTTTTCACTGTATTAGAAGGGTGTTGTTCCACCTTTAGCTTTAAATACACCCATTGACCCTTCTAGACATGCTTCCGATAATATTTTGGAACATAGCGATAGTACATATGAGGGCCGCTAACCAGGGCCCGATTTAGAAAATTTGGTATAGTAGGCACAACACGCAGGAAGGCCCCCCCCCATGTTATTTGTTCATCACAAAAACTAATTTTATAACAATAATTGGTACTTACGTATTTGACTGTTGACCGTTTCACAGATGTCATCAAAAAGTTTGAGAAAATCGTGACATCACTTATAACTCTTGGCAAAACAAAATAAAGCAGATGAAAATCAAAAATATAATAGTTAGTTAATTAATGTAATTACAAGAATGTGATAGTGGGGGAAACGGACATTTACGTAAATACCCAATAATTTATGTAACTACTTAAAACTATTTTAATTTTTTAGATACTTTTGAAACTTAGGGGCCCTCTAAATTATGGGGGCCCTAGGCCCGTGCCTCACTGGCCTAATGGTAAATCAGGGCCTGCCGCTAACTGTTGCTTTGTATTAAGCCTTGGCTCCAAACTTCGTATTCTGTCTCTAGTTCGTCTCATAAGTGCTCGATGTGATTCAGATTAGGGCACTGTGCTGACCAGTCCAAAAACGATACGGAATAACCGTCAAACAGCTTAACAGCCCTTGACTTGTGGCTGAGTCCGTTATATGCGGCGAAATTGGTCCGATCTTCTTGGACGAGATATCTCGTCGAAACCACTTGAAACCATTTAGCAAAAGTAAAATATTTATCTAGTATCATGCCTGTAACAAGGAAAATTCAAGAAAAACACATAAGAAGTTTCTTCATTTCCTCTTTATGAAAACACTGTATTGCAGGCACAGCCGTCAAAAAAAAACCCGACTCACTCGATCGCAATTATGCAATTTACATCACAGAACAAAACGGAAGGTAGCAATCGATAGGGATTAATGTTTGCTACAAATATTAATACTTAAAATTTGTCCGGTGCTTGATCTGATAATTTCAATACAAACCCCCATCTTTTATTACTAATTTGGATTCTACACAAAATTTCAGGCGGATTTGATGAAAAAATACCGTAAAACGACGTAAAATTGACCGAGAAAATCCATAAAAACTATTGTGGAAGTGTATAAATGTTCGGAATTTAATCACATTATAAATATTAATAAAGGCGTGTAGTGGCCGTCGAAGTCGATGACTTTTTGCATCCTCCTTGGTATAGAGTCCATTAAGATGGTGACAAAGTCAGAATCCATTCTGACTGAATCCCAGGATCAGTTGGCCGAAATTTCTGTTTTCACTTTGTGAATAATCCTCAATAACGATAATAATTATTGAATTTTGACAATAACTACGCTACTAATTATGCACGTAATGAGCTGGAGGGAGAATTTGGAATTCCGATGTTTCAGTAACAATTGAATCACATAGTGTCAAAATTTGCCTATGTTTCTATTCATAATTTTTATGAATAATTATTTCATAATTGCTAAAAAATAGTAAATTTAGTTTGATAATTGAAATGTTTATTTATTGTGTTTGGGTTTTTGAGTAGCAAAGGATGATAAATCAATTTCCAAGAAAAATTTATGTTTTCAGCAAATATAACAAAAAACGTGAAACATCAATTTAACATTAGGAGATCTAATTTTCAAACACTTACAAATCGGTGAAAAATCCAATAAAATTGATGAACTGTTTATTATTTTCGCCTGATATTGTGTGTAGAATCCAAATGTGTGATAAAAGACGGGGGTTCGTATTGAAATTATTTCGAGCAAGCTTCCAATTTAATAAGAAGACGGCCCCTTAGACAAATTTTAAATATTGATATTTGTAGAAAACATTCATCCCCATTGATTGCTACCTTCCGTTTTATTCTGCGATATAAATTGTGCAATTGCAATCGGGTGAGTCGGGTTTTTTTTGACGGCTATACCTCAATTCATACAGAGGATGGTTGATTGGTTTGGGGTCTTATGGCGCAAAGACTATAATTGGCCATGCTGCACCAGACACAAGATAGACAATGTCAAGCAATGGACACACAAATGTAGTGAAAATTTTACTGACACAGAAAGGAGAAATACACCCAAGGAGGATGTAGATATGTAGGTATTTTTACTTAACGTCAATCTCGACTAACACAACGGTCTATTGACATTCATCCGGGATCCATCCCTAAGGAAAAGATCCAAGGACAACGACTCGTTATTTCGAACCACGGTCAGATGACGAGGTTAATACCTGAGTTGGCACCCAACTCTTCAGACTTACACACCACTTCAACGTGAGGACATTTGAAGCCACGACAAATTCAACGTGCACCAACCCCCGTGTACACGATGGTCTTGGCTGGACTGAGTTTCGAACTTGCAACCCTCCGATTGTGCTAAACAGATGCTCTACCAAGTGGGCTACCTCGTTTCTTAGGACATTTATGAAAAAATAATTAGTCTATCTTCGAAACAAATTAAATTTTAAAGGTTCATTTTATTTAAATTTTTTTAATAATTAATCCAATTTAGGTAAGAAAGGACGGTTTATTTATGTACAACAAAATTATTATATTTCATTTCCTTATTATTTTGTATCTAATAATCTAACAGGTATTATCTCCCGTAAGGAAACGGTCGTCTTCATTCACCTCTGATTGCGAAGCTTCTGGTATGGACTCTAGAAGAATATCAATTTCTTCAGAAGGAAGTTTTAGTTTCTCATGACGACTTATTCGTTTTTGTAAATTTATGCTTCAAATCATAGAATTTGATATGTTCATGGCCGTATTTAAGATATCATCTAGACTGTTTTACCTAATGCTTTTTCTGGAGTGGAATCGTCTTATGAAAACTTATAAACTAAAGTGTATTTCTTGCTTCAGGTCCTTCTCCGAAACATCCTTCTGGAAATGAAGTATTTGTCATTATCTGTCGGGACTATGAACAAAAACTTTATGTATGGTTGCTAGAAATGAGTACCAGGAGTACTGTTACCAAGAAAAGCTTAGAAGTTTTGTGTGACAATAGTCTTCAAGCTTTTATGCTGCTATCTGGTATTGACAGGAGAAGCAAATTAAGATGATTTTGAAAATTGTATATAAGTTTTCATTAACATATGTGATTATGGAAAAACATTTTCTGTCTTGACATGGTGTTGTTAATATTTTTACTACCAAATCCATTGGGCTTCGTTTTGTTCATGTGTAAATGTAATTGCATTAAAAAAAGGCTCGTATACCAATTTGTTTCTGCTGTTGAATATATTTCTATTTTGGGTCCCCTAACGCCATTTGCTTATGTAATCGATAGGATATACGAAATATACATTCAAAGAAACAAATCCAGGTATGTAAAGGACTTGTGCCATATTACAAAAAGAATTGAAGTCAAATGCTTTTATCGTTTTACAGATTTTACAGCGATTTGTTTAGTCTTTGTATTTGTAAATTTAACCCCCCCCCCTCCCCCCCATCAGACAATTAATTTAAAAGTAAAATTATTATTAACGTTAAAATTGGCAAGCTTTTACAAAATGCGTTTGTTTGCATTTCTATATTTAATCACACCAAATAATTAATTTTAAAAATTAAGGTTACGATTATCATTAAAATCATAGGATTGATTGATGAGTTTTTACAGAATTTACAATGATTGGTTAAGTTTTGTATTTGAATATACGTGTGTATAATTACCAGACTGCTATAATTTTTACTATTTATTTTTACTATGCGCGTTCAAATTGCTGCTATAGTTGTATTTGAGTTTAATATTGGTCCCAGCTTGTCCGCTTTTGGACCTTGCGCTATAAAATCACAAAATCCAATTCAACCCAATCAATTTAATATGACGAATTTCACGGGACCGTAAAGAAATTCGTATTATCCATTGTTCGTGTTATCCACATTCAGAAACAAGCATTATTGCAGCAATCAAATAAAATATGAATACATTTACATTACTTACTGCACAGTTCTTGGTTCAAGATAAATGGTATTCTTCATTACAAAGAATATACATATGATTTTTGATTATACGGATTTACTTAACTATACAGATAATTCTTTATTACACAGATAATACTTTATTGCACAGAAAATTCTATATAACACAGATAATTCTTATTTACACAGATAATTCTTGGTTGCGCAGGTATTTCGCAATTTTTTTTATGAAATAGTTCATTTATGGATTCATGTGTTTTGTTTTTTCGTTACATTTTTTAAGAAAATCTTTGATGCGTTCAACGCTGTTGAATTGAGCAGATGAATTTTTATTACCTAACTAAGAGTGGTGAATAATTTATAAGCCAGCAGTAGCTTCTTCTGAAAAGGCACACTTATTCTTTCGTCTTTAGAATCTTGATTTATTATTTTTCTTCACTCTCTTCAACAAATTCCACAAATGTACAATTTTGGAGTCGCTTAATGTTTATAATAATGTGATTGAACAGAATCGGTTTACCCAAAAGTTTCGAAAACTTGTCCGTCGATTAGTATAACCCAAATTCATCTTAAACGAATGAGTAAACAATATTTGAATATAAATTTCGATGGGGTTTGGAATTTAGTTAGTAGCCAGTATTAACTGTATAATTCACATCAAGCCAGTTTGTCTTGATTAGATTTGACATTATTCTTTAGCTACAATTATAATATGGAACGATAAGTTGTTGTTGTTTCTCATGCCTACACTGGCAGACCAGAGGAGTGCCAGGCCCGTCGAAGACGGCAAGAGGCGAGCGCCTTCCATGTTATTGAGCCCCATTGGGAGGAAGTCCGACTTTGCTCGACAAACATGACACATCCGTTTTACAGGAATGTCCCTTTCATACATCCATTCACTCACACATATCGTAATTTAGATCCCAATCAGAGGCCGATAACCCCCTGATCAAGTACCCCCAGAGGTATTGATTTGGTATGGGAACATGGGCGACTTTGTGCCCACGACCTATTTAACGTGTCCCAGTCACCATTAGTGAGCACGACGGTCTTCAGCCAGGTCGAAGCGCCGATCTCGCAATCATCAGAATTGCTGGCTCCGCCGAGGACAAAACCCACAACCTTTTCTGATGCGAGCCCGATGCTCTACTGACTGAGCTACCGCGGGTCAAATAACTACTTCATACTATAAGTACTTCACACATTTTGCAATGCATCAAGATTTCGTTCTCAATTGTGTTACTCGCGTATTTTTGCTTCTGTATGATCCGTTCAAAATACTTCATGTAAAATAAACTATACAATCGTTAAATAAACACACATTATCGCACGATATTAACATACTTTACATTTCTAAATGAACTTAAATTCCCGTGTTTCATATTAACCTTAAGACTACGGCCAGTACAGCAGTTGTACCTTGATCCGCCAAGAAAGAATTTAGACAACGGCCAGAACAGCCAGTTGTACCTTGAAAGTTATAAGAATCGCGCAATGAAATAATCGCTCCAGTTATATCTATAGTCGTTGTCAAAAGGTAAATAAACAGAACGGTGCTATATTTGCATATTCACAACAAATGTATTCTCAGCTATATTCACTGATAGAAATGCAAGAAATAAAGAACCTTGAATTATCCCGTGCATCATGATAGAATAGTCTCTATATAAATTATAAATGAAGTTTTGTGCCTAGTGAGAATCTTGTTATGCATAACCATACTATATTCGCATATTTTACGTTTCTAAATTATTTTTAATTTAAATTTTTTTCTTATTAATAAACAGAATAGCGCTGTATCTTTGTTCACTCACTAATTTTTCTAATAGCAAAAGCAAGAACTTAAATTCTATGAATTGTACCGCGCATCGTCAGAGAAAAGCCCGTTGTCTGTATAAATTATAAACTCAGAAGTTTAGTGCCTAGTTCGAGTTCAGTGTATAATCGCTCTATATTCGCATATTTTGCGTTTCTAAATTAATTTGAATTCTTGTTTTTTTTACTAACAAACAGAATGGTGGCTTATGTACTTTATTCACAAAAAAATGTCCACTCAGTAAAAAGTGAGAGCTTAAGTACTGTGAATTGTTCCGGGCATCATCAGAGAGTTCTCCTTTTCTCTATAAATACGCTGGTATAACTTATTTAGTATATCGGACTTCGAGCACTTAGTTTTCTAATTTTTTTTATGTGTATGTTTATTATATCGCGCGCATTATGAATTACCTCGTTGTCGACAGTTTCCTTATCTTTTTTGCGGGTGCAAAAACTAAACGCTGGTCGAAGCAACGAAAGACAAGTTTTAATTTTTAGCCGGTCCCCAAAATGGATCTGATACTCTGGGTATGAACAAGTTTTCAGACTTGTTCGATGGCAGAAGCATCTGTTTCCAGACAAGTATGAGGAATTTGAATATTTTCTTCTTTTGGTGCCTAGTGCTTCTCTCCACAGGTTATATTTCTTTATTATTTTTCATTTGTGTTAAAATTTCACGAATTAAAAAAATATTTATATATTTTTTATTTAAATGAATATGATGAAGCTAAAAGCTCATAAAAATTTAACTTTACAAAAATCATTACACCTCTTTATTTAGTTTCCAATATGATTGAAATGCTTGAATAATATGAAACAGATATAAATTATGGAACAGAGCCTTTCTTATAAAGCAAAAACATTTCTAGTTTATTTCTTCCGAAATTAAATTACTCATTTTTAGAACAATTTATCCACAATAAAAGTCCACGGAAATATTCCTAGCAAAGTTTTGTGCATGTTATATTTTTAATCTTCCTTTTCTCGTAAGCGCCAGTTATTTCTAAAGAAATAGAACTGCTTAGTAGAATATTTCTAAAATTTTTTTCTAATAATCTTGAAGTACGTATAATGAATATGCCCTGTAAGTACTAACTAGCAGTTAATTATCTCTAATTTTTTTAAGTAGAGCCTGATTAAACGAAGTTGCAGGTGATTAAATAATATAATCTCGTTTCCATAAGGTTTTTCATTTTAGGCACGTTTTGTGGGATTTTTTGAGATTATCTGACTATCTCAAAATATCTATTATTTTTTATGTGAATCAGTGGGAAATTTAAAAAGTTTGAAGACTCGACACTAATTTGAAAAGAAGCTGGATATTGTGCTTGTGAAATTGTTGTCAAGTTGATACTCTGATAAATTTACCAGTTAATTATATATAATAAAAGTACTCCTTTACATACTTTCACCGGTATAGTGGTTAAGGTGTTAGCCTCTAGATCGGAAGGCTCCTGGTTCGAATCCGGGTTCGGGCATAGATGTTTGTAAGCTTATGGTGTAGAGGCGCCTGGTGCACCTTAAATCTGTCGTCGCCGAAAGTCCTCACGTTGGGTTAGTGTGGAAGTTTGGAGAGTGGGGTGCCCCTTCAGGTGTTGCCTCGTCATCTGACCTTGGTTCAGGATTGCGAGTTGTTGTCCTCGGATCTTTCCGGTTGACCGTTGTATTGCTCTGCGACGTTGGTTAAAAATTACCAATTACATACTTTCGTATTCTGTTATTTGACTGAGAGAAATGTAGATTCTTCAGTTATTCTGTATGATGAATTAAAGCTTAGTTGCAGGACTTCATAAACTACATCTAAAGCCGAATCAAAGTGTTGATAAAATATATGTCTTAAAGTTTAATCATAGCAGCTGTAATTTACTTTCTGTTTTAAGTCTGCCTAACTCTTGAGGGAATACAAGGCCTTTGTACAGAACATTGAGAAATTTAGCTACGAAATAGTTATGACCTTGTTTGAATTGGAAAAAATATTCAATTTTCACTGTGTAAGTGAATCTTGTTGACTTTCAAGATAAATTTCGGAAATTGTACAGTAAGTTAAATTGTATTTTAAGAGTATTTTCTTAACTTTAGGTTCTTAAAATCCTAGCCCTGATCATTATTATTATCATTTATTTCAACTTTTTGACCAATACTTTTCAGGAAAGTAATTAGTATTTTGAAAACTTACAGCATCAGTAGGAGAGTAGTTGCGAATAATAAAGTAAAAAATAATTGAACAAAATTAAGCTTCATATTGTATACTGTGGCTATTGTATCTTCTAGTTAATTAATGGAATTTAGTTTTGCAGTGTTGAAAGTGAGTCCTTATGTCCAAATATAGATAAAGAGTAAAATAGCTTCTTAATTTAGTTCTTAGTGTTGAAATTGAGTTTGCAAGTCTAAAATAAAAAGATGGATAGATAAGGAGAAAAGGGCTAAAAAAAACGCTTCTAAATGTAGCTCTTAGTGTTAAAATTAAGTTCGTAATCTAAGGTATAGATAAAGAGTAAAGACGATCTTCGCAAGTTTCAAATATAGACGAAGAGTGAAAAAGACTTCTGAATTTAACTCTTAGTATTAAAATTGTGTTCGGAAGTCTGAAATAATGTGGAGGGAAATTAATGAATTGTGATCTTACACTGTCGAAAGTGGGTCCAAAATCCAAAGTATAGATACATAGTAAAAGCGTTTTAAGGATTTGGCTCTTATTGGTTAATATTGAGTCCTTAGTCCAAAATAGAGATAAAGAGTAGAAACGCTTCTTTTGAATTTAGCTCATTGTTAAAATTAAGTTCGAAAGTCTGAAATAATGAGGCGTAAAATCTTCAATGCATTAGAATCTTGCATTGTTAAAAATAGGTACTTAAGTCCAAAATACAGAAAAAGAGTAGAAATGCTTCTCAATTTATCTCTTAGTACTAAAATTGAGTAAGAAAGTCTAAAATACGGATAAAGAGTAAAAACATTTCTGAATTTAGCTCTCAGAGTCAAAATTGAGTCCATAATTCTAAAATTATGAATAGCAAAATCGTGTTAATGAATTGGCTCTTACTGCGTTAAGAGTAAGTCCCAAATGTAAATAAAGCAAAAGTCCAAAATATGGATAAAGAATAAAAACTTTTCGCAATTTAGCTCATTTGTTAAAATTGAGTCCATAAGTAAAATGAGTAATATCGTTTATGAATTGGGTCCTTATAGTGTTAAAATTGAGTCCTTAAGTCCCCCTAAATATTGATAAAGAGTAAAAGCGTTTCTTTTTAAATTTATCTCTTAGAGGTAAAATTATGTCCGTGAGTCTAAAATAATAAGGAGTGAAATTGTTAATAAAATTGGTTCTCATTGTGTTAAAATTGAGTCCTTAAGTCACCCAAAACATAGACGAAGAGTAAAAACGCTTTTCCCTTTACTATTCGTTACTTATAACTTGATCTTGTCATGCATATATATACCGGACTAAAAGAAATTGGTCCTTCATGTTCATTTAAGTTTTTTGTAACTATACTTCAGTATCTCTCTATTAATGCAAAAACCTAAAATTTTCACCAACACTACGGGATCAGTTTTTATTCGTAAAACATTACAATACGAGAAGACCAAAAACTCGATTTTCAAAACTAAACCACACGATATTTAAAAACATGTTTAATTTAACTCCAATTATTAGTTCTGTAATGATGAGTTTACGAAATGTAAGACCAGAAAAGTTTCAGCAGAAACTAAGACGGGATGCTACTGATTAGACGGCTTTATCAGAAAAACCATTATCAGAAAGATGATGAATAGACGAAATACTGGATTTCAAATATTGCCGTGAAAGTGTTGATAAATGGCTTATGCTGTGGCAATAGTATCGACGGGAATTTATTTCGGAGGTGCCGAAAGAGCAGATCCTCTAAAGATTCTACTTTGGAAGATCGATTACTAAATTCGAAGAAGATTATTACTATTTTTGGAAGCTCTACACACACCTTGCTTGAATCTATTACATCAGAATTTTCCCGGGTTCGTTTGCGTAAAATAAATGTCACTTTTCCCAATGTAGGAAGTTTTTTTTTTTTTCACGTTCAGAATACATACAGAAAACACACATCGCCTCATAAACACTACAGCAACCTACATTTAGCTTTACAGAAAAAGCCTCTTATAGGAGTTGTGATGAATTTTGTTTGTTTCGTACACTTTTTCACTTTTACAAGGTTTTGAAAACAATATAAAAACATCTGTAGCTTTTTGATAGTTATTTCTAGCCAATTTTCGTAGGGTTTGGAACGATAAATGCGTTTTCATACCACCTCATCTAGCAGATTAATGACGCACAAATCTTAGCTGATGATAATATCTGAATACTTAAATAATACTCTTATACTTAAATGATAATATCTGATGTAAAAAAACCGTGATCAGAACAATATTCTAAATTTATGTTACTAAAGAAGTAATTATAAAGGAAAAGAATTAAATCTGTATCAAATTTGTGTTGCCTAAGCGAAGGAATATGAATAATATTCAATAAAATATAGGGTCATTCCACGCAAAATGAGCAAATCGTCTGTGGTTGACACATCACCAATTTTAAGGAGGAACTGCAAAATATTAGATGTCCAAAATGTATATTTTATTTTTTATTGAATTTTATAAAGATCAAGGTCACACAAATGTAGATTTGCTTAGCACTAATAGTAGCATGCTTGAGACCCTATATTTCAATAAGTTATTGACACAAATTAAAATTTTTTGTATTGTTACATTCTTCAGCGAAAGGTCTTTTAGGAAATGCCAATATATAGTTTTATATCCGTCACTGCTCATTCTCAATGATCAGCGAAAATAGAGATTTTTTCCATTTCATACAAATTTAAAATTGTTCTAGTATCTCTAAAAATGTGGAAGGACAGTATCAAAAATTATTCTTAATAAAGCATTTCTTCTATCTAAAAGTTTGGTACAGTTTAGTGATTGTGTTTAAAAATAATAAAAAAGTAAAATAATTGAAAACAGCGATTTTTCTATTTTTTTAAACACAAATTTTACTGTAAAGGACAACTCCGAAAACCTCACAAATTTTCAGTGTTATGTGTCAAGATGTATATTTTCTGACCTGAAATTTCTATCATTGTAATTTTTTTATTTTCGTCCCAGGAAAATTTTTAACTGGATGGAAATAATCGTTATAGCACAATGAGTCAAAAAAGGCGGGAACACGCCAGTAAGACGTCCATTTCCGATTTGAAAGAGATGCTATTCTCAAGACTCTTTAAAAGCTACAATATCCAAGGCATTACCATCTTAATTTGTAATTACACCTAATTTGTATATTTAAATAATAATAATATAATGATGTATAATTCAACAATATAATTAGTAAATACATTTGAACACTATTTGTTGTCATTTTTACTCCTTGCTTCCTCTTCTTTACCCCTAATTCCTTCATTTTGAATTTGAATGTTGTTGAATTTATTTTTGAAAATACCTCTAACAAAAGCCTTTTAATGTACAAAATGAAAAATACAAAAGCAAAATCTGGAAAGCAGATGTAATTGAATATTGTAATGATTTTAGGGCTTTGCATAAAAATTCACTTTTGAGAATATCCACTACGATCTTACATGAAAAATTTTAAATACCATTCTGTAAGTTTTAGCAAAAAAAGTGGATGAGATCAAACTTCAATAAAATGTTCTATGAAATAAGACAAGAACCAGGTTTCTAGGACGAATAGTTTCAATTTTAAAGTGTAAAAACTACAATTTTACCTACTACACTTTAACCTCAATGAGGCAAGGATTAATATTATCAGAATGAGCTAAAACTTTGCCAATCACATTTTCTAGCCAATTGGCAACTTTTAGGGGGGGTGCCGCGGTAGAAATTCGAAAGTTGATTTTTTGTGACCACCCTAGTATTCAGTGATGTTCTCAAATTTAAAAAATAATAATATTAAGCTGTAGATATGACGGCTTTAACAAAAAGTAGCGGAAATATCCAAAGATTCCGAATTTTGTATGACCAACTTTTGATCGCACCGAATTTATTTATGAACCAATTAAAAAAATAATTGTACCGTAAGAAAGAGTACATTCTGAGCTATACTGTGATATTTTCAAAATTAAAAACTAATAGTAATAAGATATAGATATGACAGTTTTAAAAAAAAGTAACGAAAATGTCCCGATTTTTGCCGAATTAAAAAATATATATATACTATCAAGAACCAAATTGAAATTTCTAAAGAAAATCGACGAGCTGCAAAAATATACGTTGAGAGGTACTCTTAAAAAAAACTCACGGCTTAAGGCTGAAAATTTTTATGTGTTTTTCTCACTCGCTGAAGAAATTTCGCTTTTTCAACTTTGTCACTTAATAAACCCTAAACTAACAACCGCATCGGAAAAAGATCTTTACAACTGTCCAGGGAACACATTGAAGAACAAACCATGTTAATTTCATATTTTTTTTATCCGAACTTTCTAGGAAAACCGTCTAAGAATCGAACTAAACAACACAGTTTTCAATCCTGCGACGGCGGTAACTTTTTTTTAATATAGATAGAAAAATGATTTGGTATTTCTGTGTAGATTTAGGGTTTCATTATCTGTATTTTATTTCTCTGTTGTCATTGAAGTTCTCGTAATATACATAAACTGGGAAGCAAATGTTGTGATTTTGATTTTATTATTGTTGCTTTAGAACTCAGATTACGATCCCGAAATTTTTTTGACCAGTAATAAACATATTAAACTGTATTCCTGTGAAATGTCGGTTGTATCAGAGCTGTCCTTCATTTAATTTCTTATGCCTATTTAGAGTAGAAAATTGTCATTTTGTTATTTTCGTTAGCTATTTTGAAGATGAAAGAATTAAAATGCGATTTCCAAACTCTATCAGTAATATTTTCACACCTAGCACTGTAACTGGCATGAATTGCAACAATGTCTTAAAATTTCTTTAGCCCATAGAAATGTTTTTAATTCTGTCAAAAATGACAATTTTCCATTTTTTGCAACTAAATTTTAGATTAAATATGGTGTTTAAAATTGTTGTTGCAAAAGTGAAAAACAAACAAACATTTTGTACAGATTATAAAGATGTAAAACATGCTTGTCTACGTTAAGTAGTTTTTGAGAAACAGAACTTCAAACATGCAACATTAAGCAATCTCACAACTGCTCTTCAAAGTTTTAAGTCCTTAAAATGTCTCTAACTTCGAAAATATTTAATTTTGAACCTAAATTTTTTGGATATCGTTATTTATGCATAAACTAAACCCCTGTACCAAATTTCATGAAAATCCATCACCTTATGGCCACAGGTTTTTCCTGATTTTTGTTCATTTTACGTGGAATGACCCTATATTAACAGAATATTAGTTTCCCAGTTCAGAACTTCAATAATTATCTTAAATGTTTGCAAAATATCAATGTATGTTCTTTACACATCATAATTTAGAGCAGCGAAATTAATGCATTGGTAAACATAATCGGGACCTCGTTAGGCCCAGTTGGATGAGTAACGGATCAACAAACGGTGATTTGGTGAAACGGTGAGGTGATTCGGTGAAACGGTGAGATCAACGGTGATTTGTGAGTTCGAAACTCAGTCCAACCAGACCGTCGTGTACACGAGGTCTGGAACACGTTAAATCTGTCGTGGCCTCGAATGTATTCACGTTGCTGTGGAAGTTTGGAGAGTGGGGTCCCTGCTCAGGTGCTGACCTCGTCATATGAACATGGCTCAAAATTACAAGGTGTCCTAGAATCATTCCCTTCGGGTTTGATCCTGGAAGTAGTCCGTTGTGTGGCTCCAGTGCGACGTTAATTAAATACCTACACACATTAGTATATTTTCGCCAAGAGGTAGGTGAATGTCTTAGATAGGTAGGTATTTTCATTAACGTCGTACTAGAGCAACACAATGAATGTCTTAGAAGCACCATATTGTTATATACTTCATGGGTTGATGTTTTACTATTATGAAAAATATAACCTGATCTCTCTTTCCAATTTAGAGTCAGGATAAGAGATAAATTACAAATGTTTCAGTAATCTAATAAAGTAATGTTTTTGTGCAGGTACTTTAGAAGCTAAAGTATGCTCGGCAACAGATAGTGGTAAGTTTTAATTTTCTTTTCCCTATGTTGTACCTTTTTATTCGTATAAATATTATGCTTTAATATTCTTTACCTATTGAAAGTGTCAAGAAGTTTGAGAAGGTGATTAGTCTCTGATCTGTTCAGCGATAGTACTTTTATGCGTACATCTAAGATTTACCTTTCTAGTTTTATTTATACATTTTTTTTTTTTTTTTTTTTTTAACTAAAGAAAAATGTCGATTTTTTTTTGTAATATTTTTTAATATCAATTTTAGCTTTTTAAACTTACTGAAAAACTGTTGATAATTCTTCTTCGCAATAGTATTCGCTGTGATAGGATTTTATTCATTTTAACAATCTAAACCTACAGAAAAATGTTCTACACTTTTTCCTTGAAATATTTCTTTGTGATAGTTTTTAAAATTCATTTTAACTTTCTAAGCCAAATACTTTTTCTTAGATGTGTTTCTTAGTTTTTTCATCCATTTTAACTAAATCAACAGAAGAAAACTCGATACTTATTTGCAATAGTTCATATTAACTTTCTAACGTAAGGGAACTTGATCATTTTACTTGACAATAATTTTTTTATCAATTTTACTTTTCTGAGCCAATTGAAGAAAACAGTTGGAAAGTGTTTTGGCAATATTTATCGCTGAAAAAGGTTTTTAATTCATTTTAACTTTCTAAGTCAACAGAAGAAAACTGTCGATAATTTTTTTTGTGTTTTAACTTTCTGAATCAACAGAAGAAAACTGTCGATAATTTTTCTTTACAATACATATTTCTTTCTTTTTACCCATTTTAACTTTCTAAGCCAATTTCTTGACCTTTCAAGGACCCCCGCCAACGTCCCTGGGGATCCAATGGTTCCTTCCGACCACATTCATCGGTGTATTGGCCGGAGAACCTCACAGATGCTTTAAAAACATGTTATAATTTTCAAGCACAGCTTTGTTCTCTTCACAGAAGTATTTCCCAATGCTATGCTATAAACACTTGAAGAGCACAAAACAAGACATGGGTATCTCGACGAAGTAGTACCTCGTCATTAGTAAAACTGACCAGATCTTGATGGACGATGGATCTCGTCGTAAGAAGAAAACTGACCAGATCTTGATCTTGTCATAGTCGAACAATCAGTAATATCATGACGACGTGACATCTCGCCATTGCCAAAATTGATCAGATCTTGATGTAAGAGGTATCTCGTTGAAATCATTTGGAGGGTTAACAGGAAGCATTAGCAAAGCTCTCTCTTGGCTACTTTTTTATAGTCAGTGTAATTAATGGCAGAATTATATTAATATGTTGACAGAGTAATTGCGGAAGGAATTTTTATATTTTGTCTTAATTGTCTTCATTTTAAATAAGTATATTTTGTCTTGGACGTTTTGTTCATTTGCTCCGGATTCTGCAAGTCTAGCGTCATTTCTGCAACTGCTTGTTACTTTGATCACAGGAGTGAATGTCTGTAATGAGCTCTCGAAATTGGCAATGACCTGAGTAAGCAAAATAGTTTTCGAGAACACACATGGCGCTGTTGAAAAGGGAAGTTTACTGTCACAAACGTAATAGGATTGGTGACGTCAGTCTTAAATCCTTTTAGGGTTTCGGACGTGATCCATTTGCTACTGCGGGGTCTTTCGCGTTGCTTTTATCGGCAGGTTAAACCAGTCCTATATTACCCAAGACGACAGGAAATATCCTGTTGTTCGTTTGTTATAAGACGAATGAAGTCGTTTTCTGTTTTATCTAAGCGAACACGAAAGATACCATGAGCGAAATCTGTATAAAAGAATGTTAAGTGACTTCAGAGGCGCCAGTTTGGGGGTAATTATGGAGAGGAGGTAAAAACCCAATTCCTTCATCCGTATCAGGATTAAAAACAAGACTTTGATAAGATTTTAACTAAGTACTTTTATTGAAGAAAATAGTCACAGTCGTGGGTAGAACATTGATTTTGGGTTCACATCCCATTACAAACATCTCATCTCACATACGTACGATTGTAACCACATGATGGTGTGATTACGAACAGAATGAATTTGTTGTTGCACGATATGTGTACGGAGTTGAGGATTTCCAAAGATCGAAAATTCCACGCGCTATGCTATACCTGGATTGTCTTATAATTCTGTTTTGCAATACGAATGAAAAATTGGGATTCGAAATTTTCCGATGTAATAAATGTGTGTAGTTTAACTTTATAAGATTCCTGAGAATAATTTCTATTCATTCTGAACATGAGGAAAACTATGCAAAAATAGTTTTCATAAAAATGTATTCAACCACTGTGCTTGAACGGTAGTCTCATTCATTTATTGCTTAGAATGTAATTAGGACTTAAAAATATTTGAAAATTAACTTACTGTAGTAGATGGCTTCTTACATCTCTACTGCAGCAGACCGATTCGTTCTGAATTGAAGTGGTTTAATTGTACTCTGTGTCGCGAGATATAAAGGTAACCGTGAAAACTAATATAGAGAGGAGGCGATCCTTAGTAGGCTGCATGACCACCTCAGACACTGTTGCCAACTTTGCACAGCGTTTTTATACTAAGAATGAGGTTGGGAACCACAGTTCTTGGGGAGTAAAACCTATTCATTTGTGTTAGAGCGGGGTCATCATGAAGGAATGGGCCTGACTGCAGTTTCAGGACGTCACGAAATGAGTCGGATTGAAAATAAGGATTAGCATGCGAAGAGTCCGTGATCAGACGGAAATAGATAGAAAAATATCGATATAAACAAATTCATTGATCCATTTTCCCCAAAATTTGAAACAAATATTGCGTATCATTTTTGTTGTTAATTTCGGATTAATTTCACACGCAAAAATGTTCTTTACTTTGCATTTCCGGAATTAAAATAAAGTGTTTGGAGGAATTTTCATTAAGAGGTCCCAGTACCACATAATTCGTTAAAAAGTTAAATATATGTCCAGCTTATCTGCTAATTCTTCGAGTGAATTCCACTCCGTCCATTCGTCGATGAATTGATTTTTGAAGTCCTCCGGTGTTTTCTTCTTAATTTTATCTGCTAAAATGAGGGATTTCAAGTCTTCAAATGTCTTGACGTTTAACGCCTCCAACCATCCTTCAAAATAGTCTCGTAGCTCAAAGTAAAAATCTCTATATATTCCTTCAAGATACTTTCTGTGCGTAGCGAACAATTGGCGGAATTTCTCAGCACTCAACTTATGGCAATTCAGTAGCATGGTTTTAACGTGCTGATAATTCTTCGATTCTTCCTCCGATTCTCTGGCTATTAGCTTAGCCACTTCTGCGGGTAATACTCCAATCAGGTTGGCAATCCACTTAGTCTCTGGCAATTTCAGGAACTTTAACTGCCTTTCGAAAAGATTCAGATATAATGCAATATCCCCTTCTTTGGGATCGGAACTTGGGATAAGTTTCTTCAGTTCATATTTTTGGATGTCATCATCCTTCGTATGTGAAATTCAGTTTTCGATGCAATTCTTCTGAGCTTCAAGATTCAATCTCAACTTCTCCAGTTCATATTCTCTTTCTTTATCCAGTTCTGCCTGCTCTATGGCTCTCTTTTCTTCCTCTTCTCTTGTCTTTCTGTCATCGACAATGTTGGACAACAGGGATTTCATCATGTCTTCGTTATACTGCGGCGACTTCAATATCTGTTCGGTGATTTGAAGAATTCTAAGACCCTGGCCCAAGACCAAACCCATTTCTTCAGCCAAAATCCTCAAATATTCCTTCTTCGCTTTGACAATGAAGGCCATTTTTGGAATGTTAGAATTTTACAATTGTTTCACAAAATTAATGTCTTTTATACGAAATAGTTTATAACACAAATAATAAAAACTGAAATGACCTAAATCAATTACGCTTCTACAAAAATTAGCAAGTGTGTAATAATACCTAAATTTCTTTAAAATCTTTACACCTCTGTAATTCTAAACTTTCAGAATTTTTTTTTCTTTTTCAAATGTGTTCATGAATTAAAGAAACATTTCAAGCACTTTATACAAAATAATTCCGAACACCATGTCAAGAACACTTTAAATTAAATCGATCGATAATTATTTTTAAAAACAATCATAACTAAATTCCACTTTCATTGTTAGGAAAGTGAAAAATAAAAGTGCTACTTCGATTTAGATAGCATATCTTTCACCTAAATAAAATAATCACAAACATAAATGCAATACGAGTTCTTTTGTCACTATGTAAGAATTGATAAATAAGACACTTTTGATTTTAAAAAACACTTTCGGTTTCATATCAGAGACAGAACACTTTTGGTTTCAATTAAAAAATTAACACTTTTGATTTCAATTTTTAAAAAATTAACACTTTCGGTTTCATTTCAGAACACAGAACACTTTTGCTTTCAATTTAAAAGTTAACACTCTTGATTTCAATTTAAAAAAATGAATACTTTTGGTTTCATTTCAGAGCACAGAACACTTTTGCTTTCAATTTAAAAATTAACACTTTTGTTTTCAATTAAAAAAAATATGAGCACTTTTGCTTTCGATTCGAAAAGAGAACACAAGCAGACAAAACTCAAAGAGCCTAACGAATATACTATACACAGCAAGTATGATTCTTACATTTACACAATCTTCAATACAAAACACTATTAATTAATGTATCTAAAAGTAATAAAACTATCGTTTAAATAAATTTCAATGTGGGGTGCATTTTACTAAAAACCGTCACTTTTGTTTTTCATGAATAAAACTAAAACTTCGCATGCATTGAACTTTTTAAATTTATTAGTAAGCTTACCTGGTTTCCAATTAACAACAAGCTGGGGAAAGCTGTATTTACATATATTCGAAACCAATGGCTGGCGATGTCTGTTTACCATGTGGACAAGCAAATCTGCAAAATCAAATTTTCGACGGGGAAAATCGTTGAAGAACCATTGTGACCCTTCAGAACGACATCAGCATCTTGAAGGAACTCCGTACCAAGGAGTGTACGATTTTCTTTTGCATTGGGTAATACAATTAAGTTTGTCTTGATGATTCTTCCTTCAAGTCCTATATTTACACAAGTTGTATAGGCTTCAACTTGATTTTTTCCTCCGTCAGCAAGTGTTTTTAAGCAAGTGTCAGCAAGTGATTTTAACCAAAGTATTTATTTAAACAGTTATTTACACAAATTATATTTATAAAACAAAGAAACAAAGAAGAATATTTACAGAGAGGGGTTCCAAATTAACGTCGGACATAGCGCATAGCACATGCTACTCCGTTGGCAGTTCATCGCAGACTGACTAACTGAAATCTTTTTCGCTAGGGGCGTTACAAGGATTGAGAGTGTGAAAGCTTCACTGTCCGTTACAAGTACTATTTATATAAAGAATGAAACAAATCCCTTCTTACAATATAATTGGTAAATAATCTTTTACTACAATTAAAACTTTCATTTCTGACTGTTCAATTTTTATTGATAATTATTGATATGACTGTTCACTTATTAAACCCTAGGGCTTTTAATCTAGGGCTATAATTATTGATATGACTGTTCACTTATTTAACCCTAGGGCTTTATCTCTTTCAGTCTTGAGACGAGTTTAACAAAATTATGTTTGATTCTCTGAGGTAAATGAAATTCAAGAATAAAATTTTATGGAATTTTCAGTGCATGAAAAGGTGGTAGCCTGTCAAAATATAATTATTTTTACAATGAAAATATTTTAACTAAAGAAAATATATCTACAAATACTATATTTTTACTTTGTAACCAATGTTTAAATTTTTTTTCCTAACAATTAACAACTCCTTTTATTTAATATCCTCATTGAACTTCATAAAGTAACATTTTAATATAACAATTTTTATAAGAAATCAATATATTTATTATAGATTATATGATTTATGAATATTAAGGAAATAAAAACGTTGAACAATTTTTCAATAGCTAATGCACGTAAATCTTTGAAAATAAATTCATAATTTGTATCAAATCAAATTACACACAATTTTCAATAGAACATTCTAAAGGTGAAGAAAAAAAAATCTTGTTTGGAAATTTAAAACGTAGCAGGAATTGTAAATAGCTCAAAATCAATTTTTTAAGTTAAATTTTAAGTTTATAGCAATCTTTTTTTAATAATAGCTATACATACTACACTTTCTACCAATAAGTATTTGAACCCCCATGCAAATGATGATATCTGCGGTCCTGATATACGTCACGTTCTCCGCCGTTAACTATCGTCTAGTAAACAACAATGGCATTAGTCGCATACAAGATGCTACGAAGTGCAGAGTTATCTGATTTCGAGAAAGTTGTAACTGTCGGGTATCACAGAAATGGCCGAGCCTTAAGGGACATATCTAGCGAACTGAATTACCCAAAACCGACAGTGGCCTATGTGATTCAGAAGTGGAAGGTGAGCGGTGATTGTCGGAATGAGCCCCGAGTCGCAGAAACCACGAAACTGGGAGATAGAGACCAATGGACGTTGTCCAGAGAACCGCACCCAATCGATAGCCCACATACTCGAAGAGTTTCAACAGGCATCTGGAAGTGTTGTTTCGATTAATACCATCCGTAAGGAAGCACATATGCTTGGTTTCCATGATCGCGCTGCCGCCCATAAGCCTTTGATCACAAAGTCCAACCGCGCTGCTCGGTTAATGTGGTGCAAAGCATGTCGAAAGTGGACCGTAGATCAATGGAAACGGGTTCTCTGAAGCGACGAATCAAAGTTCATCTTATACCGCTCGGGTGGCAGGGTCTGGGTCTGACGTCTGACTAGAGAACGCCTCCTGCCATAATGCATTGTTCCCACAGTAAAGTTCGGCGGAGGTGGACTTATTCTCTGGGGTATGGACTGGGACCCTTCGTCCAAATTCATGGTTAACTGTTAAGTTCGCTTTCAACTGGTCACGCCAAGCGTGTCCATTATTTGTTTTTGGATATAAAATTTAAAAAAAAATGCGCTTCAAGGGGTCTGAAAGTGTGATGATAAAAATTTTAAAACTGTATCATAACCACCGACAGGATGAATATAAAAATAAAGATGCAATAGTTGCAATTGATAAACTTGATAAAGTAGTGCAAAGTAATAAAAATTAGACTGATGATGAATTCGACATATTTGCTAAATCCTGTCCTGATAAAACAGATGCCTCTTTACGATGCAATCATCTACCAAGAACAAATTCAGACTGTAATAAGACAAAAGCGATTGTAACTCTTAAAAACATCACCTGCGTTTTCACCTCCTCATCATACAACTCAACGGTCGTCGTCAATTTCAAATGAATCATGCAACAGAGAACAATATGGAGATGATTCGCAAGAGTCATCTGATATACTTGCTAAAGCTAAACTTGCTAAATCGATTTCTTCTCATGTTAAATAAAATTGTATTTAGTTCTTTTAACAAAACGTACTATCCATGCAACTTCACACGCAGCTGTTTTCGACGCCATTTTAAAAATGAAACTGTTGATCAGTTTCTATTGAAATGTGTGAACAACAACTGATTCAAGTCATATTCACCTTTTATTGATCAACTACAATCGGTGAATTAAATTTCATTCGTGAGAGAACGTACCTTTACGAGTACCCCTTTTCTTCATTACACCCACCCAGTGCTGTGAGTAAAAACCGCTCTTGTGCAATAATTTTTACCCCAACCCTTCCATGACGTATGTTAGATACTATAACCTTAAAATATCAAAATAAAATTATAATTGTTTTATTATTTATGTGGGGGAGGAAATTCTTATTTAGCGCACCTCAATTTTTTATAATATGGAAGATCAAAACAATAATAAAAATAAATGGTCACGTTAGGTAAGAAATATCTAAACGTCACATACATCAAAACTACAATCTTTTATGTGGTTTTATTTAAACTCCTTTTTCTAAAGTTTTCGCCACTATCAATATTATTTTCGCTTACCCCTAACCGATCCACCGCACGTACTCCCACGGGTACGCGTACCACAGGTTGGGAACCGCTGCTCTAAGCTATCGATCTAGAATTTGCCGAGTAACAAATATCGCGGTTTAATTTTTTTGAATATGTATAAACTCAATTAGTGTCTGTTGTGTGCTTTAAAGCGAACTGAGTTTAAGCAGACAACGTCCCCACCTTTAATTGGTATTTTAAAACTTGTTTTAGCTTCTTTAGAAAGCTGAGATGGGTTGTTCCACGTGTTTAGCCATGTACTAAATTTTTTTAATTCACAATTTTCAAGATTGAGTTGTTAAATTTATCCCAGAGATGTTTCCCTTTTAAATAATGTTTAACATTTGCAATTTTGTACCAACATAAAATTCTTGGTTTGCAGAAAGTCTGAATTAAATGTATTGCTATTTAACTGTAAGGCAACAATTTTAATATCATGAAAGAGATTCAATGTATTTGTGACATTTTGCCTTTCAGTAGATCTAGGGAAAACGCTTTCGGTGACAACTTTGGGACTTGTTTCATGACCTAGTTCTTAGTATGTTTTTGGTGCTCATAAAGTACGTCTCAGTTGATTAATTAACTTCAATGACTATAATGGTTGTACTTGGTCTTCAAATGTAATAATCATTAGTACACCTTTTAAATTGAATTTTTCTTTACTATCTATTTGTTACTAATAAGTAACATCTTTGAACCTGTGTATAAGTGAATTCATGCGGCCATTAACACAGATTTAATTTTAGGACTGTAAAACGAAACTATCTTATACCCTCCATTTTATATTGAAATAATCCATATTATCCGGTATTGCGCGGCCCTAATCACAGCTAGGAGTGATGGTCTTAATGGAGCGACATTTCGTTTTGAAATGTTTTTTACTTTTCAAGCCCTTATCTAGATAGCATGTGATCATCCGTATCATTTATACTTACTACTTTAACAAAGAAAAGCGCATAATGAATCCCCATAAAAGTATTTATCACTTATGCACCGTAAAGTCAGAAGAGAAGAAGCCCCCTCCCTTAATTTCTTGTACTTTGTACACCCATTATACCATTCAGGAACGGTCTGAATCCATAATCCCCTTAAAATCTCAAGAAAAATAAACATTTGTATGTTCCGAGCGTCTTCTAAACCATGCATGTCTGCGAGAACGAACAGGAACAATCCAACTCAATTTGCGACTACCTATAAAACGCAATTTTCGGCAGAAATTGCGATTTTAATATTTTCGTTTAATATAAAAGCCCGATTTTTTATCTTTTGAAATCTGCTTAAATTTTGTCCCATCTTTGCATAGAACGGTTACAAGCCTTTTAATGCTACCTAGAGTGCCGTGCCAATATGATCAGAGTAGCGACAAGGGACCAAATTTAGCCCAATGCGAATGCGCGAAAGCCATTCCCGAAATTTTTAGTTTCGCAATTGACGCTACACTGCTTTGCGTTTTATGCATTCGCAATGAGTGGCGTTATGAAATTTAGTTATTTTTATGCTCACAACTTATTTAAATTGTTTTTGTGCATATTCACAAGAAAAAGAAAAAAAGTTAATTTTATAATTTCAGTGTTAAATGAAATAGGATCTGATGTGTAATCACTCTCAGGCAATTCAGTTTTTTCTTTAAATTCTTTCAATGCTGTGTGATAGAAGTTTACTTATTAATTTTATAACATTAAATTAAAAAATAGATTTAAAAGGTTCCTTAGCTAAAGTTCCTTAAAATAAAATTATCTTTACATGTTCAACACATGTAGTTTTTCTTTAGTGTGATTAATCCTTTCTTTACATTAACCGAACCACAAAAGATACTGTACAGTTAAACATTTTTATTTGACCTTTTTAATGCATGACACAAAATTTTAACCCACTTAAGTTTAATTTTTGTTTCAAGTTTCACCCACTTATACAAGTCAAAAAACGTGTAATTTCAAAAATAGTCAGCAGCATCAGTACACATTTGTTAAAAAAATCTATTACATTTTCAGGTGAAAAAATAAAATTAACAGGTTGAAACTAAATTATGAGCAAATAAACAGATGAATGTTGGCATAAAAATACAAGAATAATCTCAAGATAAAAATAGTTAACAGCATCAGCACGCATTTACATCAAAATCCATAGATTAATGTTGATGTGGTGGTTTTGTACCGAGACCTAGCAGCAAAAAAAAAGATGAAAGTTTGTATCAAATATAACAAAATTCTAACTATTTCTTTTATTCTTTTAAGCATTGTTACAATTTACTCTCTACTTTACTGATGATTCAATTTGGCACAGTCAGTTGTAAACTTATTATAAGGGAATAGCTAAAAAAACAACGCATTATCAAAAGTTTAAACGTGTTGTCTCTGGCGCGATGATTCGCCAAAGTAGCATTTCAATGTCATCTGCTACAATCTCATCTGAAAGTAGGACATAAGCAAAAAGCATAGGATTGGTATAATATGGATACATTCGGTATAAGTGAAGTATATAAAAGCCCACTTACCTGCATAATTGATGAAATGGATTGCACAACGACAACGTGCTAACTTCGATTGCGGGAAACACCATGTTGTTTAAAAAACCTATTTACTTAAAACGTCTTCACATTTATACTGACATAACACTAAAATAATAATAAATAAACATTCTAGAACACGAAATAGAACATGAAAAAGCTATATTTTCTTCTAAATTTAACGTAGACACGTTTTTCTCGTACGCAAAAAAATTAGTTTCCATGTTTACGGGTGCTTGGAAAAAAACGTCTCGGGCGGTTGAAAAAAGGTCTCTAAGCCAATCAGAAAATGTTTCCTGTATGATGCTACATAGTCGACACTTTTTAAAACCGGAAGAATAAGACTTTGTTTATGTCCTTTTATTTTAATAAAATAAACCGTTAAAATTTGCTCTGAATTATTGACTTTTTTATTGATCGAAATAATTAATTTTAAAATTATTTTTAACACAAAAATATATCTGGCAATCATAATCGTGTTTAACTTTACTATCTGTATGTGGCATCAAGGATCAAACTTCATCTTTTGTTTGATTCACAATTTGAACGCGTGAGTTTCGATTGTACGTTCGAAAGTTCTTGCAACTTGATAATATTTATTGTATTGTGATTTTTTTTGTAAAAAATGGGAAAGAGTTATGCCAGGAAGAAGAAACACCACTTCAAAGGTAATCAATACACTAAAATACTGAAGAATGACAGTCGTGAAGATGATCGATTGTGCACAGCCAGTGCTTCGAAGCAGGAAGCATCTAGCTCATCAAAGTTTGACGTTTTGAATGAGGAGCTGCGTGGCCATCAGATTTTCGACCTGGAAACTTTAATCAACACATTTTTGGAGCTTGCATGTTCTAATTGCTTTGCTTCTGGTTTGCATTTAGCTGTAGACTCCAAGCATGGATTGTGTTCCAATTTTTCTTTGAAATGTCGAGATTGTGATTTTGTGAAAGGCTTTGCTTAATTAAGAAGAACAAAATACATGAACTATAGTAGGCATCCGAGGCATGAATTGTCGGCAAGCAATTTTCTCACCAAATGAAAATGTCGGCTGCATTATATTGGAACATAAGAGGAGTACACACAAATGAAGAGACATTGGGAGTTTGAATTTAGTTATTTGGTGGAGTGGTAGCAAACGGTGGAATTTTTGACAAGATTCTGCGGACAGTGTGCCCGAATGAGCAAGGTCTGCTCTGATTGGCTGGAATTAAAAATGCGAGTTTCTGTTATTTTTAGAAAGCGTTAATAACTGTTACATTATGTCTTAAAAAACTGTTATAAAATATCTGTTCCTAATAACAGTTTGTCTGATTGAATTTATTGGCGCCATCTATGAGAAAAACAATGAGTAGCATGTGTTTTGAAGAGTTTCTTATATTAAGTCTGAACATATTTAGAACAAAATTCTGTCGATCCATTTATCAGTTTAAAAAAAACTAGATATTACTCTTAATTTTGTGGTTTGGTATAAGTTTTTTAGATTACAGGCATGAGAGAAAATGCTGAACTCTCAATATATATGCCAGGGATGGGGAACCTTTTTTTGTATAAAAAGCCACATCGATCTTTCGAACCACTACTTACTACGTAAAATATATTAATTTACATTATTTTAATGATAATATTACCCTCTACTTTTGATATCAGCACAAATGAACATAAATAATAACTTTCTAAGTTATTGAAATTAAAATTTATTATACATACACTCTGTATATTATTCATTAATTTAAAAAACCTATCTTATTTTTAAAAATTCTAATATTAGTTAACTTATGAGATTTTGAGTTTTTTTTTTTTTTTTGTTAGACAATAATTGAATATTAGGCACCAGTTTTTATTTAAGATTCAATATATTTCCAATGCACCTGAGACGAAGTCAGAATTCGCTTAGGCAGAAGAACTCACTAGTTTATTTTAATAAAATAATAAAGTAACAATCGGAAATCGCAACTGTTGCATTTTTGAGAAGTATTATTTTTTGTCACTGATTTTAGTCACAACAAAGTTACTGCCTACATAAAATTAAATAAGCTGTTTTTTCATCATTATAGGGAATTTTTTTTATTACATATTTAAAATTTTACAAATTAGGTTTTACACATCGAAAAGGAGGACACTTTTCGAGGGAGGAACTTTTAAAAAGGACTGTCTTCCCTAGAGGAGAATGGTTGATCACCTTATAGTAAATATGTTCAAAATATAAAGCCACCTCTCAGACAAAGCAATTGAGGTTCGATAAAAGTATATTGGGAAATTAAAGAATAATTTGAATTGCATGTTTGTGAAGTCGCTCTTTCATAAGACTGGTGTGGTGTCAGTGTGTTTTTTTTCAAAGAACAATTACAAGAAAACTAAGAAAAATTGGTGACAATTAATTAAATTTGTTAAAAAAACTATTTGCACATATTAATGGAAATAATTTTATTTTTCTATAAAAATACAATACCGATTGAAAAAAATCACAGTATTTTTCTTTTGTGGAAATAAATGAAACAGCTTCCAACCTGGAAGCATTTTCAAACTTCGACATATCAAAACTGAATTTCACATCTTCCTATTGACCCAACAAAGCAAAAAAGATATGAAAACAGTACTTAGATTAACTGTTTCCACTCACCCCATTCCTCAGGATGAATGAAAATGACAAATTCTTAGATTTTATGTATAAAATGATTAGCTAGTGTTCAAAACTAATTACAAGTTTAAAAAGTAAGGACCAAGACCCACAGCATTTACATTAAAAAAAAACCTGTTGTAGTTTTTCATCTGAAGTTTCTATTCATTCCTTTATTTAGTACTTCAATGTAATCAAGACCAATGCAACAGCACTGAACACCCAGTTTGGCTTTCCCTTTTATCATCATGGTAGTTTCTACTTAGCTTCATTCTATCTTAATACTGATGATTTTAATCTAGTAACTTATTTTATTTAAATTTATCATGACTGTTGAATTTTGTTGGTACTTCTAGTTAAAACACAACTAAATATCTGTTTGGGTTTTAGTGCGCTCTTAATGATATCAGTCTTACGCCCATAATTAAAATATCCAATTCTTGTACTGCTTATTACTGAAAAACAAATAATGTACTGTGATGCTTTTATTGCGTTTTCAGTTCAATTATTTATACATGTTTACACATTTATAATAATTTTGACATAATACTTCATACAATGCTATTTTATTTACTGAAAATACATAGTATTTATCAAGATTATTTTCCTTTTTATTAAAACAAACAGCAATAATGCAACTTGTATTTATTCATTTCAGCTTCATATATTTTCCCCTTCAGAATGGATATCTGTACCAAAAAATACTCATAATTGATACCCTTTCAAAAGAGGTCATCAAATACAAATATCATTTAGTAGTTCAGCAATACAGCAACAACCTAAAAAGAAAAACATTTTCAAAATTCAGGAATATATTCATAAATTCAAATAAGAAAAATTTTTTTTCATAAAAACATCTCCGTGCTATAAGATTTTAGCTTTGATTCATTAGTTAGCTAATTACCATCTCCCATTTACATGATTTGACCAAAGCAGAAATCTTACAAGCAAGAAAAAAATATTTTTTCATGCAAACATCTCCATGCCACAAGGCTTTTGCTTTGATTGTAGATTAGTTAAGCTAACTACTACTTCTCATTTACATTATTTGACCAAAGCAGAAACCTTATAGGCAAGAAAAAAAATTACTTCATGCAAACATCTCCATGCCACAAGGCTTTTGCTTTGATTGTAGATTAGTTAAGCTAACTACTACTTCTCATTTACATTATTTGACCAAAGCAGAAACCTTATAGACAAGGTGTGTTATTTTCACGGAATATTTAAAAAACTCAAAGAAACAATTATTACAATCATTAGTTAAGATTTAATCACTGAGCTTACATAAAATAGTGTTAAATTTTGCAATGTACTATTTACCAAGTACATCAATCAAACATATATCCTCAAAAATAGTTATATGTATGTAACACATGTGCAACACACTAGGTGGATTTTTTTTTAGTTCAACACAACTTAAAATCAACAAACAATGCAATCTTCAAAATATTGAACATTTAAACAAGGAAATTCTTATAGCACAACATGCTCAATGAGTGCATATTTTAAGACAATCTGGTCTCAGCATTTTCCTTCATCTTTAGCATTAACACATCCAAATAAGTGAGACAAAAATCTCTTCAATCAAGTAGATGACTGTTTACATTAGCATTTTGAATTCAAACCAATTTAGAGCAGTTTATCTTTATCTTGCTATGAACATGCAAGTAAGCCTACTTACCTAATACTCTTTTCATACTTATGTTTTCAAAACAAAACTTTAATTAATACTGTCAACTAGAGAAGCAGATGTACTTCATAGCATAGCAAATAGAACACTTTAGGACTTAAGAATGTAAGTAGTTATAAAGCTTCTCTTTTAATTAATTCTAAATTTCTTGTGGTAATTGTAGTACAGAAAAGATATTCACATTTCTTTACCATAATATGGGCTAATTTGATCAAGAGACCAATGTAATACATTTTTCATTTAAGATAAATGGCTCAAATAACACTACTTTAATATTTTTATGCATAAGCCTTGTCAAATAAGATGCACCAATCTAGAGATGCATGTAGATCTCTCTCTTATCCTTCTGTGTGGGTTTTTCCAAAGAAGACTTGTATATCCTTTTCTTCTTGGTAGAATAAAGCCTTTGTTTAGATATGTTTTTGTTCAAACTGCAAATTTCTTTTTCTACAAACTTTGGCAGTAATCCACTTTACCTGAATGCCTCTATTGTAGGTTTTACAGGTTTAATTAAGTTTTGAACACACAACTTCGATCTCAGACACATTTTTAACACTGCTTGCAATGCTGTCTAGATCTTTTTTCAAGTTCTGAAAGTTGGTTGCAAAGGAGTGACATGTGGTATGCCGTAAAGTTGTTGACCTATCCTCATGTGATACTGCAGTACCTTCTGTCAAAATCATCTTGTGATGCTGCAGTAACTTCTGCCGAGGTTCCAAATCCTCCTGTGATGGTGCATTAACTTCTGCCAAAGTTTCCAAATCCACCCCTTCAGAGTTACTTCGGCACACCAAATGTATATGCTTGCACATATTTGCCCTTATCATAGAATCATGACAAGTACAAATAAATTTGTGCAAACAAGCATTGCAATCTTCACATACCAAACTACAATTGCACTGAGAATCATTTACTTTAATTACATACATATCATCTTCCGTATTAGAAGGTACAATCCAACTGTCCTGGTACTGTATGACTGAATTTAGTGGGAGGAAGACTAGCATTGTGCCGAGTTCTTAATTCCATCACCTTCTTAGTAACTTTACCCTTGAAATTCATAACAAGCCTATCAAATTTCTTGTCTACAATGAAATTCACTAAGGCACTAATTGCCTTATCCAGCCTTTTATTATGTTTTTTATCTAAATATTCATACTTCAGAGTTCTATGCATCCTTTCAAGATGCATGTTTGTATTGATACTGCTATATCCCCTAAAGCAATAGGCCCAGTTCTTACCCCCCCCCCATTACTGGAATAATTCTTCTCAAAATAGTGTCCAAATTCACCTAAGTCATCATCATTTTGAAAATATGCTAGTGCTTTCGGAAATAGAGACCAGAACATGTCTTCATTTTTCTCCTCCAGAAGAGTCCTCAATACCTTGTAAACAGCAGATTTCTTCTCTGAAGACTTTATTTTCTTTAGATTATTCCTCCATGCCTTGTCAACATGCCAGGTGCAATACAACCGCATTTCAGGTGGAGAAAAGACTTTGTTCCAAGCATTATAAAAGTTTTCTGCCATGTCAGACATAAAAACTTTAGGCTTTAAATCCCCACATCGGTTCTTAATGACCGACAGAAAACATGCAATTGTCTCATAATCTGTACGATTACTAATACAAAATGCACCTGGATATCCCTGCCTCATTTCATCTAGTACTAGGAGGGTTGTCAACTCAAAGTGGTAAGCATTTGTACCATGAGTGCCATCCATACAAACAATATTATCCCCACATTTTTTTATCATCTCCTCCTGTGACTTTTCCATTATAACTAGCAAAAAGTCTGCTAGAAGCATGGGAAATTCTGAATCAATTAGACCTTGAGGTTTATAACTTATAAAAATGTCCTTCCTTTCCTTCATCTCTCTAACCCATGCTTCTACACTCATAGCATCATTAGGGTGTCTTATGATGTCTGAATCCAGCCTGTAACTTGTTTTAATGTTGAACAAGTCCTTTTTTGTGAGCAAATGGAATCCACTTACTGAACTTGATGGAGCAGATCGAACCTCCTTAAGGATTTCCGATAAGGGTATCTTTTGAGCAATTTTAGCTGCTAAATAATCTTTTTCTGCATCAGAGAGTCTTAAATGGCCCAAGTCAATTTCATAACCAAAATGGGTTTTAGCATAACTCAAAATGCATTTGCCTTCATTGCTAACAGTTAGTTTCATGTGAGCGGGGCAATATGCATTCAGTTTGGAACTTCCTTGAGATTTCAAGTGACGTCCACCAACACCTCTACTTTGAAAGTATCCAGATCGATTGCAGTGAAAATATGAAATAGACTCTTCTTTCAAATTTTTTCTTTCAGAAAAATGCTTGACAAACAAAGCTTTTGAATTCTCTTCTTTTACTTTCCAGAATAAAAATTCTTCCTTACATGCAAATTCAATAGATTCTTCGTCAATTCTAACATTATAGCTTACAAATACATGATTGCAGAGATTTTTCACACTTTCACAAGCATGAAAACATTGAGGACAGCACACTTTTCTTATGCTTGAAGGCTGGTGGGAGTGTGTTATGTTATGAATTTTTCTTGTATGCTCCTTCAATGACCACAACTTTTCATAAGTCTTTTCACAATTAGAACATTTGTATTTCTTTTCTATTGTAACAACTTTATCGGGATGTTTTTGCACTATGTGCCTTTTCAGAGACGTGTTCAGTGCATATACACACTCACAATAGTTGCAACTGAGCATTTTTACACTTTGTTTTCTGTCTTTTAAATTTTAATAACCTCCAAGAGCATTTAATAATGAGTGTAGTATGAAAAGAACTTACCTTAGGTCCTTTTAGCATGCCATTGAGTCATCTTCCTCTAAAAGCTTAATCAATCCTACAAATAAATATTAGCTTTTAGAGATGATAAAAAACAAAATGTCTGCACTAAGCAATCTTTTGGAAGAGACTTAAAATGATGAACATCACAAAGTAACTACTACATACGCGACTAAAAATCTATCATTGACCCACAACTGCAGGAAACAGATGTCATTTCTAAATTACTCGACATAAAGCAACCATAATAACAACTCCGGTAATGTGTAAATTTGTCATGAATGGATTTAAAAAAAAAACTTAGGTCCTTTTAGGATGTTGTTGAGTTTAAAGTCCTCTGGAAGCTTAATCAATTCTACAAATAAAAAATAGCTCTTTAGAAATGATAAAAATAAAGTGTCTAAAGTTTTTTTTAAAAAACAGATTTAAATTGAAGAACATCACAAAATAACCGATTACACATGCATCTAAAAATATCTATCCATGACCTATCATGGGCCAAACTTTAAGGGTAAGTAAAACACATATAAAGAAGCATTTTTTGTATAGCAACATGGGTCGGAAATGAAAAGTGCAGGTGGAAAAACAAGATATGCTGAGGAAATTAAAAAAAGCTCTTTACTTACATAATATTTTTAGAGCAGACGATAGAAACGTTTAGTGACGTAGCTTAAAAAAAAAGTTTAATTTTTGGGAAGAAAAATACTGAATAGTAGACGTTTATTTAGATTGCATTATCAAATTGTCTGCAATACAATTTTATTGAGTTTGAATGGCATTACGCCATCTGCAAACGATTCTTTGCTGTTAGAGAATTAGCTTTCTGTTAGAATCTTTGCTGTTAGAAACAATTCGTTGCTTTTCATTTCCTCAGCATTTCTTGTTTTTTCACCTACCCTTTTTATTTCAGACCCCATGTTGCTATACAAAAAATGCTTCTTTATATGTATTTTACTTACCTTTAAAGTTTGGCCCATGAATTCAGGGACACCCTGTATTGGCACAAAATAGCAAGAAATCGAGATGTAATTTTTTATAACTTGACATAATCACACAGTGCATTTAAAATTGAATAGATTCCGAAAAGAAATTTAAATTACCTTCGTTCCATTTTCTTCTCGTACTGTTGAGACAACCGTTTTCCATAGAACTCTAGTCCTAACCTAATGCTTTGATGTTTGTTGTTATTTGCATAGGAACTGCTATTTTCTGTGCCTAAATCTTTCGAAAGAGTGATTTTATAGGCCAGCCAATCAGAAAAGACTCGGCTCATTCGGGCACACTGTCCGTGTCCGCAGAATCTTCTGAATTTTTGGATCTTGCATGTCCTAATTGCTTTGCTTCTGGTTTGCATTTAGCTGTAGACTCCAAGCATGGATTGTGTTCCAATTTTTCTTTGAAATGTCGAGATTGTGATTTTGTGAAAGGCTTTGCTTCATTTAAGAAGAACAACAATGTACATGAACTATAGTAGGCATCCGAGGCATGAATTTTCAGCAAGCAATTTTCTCACCAAATGAAAATGGCGGCTGCACAATATTAGAACATCAGAGGAGTATACACAAATGAGGAGACATTGGAAAATTTGGAATTAGTCATTTAATTAAGAATCAATATATAAGAAATAACATTCAAGATAACCAATCTGTTTATATCGGAGCTTCATGGAACATGCCGTGTTGCCACTCGTCAGAGAACAACATCCAAATGTAAGTGGAAGTTGTAGTATATGATAGCGGCCATCTTGGCAGTTTGATTAGTGTGTTTTTTATTCCCCCAAAATTGTAAATTTGATCGTTTGAAACTTTTTCAAAATTATGTTCACTCAGTAACTTAATGCTTCAGTGACAGCCAAGACTAAACTTTATTATGGTATAAATTATAACTTTGTCAAAAAATTTATATTATGTGTTTTATATTATTTAGTGATGAGAAATGAAAGTTTTTGTCCACTCAGTTATATGAATACACTTTGATTTCCTGTGTAAATTATTCAGTTCACTTTAAACTTTTTGACGTCATTTCTTTGCAAATGCTGTATACTATTTATACATATAAAAATTTTTACACAAATTCTTAAATTGTATGTTTTTAATAATATTGCAATCTACTCTGTTACAAATTATAGAATAATACTTGATTAAAGTTTAAGTGTTAATTCAGACAACAGTATCTAAAAAATAGGACACTTTCACTTCACATTATTTTAGCTATATTATCCTGAAATGCAAAAAGTCTGTAATGTAACAGAGTGGACAACTATATGGGAAAACATCAACATGATTATGTAGTATAAATAAAAACACCCTTACCCTCCACATAGTATTTTATTTGTCACATAAGAAGATTTACATAAAACTTGCTTTCTAGTATACATCTGCATAATTTGGAAACTTGTCATACAGATGCCCACCCTGCAACTTACATTTGGGTTCAGAAAGAATTTTTATGATTTGTTCCAAATGAATGTAAGAAATATTGTTTTCATAAGCTCAAAACAACTTTCCAGTCCTTAATAGTCGTTAAACACATCACTTTTACTTCTTTGTATCTTCTTGAACAACTAAAACATACTTATACTTCAAATTATGTGTTAACACCATCTGTTTTAAATGCAGCCAACATATACTTCCCAGCTTTTATGTTATCAGACAAAACTTTCTGTACGGATTCATCAACTTTAACTTCACTCTTCATCCGTGGTTGTTCCATTTGAGTCTGATGAGTAGGGCAACTTTTTTGTTGCAGTAAAAATGGGAAAAGTTGCATTTATCATTCCCTAAAGTTGCATTTATTTTTGATACACTAAATTCTAAAATAAAGTATTCATAAAAAATTAAACAAATTCAAATTAAATTGACAATTTTAGTTGTGTACAACAGTATTATAATTCATACTGAAATACGGAAGAACGTTGATCGGCCGATCCTTGGCCAGTAATTTCTTTATCATTGAAAACTTGCGCCAGCCGCAGTCATATAATGTGCTGTATCAGATATTAGAAGCGCAAAATCCTTTTGCTCAACATTCAGAGATTTTAAAACGTTATCTACAAGGCAAACAACACTCACCTTGCAAACTCTGCAGTCGATTACGGAAGTTTCCTCTGGATTATCAAGAGTGCCAACCAATGTGTTAAAGTACTTCTTGCCATTTATTTCACTTTCGTCTTGGGACGAACACCTTACCATGAACTTGTTTGATCCGCAATACATCGGCATTCGCAAGATCAGGCACACATGATCGAATGGTTGATTCAGAGAGCAAAAAATGAAATAATAATTTTATATTAATTAATTTTAAGCTATATTTTAAAAAGTTGCATTTACGTTGCGGTTATAACTCGCTTACAATACACCCCATGTAGGAGGAATTCTGGTTTTAGTACTTTACATGCAGCGTAGAACCCGTGAAAAAAAATTGCCCTACTGATGAGTCACGAATAAACATGATACTTTGATGAGAAGCAAGGTCAGGTTTTATTTTACAGTTGTATTGCCTAACTTTAAAGCAAGGAGAAAGTTTACTATTTTTCTGGCAAAAACAAGATACATTTCTACCTAGATAGTCCATTACCTTATGTCACCATCTGGTGAACAGACATTAATTTTAGAATGGGAATTTTATTTGGAAGCCTTATTCACATCTTATCTATCTATTTCTGGAATAAGATACAATTTTACATTTGTGATGTTTAGTTTTCTAAAAAAAATCAGCATCTGCTATCACTTCCACAGGATTTAACCCTAAACCCTATCTGCCATCCTCTTTAGCATTCCTCCTACTTCAACAAAGGCTCCTTTCTCGTGGCCTGACTCCAAAAATTCCATGTGCACCATTTAAATATTAAATATGTTTATTAAATCTAATTTTTTTGTCTATACTGGTTAAAAGGTCCATCTGAAAAGAAACTATGTTGATCTTGTAATCATTTTCAATACTGTTTCCAAGTGGGCTCAAATAGCTGTTGGACCGTATTCTAAAGAGGATAAGAACAAAATGTTACTGGTTTCTCCTGTAATTTCAAGTACAGAACACCTGTATGTAAACACTTACTTTCACGAGTCTCCTAAATAGTGACTACTTCCTTGCCCAATTTGCAGTTGAAGTTTTCACTGAAGTCTGTGTGTAGTGCAGCTTCAGTTTCTTCCAAGTTCTTCAGGCACGTTTGGTATGCATGGTATTGGTGAATGTTAAAGATGTTTTTCGAAAACTTTGATATCTTTTTGAAACACATCAACAAGTTTACCAGTTCGATTCCTCTTAGTCTCCTTCACAACCTTTGTTGTTTTTACTGTTTCTTGTTCATTAGGAAGTTTTTAGCAATTTGTTCTTTTTTCCTAACCCACTATGTGTGTGGCCATTCTACAACCAGAATTGTCCAATACTTCCTGCATTGATACAATTTTTGTTCTGAATTTTCTGATTCAAGCAAAATCCACATGGTGAATCTTTGCATATAAAGAAAAATGAAACTAATTTTGGCAATCAATCACTTGCGCTTTCCAGATTCGCTAGATTCATCATACACTTCCCCAAAAAATTACGAATTGAAACGTTCAGTCAAATTATTGATTGCCATACCAGATCAAGGGTAAGTAAGTGGCTAATAAATCTATATAATCACGAACAATAATTACTTAATTTAATCTGATTTAAAAAACCAAATAAATATCAATAAAAATGTGCATCATACTTTAAAAGATTGTGGAAATCTAACGGAACAACAAGCACCCCAAATGCAAGCACAGAGCTAAAAAAACAGTGAAATCCATTGCAATCTTAAAAATACCATTTAAGCGGTGACCAAGCATAGAACGTGATAAATCAAAATTTCGATGCTTTGCTAAACGAACTTTCTTAACTTGGAACTTTTACCTAACTGGAATGCATTGGGCATATTAAAAAAAATGGCTTGGTACATGTTTGCAAAAAATGAAAACCAAAGATCTGTGGAAACGGAAAGTTAACAGATGTATTTATCGACACAGTATGCAGATGTATTTATCATTCTTCAAAGTTATGGGATTGTAATTTGTTCTAATGTGGGCAACTTACAGATGATGCAGCAAAATGTAGTTGCAGCTTTGTTTCATTGTGCTTCATCATCAAAGGAACCAATGCATGGCCTGGTGAAGATAGTTGCTGCTTTTACCCAGCAAGCTGTTAGCAAAGGGAAAGAACCCGAAAATTTAAAGCATTCTGCTTTGCCCAACAATATTTTAAATATGGTGTCATCAGTGTATTTAGAGCTTTGTACTAGATAACTTTTGGAAAGTGTCTGCTTGGCAAAACTCAAAATGCCAATGAAATGGGATACTGGGATTATATGGCAGGGTTCCGAAGGAAGTTTTCGTCAGCCTCAATACTGAAATTAGGGGCTTATGATGCAGTAATCCAGTTTAATGATAGATTTGAGGGTTGTATCAGTGTTTTAACCCAGATGAACATTAAAAATCTTGGTTACTTTACATTAAAAGGTTACAAAAGTTTGGATCACTTTAGAATCCATGATTCCAAGCACCATGCAACACCTGTTTCAAAGAAGCACAGGAAGATTTTTAGGGCCATTAGAAAAAAAGTAGTTGACTTAAGTACTGTAGGTGATCTTTACAAATCAGAATAATTTTGGAGCTCCATTTTATATTTTAAAGTAAGGTTCATTTTTGAAATTTATTTTTAGCTTTTTCTCTATATCGAATTTAATATTTTGCTTTTACTGAAAACATGAAAACTCAAGATTATGCTTCAAATGTTATGAAATTTGGTAGGAATACGTTGAAAGAGTTGATAAAGGGAATAAACTGCTTCTGTAATTGTGCATCAATTATTATTATTTTTGGTATTAACCGTACAAGTTATGAGTTGCTATGATTTTTGGAATTTTTTCTTGGTTGAACTCTAACTTCTCCAGCTCTTAAAAGAACTGGTTTACAATGATTTGGGTACTTCATGCACTAAACAAGGTTTCAATCTTCAAAATAAATTTACAAAATAAAAATATCATAATGTAAATTTAAGTTATGTTTTGAGGTGGTGCTACTTTTTGTCTATTTTCAGTCTTCTTTTGGGTCTAAATTAAAAAAAATATTATTTCAAAAGTTTTTTTACATATTATTCTGAGTTTTTAGCCATATTCTATAATATAGTGCAATAAAAGTCAAATTTCAAATTATTTAAAAAATCCTATCCGAAAGTAGTCGGATACCACAGCGCCGCAGGTTTCAGCCCGTTCCTTCATGGTGGCCTCGTTAGAGCCTATGACGTCACGATTCTAAAATTTGAATATTCGCCAGATTTCTACTGTGTATCTTCAGTTATGGGTATCGGTAAATCACCACAAGTTGTTTCGCTTAATTTTGATGTAACCTTTAAAATAGAGGTATTCCTTTGTTTAATGTATTACTTTCACTCATCGTGACTTATTTTGATGATCTCATCTATTTCATGTTCAATATTTTTTTCAGAAAGTGTGTTGCAAGCAGGGTATGATTACACGTACAAATTCGAAAGCGAGGCCAAAGCTGAGGCTGTTGGAACAACAAATGATAAAAGCAAAATTTCCATAAAGTGTGAAGTGTTAATTTCACATGTATCAGAGTGTTCCTACACTTTACAGCTTCAGGAATGTCATGTCGGAGCAATGGGTGGACTACCTGGATCTGAAACAACTTGGATTGATCATCAGTCTCTCCCTGATTTGTCAAAGTAATGTTCAGTTATTTTACCGTTTTACGTCATTGAAGTTTGTTTCGTTTAAGCCCTGTCGCACCTTAAAGCAGCATGTGACAAATTATGCATATTCTATTTGTACTGAAACGATGTCGGTGCACATGTGTATGTCAGCTAATTTAGAGTTGCATGGCTGATGTAGCACCAGTGTGTGGGTTGTTTAAGGCGACTCAGAACATTGGAAGCTGCTTTTCTGCTACAATATTTAACACAAAAGTTTATTCGAGCATCTGTAATAAATCAAATAAATAAGTGTTTGAATTTAAAAAAAAATGTTTTTAAAGAGTAAAAACATAAATTTAAAAGAGGCAATATTATTTTAAATAATTAAAAATTTTCCATTTATCATCTTCATTATCTATTAACTGATTTTTAGTGATGAATTTTTGGAAAAAGAGACAAAAATGTTTTCGAGAACTATAACCATTTAAAATTCTTTTTAGGTATCCTATTCAATTTTCGCTTGTAGATGGCGAAGTCACTGAAGTCTACACGCATGAAGATGATCCTGTGTATTTTATCAATATCAAAAGGGGAGCCTTGTCGGCATTTGTTTTTAAATTATCCTACACTTCTGATAAGACTGTAGAGGTTTGTATGTTTAAATTAATTCATTAGTTTTTAATGCATACAGAATCCAGTTAGTGGTTTGAAAATTTTCTATTGACTGGAATGATCATGGAGGAAGTCTTTCACAATATACCTACCAGTGGCCTAATCTACACTGCAGGAAATATTAAGAATCAGGTAGAATTGGCAGAGAAATTTCAAAAAAGGTCTTAATCAGATTAATCAAACTTAAATTTAGAAACCCTAACCACTTTTCAGTATTCCATTAAGACCTTTTGTCCTTTCACTAATGTATTCCAAAACATCTACGTGCGACAATGTCTGGACTTAGACAAATAGCATGAACACTATACAACACTTTAAGAGCTGTTCACATATTTATACAATAAACTCTCGATTATCAGCGGAATTGAGTGGCACAGATAAGCAAATTCCACGGATAATACACAAAATGGGTAAAAAGGGAACAAATCAACATGAAAATGTTTTTTAACAATTTTTATCTGCAGTGTGTGTGTGTAGTGTCTATCCATACAATTATGAATTAATAAACAGTAGATTTTTGTACTTAAAAGTTTGTTCACTCATTAAAAATAAGTTAATTTTTTGTGTGTGTTAAAACACCTTTTTTTTATTTGAGATTGAAGTTTTTTCAACAACATTTTGTCACAAAGTGATGAATCATCTTGTTCCTCCAGATAATGAATGAGCCTGTCAATTTGTGCTAGAGCTGTGTCATGACTCACTTGCTTCTGTGAACTATCCTCATCTTCCTCACTCTCCTCCAAAAAAAACCATACCTAATGTTCCACCTCGATTTGGTCATTGGTGTCACAATTAATCTACTCAACTATGTTATTTTCATTGACATTACCTCCTCCAGTTACAGATTTTGCTAAATTAGCCAGATCATTAGCAGAAACTACATCTTTATCTGCAGACTACTAAAGTATTTTCCACACTTGGTAAAAATTTTTCCAGGACTTTACAAACGTAGATTGCTTAACTGACTCCCAAGCAGTGTTTATGTCATAAATGCTGTCACGAATCGTGTAATCTTTCCAGAATCTCTGAAGATCCTTTCCCTTTTCAATCCTTTTTTCTGTTAGTTTGTTTGGTATTTTTATTTATTTTTTGTTCATTAAAGCAAACATGCCCTGGATAAAAGCTGTGACATTAGGTGGCAAAACTTGACAAAAAAAAATTACATTTTCCCCTGGGTGGGACAGGGTGTTGTCAATCAGCAATACAGCTTTGTGGGGTATGTTTTGAGACTTGAGATGCTTTCTAACTTGGGAATGAACTTTTTTCAAACCATTCTTTAAATATTTCTTGATCTATCCAGCCATTTTTTGTAGTTGATGTAGTATACTAGGAAATTGGCAGCCCTTGTTCTTTTAAAAGATCTCGTTTTTTTCCCCAATCACTACCAGTTTTAGTTTTTGAGATCCTGTTGCATTGCTACACATCATTATTATTATGCGTTCTTTACTGCACTTGAGTCCTGGAGCTTGACGCTTGCTTTCAAATGCTAGCGTTCATGTCTGAAAAGTTTCCAATACAGCCCCAACATATCAGCGTTGTATACTTGTTCGTAAGAAATTCCCTCTGACTGAAGAAACTATTCAAAATCAGTTTTGAAATCTTCCACTGCCTGTTCGTTGCAACTTAATTTCTCGGCATGAAGTTGAATTTTTTTTTATCACGTGTCGTTGTTTAAACCTTGTCAACCGCCCTGATGATGCGGCAAATGTTCCCTCTAAACCTAGCATTAAAAAAAAAATTTGCTTTTGCAGCAATCATAGGCCTTGAAATAGTTCCCATACTTGTCACTTGACTCACCCACCATAAAAGTGCAGCATCTAGTTCTTCATTAGTACTAGTTTTCATGGTTTTTCTTTTCATTGATGAGGAGTTGTCGGATGTGGATGCAAATTGCATTAATATATCCTTTTGTTTACAAATGTCTCTAACAGTGCTTTCTCCTATTCCATACTGCAAGCTCATTTACTTTTTTTGACGCACCATTTTCAATTTTTTAAATCCATTCTAGTTTTTCTTGAATTGATAAAACCACTTAATCTCTTTTTTCAGTCATTTTTCAATAACTTGTAAACACAAAATTAAAATCAAGCACAACAGTTTAAACACACACTCGAATTGCTAGTTGACACATGCACACAGTTTTACAGATATGCACTTACTGATGTGTGAGTTATGTGGACTGAACTCTAAAAATAACTTATGCACCAACCGATCATGCCTCATTCATTCTCTCAACAGGTGGCTTTCATTTCCCTACATTCTTTGTCTTCACTGATGGTAATGTATCATTGCAAAATAAGAGTGATTAAACTGCATAGTGGATAATTGGGAGTTATAACAGAATATATGCTCAGAGACATCACGGCTCTACTTTCTAAGATAATGTCTTCAAAATCAATAACCTGCAATGGATTCCTTCCCGTTTGGCGCTTTTGGAAACAAAACGCTGAATTCCTTGCCAATGTGGGCAGTGAACAGAGTTCATCGTACAACTCTCACTGCAGCAGTGGTTCTTTGGAGAAATCTAAAAGTCAACAGACTCCCTATTCATTGTTGGTATCCATCTAAGCGCGCTGGCTCCCAACAGCATTCATTTGTATCTAAAGTCTTCTATTACCATTTTGAGATCAAATTGAAATCCTGTAGTTTTCATACAATTCACTGAATTTCCCTCAAATCAGAAGTGAAAAACAAGACTCTTACCCATTTGATTTCTATCATAGATTTTCTATAATTCTTAATTAATTTTTCTTGTCATTTTAGTTTTACATTTTCTTAATGATTGCATATACACTTCAAACTCATGAAATAACTTTTAATAAAGAAATTTTAATTTTAACACCACAGCACACTCATCAAGCCTAACAGCACTAAATACGAGTTAAACAGAATTCTTAACACAAGTCAAGGATTTCCTTGACAAGGACAAGATGGGCACATAATAGACTCGTACTGGACAATACTGATCTAGTTGTGCTGAAAATTATAGGCCAAGGATTTCCTTGGTGAGGATATGATAAACACATGCTCTAATCAACTAGAAACTGGATAATACTGATCAAGTCATTCCAGGCTTAATATTTCCCTGGTGAGGACATGATGGACACATGCTCTAATCAACTCGTACTGGACAATTCTGATCAAATCGTGTACAGAAAAATTCCAATAAACTCTCATTCAAAGAAGCATTAAGTATCATTGACCTTATAATGAAATAGGCAGAACATGTGCACATGCAGCTCTATGTTATTTCTTCCTATCTCTTAGTTTGAAGATCTGCGGGTAAAGGTGACCTGCTATTGAGGAAACCTTGAATCCTAATGCAGGACTAATTGACTGGTGTAATGAAAAGAACTAGTTTGCGTTTTTAACCAGTCCCAGAACATACACTTATGAGAAATGTCTTTGTCTGTTTCATTAGAAGGTTAATGTTGAGTGTAGGCACAAATATGCGTCTTATGAGTTAATAATGACATTTTTTACAGAATACCCTAACATACTTCTAAATTCAACCCTCCACAAATGGTTCCGACAAGATATCACATTCATCAAACTCTGCCCATTTATCCTAATGATTTAAATCATCATCAAGACATTGCCAGTTTTTTTAGGATGACGAGATCAAGATCTAGTCAGTTTTCTTCTATAGATGAGATATCTTGTCCATAAATGTGGTAATGGTTTTGATAATGACAGATATGTCAAGGCAACCACCAGGATAGTTAAGCACAATTTTTAATTTAATTAAATAAATTCAAAATTAGACAGATTCCATATGACCCATGTATCTCAGTTACCAAATTTTAAAAATTTTAAATTTTTCTTCAATTATTGTTTTAATATTTAGTAATGCATCAAATCAATATTCCTTTCTTTTTGCAGCTGCATACTGATATCCATGGCATTTGTCCACTGACTGTTACACCTGTTGCTGACTCAGATGTCTCTGTTAAAACCACAAAAGACATGTTGTCTTGCTCACTACCCAGTCGAAAAGATTGGCAGTATAGTCCATGGTCCATGTTCTGGAATATGGTAATTATATAGTGAAGTTGACACATCAGCTTGACTTCTTTACTTTTTACGTCTTTCACTCTTCCGTATGTTTTTTCATTTCTCGTCATGACCTCTTGTCCCAAGAAAAGCCCTCCAATCAAAGAAATGTTCTATTAGCTATTTGAGGCTCAGTTACTCAGAAAATAAAAATAAGTTATGCATATTTTTTTTGAAAAGAAGATTCCTTATTGGAGTAAAGATCCCAAATGGGTTGGTTGTTAGGGAGTTTTATGGTGCAAGTGTGGTATCTGGCTAAGCTGCAACAAACACAAAACATAGTCAAGTAAAATGTGTGAAAGAAAAGGAGGGATTGGGGAACTGAGTAGTAGGATGAAACAGAAGAAGATAGCTTGGGTGTCTCCTGGAAGCAGAAAGTGCTTAAAACTGAAATGTATGTCGCTGAACAAAGCCTGCAGAACAATTTTTCCTTAATTTTATCAAAATTTTGGCTGAGTTTTTTTCAATCATAAGATATGTTCTGCAGTGCAAAGCGCGCTCCTTGCCACATGCTTTTTTCTTTTCTAGCTACGGAGCAACCTACATAGACTGCCCAAATTACCACAAGCACTTTATAAATAACACATCTTCTATGTAAATGACAAAATATTTAACTTCAAAAGTTATCAACAGAATTGCAAATTCTGAAAGTATGCCTTGGTTTTAAACAGGGTGTCAAGATTTAAATCAACAATTAAAATCATGATTTTAATCAAATGATTTTTTTTTTAAATCACTGATTTAAATCACAACTAATCTTACATTTTTATAGCTAAGTAAATGCACCATAGAAAAATCACAGAAGTGGTCAAATGCTATAATTTTTCTGCACTCATGGTGATTTCAGCACTAATGGCTACACCAAGCTCAGAGGGAACTGGGTCAATTACTGCATATTGTAAAAGATTGCAACAACCAGTTGTAGCTTATTAGAATATACTATATACTGGAAACAGTAATGTAAACACACATGACATAAATCTAAATGCCAGGAAGAGCAATGTATAAACATTCCTGATTAATAGCACTCATAATATAAACACTTAAAGGAAGTATACAACTGTTTGATTCAAAATTATAAAACTAAAGGGGTGACTGATTTTATTAGCTAAAAAAACACGAGTGGGAAGTTAAATTTTTGAGGCATTTGTCAGTTAGCTCAGGGGTTCCCAAAGTGTGTGCCACGTAGAGAGATGAGAGGTGCTGGGAAGCGCCCGTAACCTCCAATCTAAGCTATTTCTAAGCAACAAAAAAAAAGGGTTAAGGTCACTCATCAAAAATCGGTTTACTCCCCAACCAAGAGCATGATGAAGGTTATTTTTTTTTATATATATATTTTCACCAACCTATGTTTTCTTACTAAGTAAAATTAAAGTGTTAGTGTGTGAATTTTAAATACTAGTTGTATTAATTATGTTTATATTCTTACTTCTCTAATTTCTTTTTAAAAGTTGTACTAATATGAAATAATATATGTAATAATATACCACAGATAAATATTACATGACGACAAGGGTGCCGTGAGAAAATTATAATTATCTTTAGGGTGCCACCACTTGGATAAGTTTGGGAACCCCTGTGTTAGCTTATTCTTGTGGTGTGCAATATAGATTAAAGAGTAGAAATATACATTTTCACACACAGCTATTAAAATGTTGGCACGAAAAAAGAAAGATCCAATATGAATTAAAACTAAGTGAAAATCCATTTATTATTGCTGCTCGGCAGTTTTATTATCATAATTTACTATAGTCTGATTATTTTTGTCCTCTATTCTACTTCTCAACTATAGTTTAGGTCTGTCACTTACACTTACTGATAAATTTGTTAACATGATGATGTAATTTTTTCAAAAAAAACTATGTAGAATGTCAACTTGTGTTTTAAAGTTAAACAAATGTTAAGTAAATATTGATTTACCATGTCACAAATTCTGATTGTTTACTTAAAATGAATATTGGTTTACATGTCTTGTCACAAACTCTTAATTTTGATATTTTATTATAAATATGTAATACATTACTTGGAGATTACAATTACTTGGAGTTGTGTTGCAGAACATGTAATATATTCTGCACCTGGGCTTGGGAGGTTTATCCCAGTCTTAAGTAAAGACACTTAACTTCATGGGAAAGAAAATATCACTCGGGTACCCTGAGTCCGTTAAGCCTGTGCACATCTAAAGGAGATGTGCTCCTGAGGGCATCCTCAAAAAGGAACATTGCCCAACAGGAGGAAATTACCTCCATGAATTAGTTTTGCTTCATTTGTTGCTCTGTCATTTCACAATCCCATGGGTCTGAACATTAGATAAGTGGTGTTGGGTTTCATTAAACAAGGGTCATGTTAGGCCAAGTTGCACCAAACAAAAGACAGGCAGCATCAAGTAAACGGCCATACATACATAAAGAAACTTTTAATGGCACATAAGAGAGAAATACATTTAGAATAAGTTACAGAAATAAAAAAATATGTGCACCGCCTATAACTTGTAGTTTAATGCAGAGGTTCAATAAACTAATTCATGTGTAGGTGAAAGAAAAGAGGTAGGTATTTTGATTAATGTCGTGCTGGAGCAAAACAACATGATATTGGCGATGGTCCAGGATCAAACCCAAAGGGAACGAGCGGAGTACCACACCATATAATTTTGAATCACGTTCAGATGATGAGATCACACTTGAACTGGCTCCCCACTCCAAACTTTCACACCATGCTAACATGAGGCTACGACAGTTTTAATGTGCAGCAGCCCCCTTTGTATATGACAGACATTGGTTGCATTTGAACTTACAACCCTCCTGTTGCTAATCTGTTACTCTTCCAACCAGACTACAGCGGCCTGTCGTTGAATGCACAGAGTAGGATAGTTAGGTTTTTTTCCCACAAGGGGCGAGATTTGGTCTAGCTGCACTAAGTAATGTTTTGTTTTGGGCCAAATAAATGGACACACACAAGGTTGGCTGAGTTATGGCAAAAGTGAAGTATTTGGTCAAGCTGTGTCAAAGTGCATCAAGTAGATGGACATGCATGCATAAGGAAAGGTATACTGATAAAGAAGACAGAAATATACCCATGGTTGAATTGAACCTGTACTGCTCATAACTCAATTGTGAGGGCAAACTCACTGATTCACAGTAACCCCCCCCCCCCCTTACACATAAATAAAGTATTTACTGTCCCAAAAGATAGAAATGCACCCAAGTTAGTTGCAGAAATTGAACCCGCTCCGCCAACAGGCCCCAGGAAGTCAGTGCAGTGAGCAAACCCACTGAGTCACTGTAGTAGGAGAAATTAATATCCTTTAACATTATAAGTGGAAAAGCTGTTTTTGAATGCATCCAAACAGATGTCCTAGGAATGGAGAAGTTACAATCATGTCTTTTTTATTTTAAATCTATTTAAAAATGAATAATATGACAACAGAAGAATTGAATGGTTGTGCTAAAAAAAACTAGTTACAAAAAATAAAAATTGACTTAGTTAACGTTAAAGGCTTATGGATATATGAGGATGTAATTCTATGCCATCTGAAAATATTGACGGATTCAATTTATAATGAATTAGGAAAAACAGTAACTTCATCAAACAGTAAATAAATATAATATGCTGATTAGTCTACTATCCTCTCTTCTCTTCTCAAAGTGAAGACTTAATGACTTATTCTAAAACTATCAATATTCTCTTTGCATGAGAATATCGTTTGCTTGAAGCAACAGAACACGCACACACAGATCAACTCAAAGAAAATGGTAATTTAAATTTAATCCATTGCCAGAGCCAAGCGAGTGATTTTCATGTGTGGCCATTTCAGGTGTTATTTAAGGTACCCCACAGACTGAGACCAATATTTAAGGTACTTTGATCAGATACTTGGACTATAGATACTTAAGTAGACGGAGCATTGTTATTTAGAAGAGCTTCAAAAATTGTGACCCACATATCGACTAGCATGACTACACTGAAAAATTGACTTAGTTAGTCAATTTGGCATCTTATCGCCTTGCTTAGCAATATAATATCTAATGACAGAGTAGGTTTTTGAATGTGCATTTCAATAAAGTGGCGACAAACTTGCCATAATCACTTGTCTACCACTGTATCGCGAAGATCAATCAGATGAGAATCAATGGATGGGCATCTTCTCCCATCCCGTGGACCAATCATGATGAATGTTAGATTGCACCCAGCACACAAAAGTAGTCTAAGGGTCACGTTACTACTAATTTTGGTCTCATGATCCTGGACACATTAATAGTTTTTTATTGCTCACTCTGCTTTTATTTGTTCTAAGACTTAGACAAACAGTTAAAAGGGTTCAGCACATGAAAATGAAAATTTTTTTTTTTTTTAAGGTGTTTGCTGTTTATGAAAATTTGAATTGACCTGTTTATAACGATACCTCATTTGTAGAAATCCGTTAATTGGAAGTATTATTTTTTAAAGTAGATGCACTATTATCGCAACGTATGTTTGAAGAATCCAAAAGGACTTTTTTGCACTGGTGTGTGTGATCAGTTTCGCTTTTGCATTGGGAAAGAAAAGTATTATGTCTAGGATTCTATATCTCTCTTTTTTTATATATATTTATGGAGAGAAGGAAATAAACCTCTCAACCTTATTCGATTTGTAAACAGTCTCGCGTTTTCAAAATTTATTTGGATTTGCACGTTATAAAGTTTGCTAATGCATGTTTGCAAAAGTTCTGTGATTGCAGAAAGTTTTCATTTATTTTACGCTGTCTTTTCCTAGCTAATGTAATCCTGAAATTAAACTGATTTAATCATATGAGGCTGTAATGATGGTTCATAAAAGAACTGTATTTAAAAAGCAAACAAATGTGGGAAAGAAATTCCATGAGGCTTGTGTCGTAAATGAAAACTCGTTATCTGCAAGATTTGATGTCAATGGTAGTGCTTCCAAGAAAAATTTGCAAAATTACTCTTTGTACAATGAATGGAAGATTAGTGTTGAAAATTATTCGAATAATATCATTATGGATTTGTCCTTCATGCTCTAGAGGAATTTGTTGTATGCAAGGAGTGTGGAAGTAAAGTATCCTGTAGAACAATTAAATCGAAGAAGTATAGCACACAAAATAGAGCTATAGTGACTCCTAAAACTGTTTGTACACTTTAAAAATTTGTAGAAAAAGCGCTGTAGCCTAGAATTGAATTAGAATATAAAGTCCAATATTTGTGTGATTTGAAATAAAACCTAACATCAAAAAAATATTGACTCTAATATTCTATTTTACTTAAAAATGGTTTGTAGTCATAACGAAACCACAAACAGCATTCGAAAATTAGCTATTTTTCATCATAGTAGTGTTAAATCAATAATTTTATCCCATTCTACAGTGCAGTATGTGATAAAACGCTTTGAAAAAAATCGAATCAGAAACATGGTAAGAAAAGGTCGTCCTGCAAAGTTAATTCAACGTGATCAGAGATTTATAGTTTGAAAAATTGTGAAATATCTACGCTTGATGCTATAAAAATTTCTACAGAATTTACTTTACATTTTCTACTTCAATTTCATCTGAAACTGTTCGACGAATGCTCAGATCAGCTGTATTAAAGAAACATTCGGCCCAAAGAAATTTTTTTTAAGTGCAAAAAATAGAAAGCTTAGGTTTTCCTTCACAAAATCAATGATAAATAAGCCCTAAAGCTATTGGAATCATGTCTTATTTGCAGATGAAAGCAAATTTAACATTTTTGATTCCATTGGTGTGTAATTGTATGGAGAAGAAAAAATGAGGAACTTAATTCTAAGAACTTAGTTGGAACAGTAAAGCATGATGGTGGAGGTGTCCTTGTGTGGGGGTGCATATTAGCATCAGAATTGATGGCATAATGAACCATGCTCTTTATTTAAATACACTCATGTCCATAAATTAAGGATAATGCCAGCTCTGGCAAATAAAAGGTTCAGATACAAAACAAACGTGTCTCTACTATTTTAAAAGGAACTGTTTGTCTGTCTGTTTCTTGCCGCAAAATCTTGACGATTCTATGGCACTTACAGCAATGAGATTTGGCACACAGGTAGTCCGAATAACTTACAATTTTTTCGTCACTACGAATTTTAAATTTCAATCTAGAAGATTTTAAAATTAATTTAATAGTTTTATTCTCCATCACTTTTTTAAATGCAGAGAACTTTCTACCCGTGTGACCTTGCAGTCAGGGTTTAGAAACATGCCAAGTTTTTTTCATCCGCAGTACGCTGAGAAAATTATTTTCTTCATTTCCGCTTTGATTTTATGCGGACGAATATATTTCCAGCCAGACGATAAATCTTATAACTGAAATCAGTTCTTTTTTCTTTAGCCTAGACCGTGAAAGATAGAGTAAAAATTTCAACAGATTTGAAATCTGGAAAATTTCAGTTTAGATTGATACCTAAAAATATGATTTTCTTTAAATAAATAATTTTTTAATTGAATATATCTTCAACGGATTTGAAATCTGTGGAAAATTTTACACCAGATTAATACCTTACATCACTGGCTCGGGCAACGCCGGGCTAGTTATTCATAAAGCCCATGCTCTCCGAAGTTCCGGTACACATGTAGGAGGTGGTTGACGGGCTGCAACTTGTCAGTCAAGCATGTCCCACACATGCTCTATTGGATTCAAGTCAGGTGAGAATGATAGCCATTTCATACTGGTGATATCCTCGGATTCAAGGCATTCGTTTACAATATTTACAAGGTGAGGACGGGCGTTGTCATCCATAAACACATCCAAAACGCACCCCTAAACATACATACATGTTGTTCCAGAATGCTGTCCTGATAAATTTGGCCTCTCATGATTCCGATTTGAACATGGAGCCCAGTATAATTCTGCCCCAAACGAGCAAACCTGCACCACCGTAACGGTGTTGTTCAGTGATGTTGTCTTGGTGGTAGTGGGTACCTGGTGTTCTCCATATGAACGTCAGCAGTGAATCAGACTGCAAGCTAAACCTGGACTCGTCGGAAAACATCACACAAGCCCACTATGACGATGTCCACATTGCGTGTTCTCTACTCCAGGCTGGCGACAGTGAGTTGCTGTGAGCAGAACACATCTGACAGGCCTGTGAGCATATAGACCAACATGTCCCAAACGTCTGTAAACAGTTTGCCTTGAAATTGTCGTATCTGTGGCTGAAGATAGCTGACGAGAAAGGTCGGATGCTGTGCTCCGTCTGCTTCTTTTTGCAGTTACTGCCAAATACCGGCTGTCATTCGACCTTGTAACTCTGGGGTGTAACGTCTACTGACATATCCATCATTTTGGAATTGTTGCCAAAGCCTAGAGATGACACTTTGGGCGATTCCAAGTTCCACTGAAACTTCCGTCTGAGTACACCCACATTCCAGGTGGCCGATAAGTCTACCACATAAAAAATCATCGGCATGCGTCCTCTGTGCCATAACTATTCGGTTGTGGCACTGAACGGCTCACAGAACGCTTGTGAACAATTTTACTTCTTTGCTACAATTCCTTATATACACCTCTCTTACACTCTCGCACAAAAGTAATTTTTTTCATCACAATCTAAAAAATTCATAATTTTGTGAATTAAAAAAAAAATCTTTGTGTTAAAGTCTTTAAATATAATACAATATGAAACTTTGAGATTATAAGAGTAATTTGTTACTAAATGAGATGCGCCCAAAGATAGCGAATTTAATATCCACCATCACTGAAGTTTAAAGCCTTGTTTTTCAGAACATACTTTTTCATGTTTGGGGGCACATTACTCAAAACCTACTTGTAATACATTCTTGAAACTTTTTATGATTGTTTATGAAGCACTTTTAAACGCTTTAACTCAAGGAAAGAGTTATAAAATGCATACTTAAAAAAAAACATTTTATCTTAAACACTTCTAATTTATTTGTCGCTTTTTAGAAAGTTTATAATTTTGGGAATTAACAAAAAATTAAAAAAAAAAAAAAACATGTGTTAATCTGTTTAAAGTATTCAAATATTACACTAAAAAATTTTCAGATTCATAGAGTAATTTATGAATAAATGAGATGTCCCCAAAGTTAGTGAATTTAACATGGGTGCTTATAAAGGTGCTGGACCCCCTTAAGGCATTGTTCTAAGTTGATGAGGACGTAGAAAGTGTTAATTAATTTATTTTAAATTAATGTTCTCCTTTCAGAGTTTCATTCAACACTTAATCAACTCAACTACTGATTGTGCTTATAAAATTGACAGTAATGCGAAGAGAATAAGTAAAGTAACTTGCAAAGAGCGACATGCCATTATGCTGGAGTCCTCCCATCGAACAGCTGTAGCAGTTCAAACAAACATTTTGTAAGTAACGATTTAAGTTGTGTTTGAGTGTTTTGTATGTACTTAATAATAGAAATGCCAGTATATAAGAATAATATATATATTTCGCATGGAGAGTTATTTGTAAAAAATTACCTTCAAAAACACTCCAGCTACCTAAATTTAAAGCATCTCATAAGAGACATGCTGAAATTGTATTTGAGTAACATGCTAAGAAGGGAAAAAAATAATTGAAAATAAATTTCAAGCACCACCTGCAGAACATGAAGATTGGCAAGTCTAACTCCCTTGTGTTCTTATGAGACTGGAGGTAGGTGCCCTTCAGGTCAACTTCACATGGACTCTAATTAGTGTTCTTTAAATTGAGGGACGGTAGGTATTTAATTAATGTCGCACTGGAGCAACACAATGGGCTATTGGCGACGGTCCGGGATCAACCCCTGAAGGGAAATATCCAAGGACAACACATAATTTTGAACCATGGTGAGATGATGAAACTGGAGGATGGATAGAGCCATATCTTTATTTCTTCATCCTATTATTTTATACACTGGCTAAGGCTTATACTTGCCGGGCTTGGACGAAATTTCAACATAAGCATCTGTCTTTATTTCATCGACTGTTCTACTTATGTGAACCTACACTCACTGTCTGGGTTCCTATGCCTGTTAGGAGAGCAGCTGATTTGCAAAGGGGTTGTACGGATGCATCTTGATTTCTGGTTTTGGGAAAAAATTGGCTTACGAAAAGTTTCTCTTCTCCCTCTCTCTCTCGGATGTTGTCCATCTCAAAGACCAGTGGTTAGTAATTTCGATTTACAGATAATTCCTCTTATAAAGACCAGTGGTTGGTATAATTTTGTTTTAAAGAAAATACTCTCATGAAGACCAGTGGTTGATAATTTTACTTTACAGAAAAGTCCTCATTTAAAGACCGATTTGTAATTTTGCTTTACAGAAAAATCCTCTTGTGAAAACCTGTGGTTCGTAATTTTGCTTTGCAGAAAATTTCTTGCATTAAGATCAGTATTTAGTTTGATAAAATTTTGCAAAAATAGCCAGCATTTTTATTTACCAAAAAAAAAAAATGTTTTTTTTTTCCCTTCCCCCCCCCCCTCCTGGAATCTAGGTTATTTAAATCAACAAAAATATTGTTTAAAATTTAATATATATATATATATATATATATATATATATATATATATATATATATATATATATATATATATTTGCTGTTAAAATGCACAGAAATCCTCTGGGATGGAATTATCCTTAATTTTTGGACTTGTGTGTTCATCGATTTTTGACTGCCAAAAGTTTTAAAGATTATAAGTTAGAATTTAGATATTAGAACACCAATATGTATAAATGATGTTATAGTTAGGTAACTGTTGCATGCTGATATATTGACACAAGCTCGACAGTATGTTTTGTAAAAAAACAAACATTTGTTTTCTCAAGGTAGTGAAACATGTATACTTTTATCACCACAGCTATACCATGAGTTATTTGAAATCTGATGCTCAAGACAAGAAACCAGTTACATCAGGTCTTACACGAAAAACGGATATCCGCTACGAGTATGAAACAACTCCTGATCCAGCATCGAACTCTGAAAATTTCTTACCAGTTGCAAACAAAATGCTCTTTGACTTAGTTGAAGACTCTAGGGATGAAATAAGACTTTTCACCATCACTCAATTTGCCGATTTCGTTTCTTGGATAAGAACTTCATCCAATCTGCTGCCTCTAGCAGAAGCAGTTAAATCATGCTCTTTCATACCAGCAACTTTAGATTGTACTCCTGAAAGAAAAGTGAGTTGTTTTTAGTTCTTCGTAAATTTATTATTTTTGTTTCTTTTTTAAAAGATCATTTAAATTAGTATACTTTTTCAACAACGCACATGATGGCAGGGTCCCCTAAAATGATCAAACCTCAGAAATATGTTCCATATTCAAAGAAAAATTAAAACAAAAATATTCAAGAGGATCAAAAGAATTTACGATTGTTGAAGTAAAGGTTAATTAATACCTTTTTGTTTACATATAAGATAACCCAACCTTTTGAATTATGGTTAAACCATGTTAGTTTTGGAATTTTTCAAAGCTTGCAAACTGTTAAATGGAAAATTTGAAAGTCATGTATGTTACCCATAGCTCTTTATCTCTACTGTTATAAAAGGAAGTGTTTCTCTGTGTTTTCTCTGTCTGTCTGTGTGTGTCCTGTACGCTATGTCCTGACGAATCTATCGCACTTACAATGAAATTTGGCACACAGGTGTCCAAATTTTTTGCAATTTTTCTATCAGGCCTGAATTTTAAAATTTATCTAGAACATTATAAAATGAATTTATTAGTTTTTTTCCTTCTTCTTCTCTTCTGGAGTGACGTCAGAAAGAAGAAGCCAGACGATTTTGCTATTTTCGACCTCTGACGTCACAAGCGTTTTTCGTCCGAATTGCCTTTGGTGCTTTGGAACCATGCCAAATTTTTCGATTCTAGTGTGTTTTGATTCGTGTTGTTGATAACAGCCATCTCGAGGCCATCACGGCATTTCGTTTGTGAAGCAAACCAATTATATATATAGATGACTGGCGTTCTTCAGTGCTTTTTTCTATCTCGACGATCGTTAAATATAGAATAAAAATTTCAACGGATTTGAAATCTGCGGAAAATTTTACATCAGATTACCAATTGCATTTGATTTTCTTTTAAAAATAACTTTTCAATCAAATATCTTTTATATTTTCGTAAGAGATTGTGACGTCACACCGATTGGATCTCTTCACAATTAAATGGGAATGCGTAGCAATCACAGGGGGTTAGCGAGCAGTGGTCACACCTGACCCCACGAAATGAACTGTCACAGGCAACGCCATGCTGGCCATGCAGCGGCTAGTATCTAAAATAAAATTAAAGCTATTTTTGATGAAACTATATATTTTTTATCTTTTGGATTGGTGAAAAAACCCCAGTCATAAATTAATTTATCGAATATTTAAGGCACTTTTTGATTACGAAATTATGACAAATATGTATCTTATTTTTGTCATATTTCCAAATTTTAGAAATGTGCAGATAATCTTGGTAACTCACAAAACCTCACACGTTAGGTTTGCTGTAACAGGACACAGGGATGTCCAAATTTCAGGTCCCCAATATTTTTATAATTGTAAATTGTTCTCCCAACATATGGTATAAATATTACAAATGTGTGGATAATAGTGGTAATGATCTGTATGAACAAAATAATGTTTACTACTGACCAAACGATCAACAGCATGAAGAAAACATCCAATAGCCTTGAAATTTGCACTATGTATAGATCATTTAAGGATACAAAAATGATTAGAACTGCAGCATATTGTTATGTGTATCATGTGCCCCAGTAACGCCACTAGCATCAATGCCCCAAGCAGTACAAAAATGAGAACAGAGAGCCAGTTTTAAGCATTGGAATTGTGTTCTCCCCCTTGTTGTGTATAGAAGGTTTAATTGTGCCTCACCCAAAAATACAGAAGACATACGAAGCACTTTTGTGAGTTTGACACAGAAAGTATTGTAGCTCATCGAGACTGAGAATTATCCTTCTAAGAAATCAGTGCTCGTGTTGTAAGAAATCAAGACACAGTGATGCAAATATGGCATGATATACCAGCCAAAATAAAAAACAACTTGCAAAAAAATCTTGTTTATTGATAGTTTTAGAGACGTTTCCTCTTTTGTTAACTAAGACTGTTATTTACAGATTAATTTAGTTTAGTCGATATCTACTGCTTTGTGCTCCACCTTTGCAGAATCGGCTTTAACCTCACTTGTTCCTTTTATTCTAAATGTTTATTGACTCGCATTAACTCTTGAAAAGGCTGGTTGACACTCATGTGCAGTTGGTTTACGAATAAAAATATTGTCCACATGCATGGATAGTCCTCAACAAGTGTAGGGTAAAGTGACTTAATATGATATACCTTTTTTTAATTGCGTTGGTGACTGTCTAATGAAAAATTTAGCCAACGTATTTTTGATTTTCAACGCTGTCACTAAAGCTGTTTCGAAAGGTTGAGAGATTTTTTAGCAAAATACATTGCAAATGTTCGAAAAAAAATTTTATAATTATTTTTTCGAATTGGCTCTTTTGGGAACAGGTTGCCCAATATGAGACATCAAGCTTTATTGCTCTCATATGCATTCCCAATGACAAAGAAATACAAGAGGGTGCAAAAAAAATCTATTTAATGTAAAACTTATTTATTTATGTAAAAACTTTTCAATTAACTTAACTTAACTTACTTTTTATACTGAAGACCAGTCAAAAAGATGTTTTCCAAAACTCTTAAAAGCAATGTGCCACTATGTTATTGTTGAATTGTTGTTATTGAAGTATGAGTTGGAGTGCATTGGGGAAGGTCAAGTTTACTATGACTCAAGTCTCCCTAGCTAATAGTTCATGACACTTTCAGTAGATGACATCACTGTATGGTAAAGATACTGAGTATCTCATATTAGGCAAGTATCTCATGGATCACTTTCCTCTATGTTCGGGTTTCTTGTCGGTGAAACGTTCAAGACCTTAGGCTGACCTGGAGTGTTGAACAATGTCACAATGGATTTGCTGGGTGGGTGCTGGAGGGGCGAAACTGACTGATGTGAACTGTTTTCAGCAGGCTTGTCACACCACTGGACACGAGGACAAACATCTTGTGTGCCAACATCATGCAGCAGTGGGGAATTTTGTCAAGACATCTTGCTACACTTTACATTTTACTCTACACCACAAGCATCTTCGTCTGCAAATAGTACATAAAACACAGCTCATGGGCAAACAAATGGCATGACATCGGTTTTTTAGGCGGATTTCGATTCTGTCTACAATATCACTTTGGTCATATCGGTGTCTGGCACCACCGTGGCAACGGGTTGATTGACTCTTGAATTATGCACAGCCATACCAGTCCTTCACCTGGCATTTGGTATAGGATGCCATTGTAATCTACTCCTGCACCTCCCTAGTACACATTGCCGGTGTACTCAACATCTCCACTACATCTCTGAAGTTTTTCGAGCTGTTGTCCTCTGTTACCTTCAGGGATCACCTGAGGCCACTTTTCAACAGGACAATGTGCGACCACTCATGGCATGCAATGTACAATTTTTTCTCAATGTTCACCAGGTTTCAGTCCTTTCATGGCCCACCCGTTCACCAGTACTGTCGACCATTGAACACGTTTGGTCGATAATCGCCCAACAACTGGCATATCTAAGACCATCTGTGACTTCGCCAGTTGAACTTTGACATTGTTTGGGAGCAGCATGGACTGACATACCCCAAACAGACATCCGAAGCTCTTTCTTTCAATGCTGATATATGTGGTTGCAGTTATTGCAGCCCATGGCAGCTACACACAATACTGATTTCTTTGCGTTCCGCAAGTCGAACAAAGCTGTTATCAATCATCATTTCATTCTTGTACCTTGTGTTATTTGTACAAAAAATATGACTTTGATATCTCCAGTCCTTCTTGGTGTTGCATTTTCGATGGCCTGCAATGAATTTTTTAATACAAAATTTTCTAAAAAATGTTTGAAAAAGATTTTTTGAAATGCTATTTAGAAGGGAAAAAGAGTAGGTAATAAACAAAAAATTTTTTTGAATCAGGAAAAATTATACCTTGGTTATTTTGGCAAAAAGTACAATATATTCTTGGTGTGCTGCAAGATTTTAATAATTAGTTTATGTGTGGCATAAGATAAGCGAAAACGATTAAAAATCGCTGTTCTGTCTTACCTGGGTGGCGTTTATGAAGGATGCATATCCTTTTGTGAATATGGCTTAGCTCCATTCTCTTTTTACACAGTAAGTCTCAAAACACTAGAGTAAAGACGTCTATTTAATAACTTAATTTAAAGTCTTGTTTAACTTACGACTTAAAGCTGTATCCAAAATATTCCAGAATGAAGCATTTGCTTAGATATTGACTAATAAGGTGTGAAGGTTTCAGCTTTCTCGTTGGGCTTGCAAGATCCATTGAATTAAAGATAAAATACATTTGATTTAATGCTATGCCTGAATTCTACTTGTTCTCTGCACATTTTCTCTGGATATGACTACTTGAAATTCATTATGTTAAATGCTTCACTTCGGGACTCCATGTCATTGATGTATGAACTGTGATCTAAAGTAAAGTAGGTATCTGGTGTGAATATGGAGTGAAATGTTAGTTGCAGTTTATGATAATTGTTTTCCATCACAAAATCCTTTTGGAACCTGTAAGGAACTCAGATATAGAAAAAGTTCTTTCAGGGGTCGATTCGATTTGAGAAATTCATTTTAGTTAAAAAGCGAACTTCAAACAAGAATATATCTACACTTTGGGTGAAAAAAGAGCCAATGTCTGTTTTGCAAATTTTGGTAGCACCTGATGTATTAATTTTTGTTTTTAATTTTTAATACAGCATACAAAAAAATGCTTCCCAATCTTTTGATACTTTTATGATGCATTGACAGGAAAACCTATTTTAACTTCATCTTCTGTCATATGTTATTTGTGTAATAAATATGGCTCTTGTGCTTCATGGTGTAGTGTAGGGGCCGTCATGGCTGTATGGACATGTTAACTGCACTAGCAACCTGCTAGTTGTAGAGGGTGCAGGTTCTATTCCTGTGAGGTATGATACCTCCCTGGGTGTATTTCTCCCTTCTGTGTCACTACAACTTTTCTTGTGTGTGTATGTCCATTACTTGATATTGTATGTCTTCTATTAGGCACATTATGATCAACTATGACCCTTGCACTAGAAAACCAAAAACCAACCAACTTTCATTGTGTAGAATTCTCTATTACCAGCAGTGTATTTTGAAAATACATGTGTATATGAAACATTTGGTGGTTAATTTGTCTCCCTCAATAATTCCCTAAGTTGGAATCACTCTTTAATTTTACCAAATCTAGTATTATTTCAATTTTCTTTCAGGAACTTGGTATGGCATACTTTAGTGATGCTTTGATTCAATGCAATAGCTTGCCATGCATCGAGGCTACTGCTCATCTTGCAAAAAACGGTGATTTTAACCAAGCTTACTTGAACTTCATTTTTTACTCATGGGGTAATATGCATTTCTCCAAAACTGCTATTTTCAAGCACGTAATGGTAAGTTGTAGTTACATATCCAGGTATGTCATTATATGTCAATTTACTGATTAATATGATTTTAATTCATTTCAATGTAAAAACGAATTTCTTTCAAGCAAATTCTTTTACAGGATGTGTGCCTTTCCACTGACTCAAATCTTTGTTGGATGTCCTTAGGAAGTTTGTTAAAAAATTCTGTACATTCAAGAAATCGAAATTTTGAAAAGGAGGTAACTATCATTTTTAGTACATTATATAAATACATAATAGTTTAAATATGCAAGCAATTTGTACATGTATAACTTATTTTTAAAACAATAGTTTACTATCAATAAACATCTTTTGTCTGTATAAAATATCTTTGATATTTATACATTTTTTTGGTGTTTTAGAGACAAAAAAATGTATAATATACTAATATTCTTAAAAATAAATATTATTTTTCACACAACCATCAATATTTTTTTTTTACTTTGATAGCTTTCATATTGTTAGTTATTGGTGGAATTTAAGATGAATAGAACGTGAGAAAAGTTCACGGAAAAAGATGGGTAGCTGGTAATTAATTAACGTCGCACAGGAGCTACATACACAATATATTATTAGTGACAGTCCAGGAATAATCCCTAATGGAAAGATCCGAGGACAACACAGTACACAGTTTTAAACAATGGTCAGATGACGAGGTAAATATGTGAGCTGGCACCCCATTTCTTCAAACTTTCACATCAAGCCAACATGAGGACAATTGAAGAAACAACAGATTTAACTTGCACCAGCCCCTGTGTACACAATGGTGTTTGATTGGACCGAGTTTCGAACACGCAACTCTCAAGTTTTTAATCCGTTACTCTTCCAACTGTACTACCGCCCTCCCCTATGACTTATTACTGTGGGGGTGACTCTAATGAGTGCCAGCACCATGACTAGTAGTCTATTGTATTAAACTGCCCTAAAAGACGGAAAGCAGTGCATGTGGCAACTGTCTTATTTAATTTATTATCTTATCTTATTGAATTTTGTTGAAGACAAATATTTCTTTTTCACCCCAAAATGCTTTTTAGTGTTTGAAAATGTTAATATACTTTTTATATTGTGGATTTAGTCATATCTAGAGTTGATAAAACTTTAATAAATTCTAAAACTCCAGTGGAAAAAAATTCCCATTTCATGTTATTAATTTCCACGAATGCTTTTCGATCTTGCAATCTATGCTTGTTTTAATGAACCTTGATTTTATAAATTTTCATAAAGCCTTTACCCTAATATAGAACTAATGCTAATTTCCAATAATGAGCATCAATCTTTCTAACTATTCTCCAATCTGTGCTTGTTTTAACCCCAACTTCATAAAGCACTGCTGTGTTACACAAAGCTGATGTTAATTTCCGTTAAAGAACTTTGTATCTTACAAGATGTGTTTGATTTATTCTGCAATCTGAGATCGTTTTAACGAAACCCGATTTTACATAATTTCATATTGCCCCTCTGATACACAAAGCTGATGTTATTTTCCATCAATGAACTCTTATCTTACAAGATATGCTCAATTTATTCTGCAATCGGCTTATTTTAATGAACCTTGATTTTAGTTAATTCCATAGAGAGTTAGTTAATTCCATTCCCTGAGAAACTAATGTTAATTTCCAATAATGAGCTTCTATCTTACAAACTAAGCTTCATTCTGTGCTCGTTTTAATAAACCTCGATTTTCTGAAATTTCATTGATCCCCATCTTGATATCGCAGAACTAATCTTTAATTTATGCTGCCATGTGGGCTTATTTGAATGTACCTTGATTTTATAAATGGTTCCTGATATATAACTAAATGTTAATTTCCAATAATGAACTTCGATCTTACTGACTGGTCCAATCTGTACTCGTTTTAACCAACTTTAATTTCTCAAGCCCCACTCTGATGTTACAGAACTAATGTTAGTTTCTTTAATGATCTTCGATCTTACAAACTATTTTCAATGTATGCTCATATTAAGGAGAATAGATTTTACAAAATTTCACATAACACCACTCTCATAATAAGAACTAATTTTATTTTTTATTAATGAGCTTTCGCACGATCTTACACACTATATGATACATGGTAGCACGGTTAGAAGAGTAAAGGATTAGCAACTGGAGGGTTGCAAGTTCGAATCCAACAAAGTCTGCCATGTACAAAGGAAGCTGGTGCATGTTAAATCTGTATTAGCCTCAAATGTCTTCCCATTGACATGGTACAGAAGTTTGGAGTGGGGTGCCAGCTCAGAAGTGACCTTGTCATCTGACCGTGGTTCAAAATTATGTATTGTTCTCCTTGGATCTTTACCTTCGAGTTGTGGGCCGCAGTAGTTCAGTTGAAAGAGTAACAGATTAACAATCGTGAGTTATGGGTTCAAATCCAACCAAAGGCCATAGTAATAAAAGGGGGTGATACATATTAAATCGGTCGTGGCCTCAAATGCCCTCACGTTGCCATGATGTTTAAGTTTGGAGAGTGGGATTGCAACCTCAGGTGTTGCCTTGTCATCTCATCGTGATTCAAAATTACATGTTGCCCTCTCACCTTTCCCTTTGGAATTGATCCAGGATCGTCATCAATAGCCCGTTGCTCCAGTGCTACGTTAATTCAAATACCTACCTAGACTACAAACTATGCTCATTTTAATGAACCTGATTTTACAACATTTCATGAAGCCCCTACATTGACATCATACTGAACTAATGTTATTTTCCAGGGTTCCCACGGGTGCTTAGAAAGTGCTTCTAAGTGCTTATTTTGAACTTCCATTTCTAAGGGCCCTTAGAAGTGCTTATTTTGCATCAATAGTCCTTAGAAAGTGCTTATTTTCCTTTTAAAACAAAATTCAGTTTTCAAATGTCGATATTTTTTCACAATATTTCCGACCTTTTTTTAGCGGCCGATCGGCGATAAAACTGTTTACAAGTACGGTTTTAATGATTCAGGAACTGACTTGCTAGAATGGCAACCCTTGATATGCAATATACAAATCGCCGATCGACTATTGATGAGTACGTATCTTGATGAGCTCATAATACACTTTAAAAACTTGAAAATTGGTCTGTTTTCGACTTGTGAGTGTCTCTTGCAATGCACAAAATAGTTGCCCTGATAGAGGAAACGAGAATACAATCATCCAATGTTACTTAATTTTGTTTTATTCATTTACCCGAGAGTGCAATGTTTTAAAAATTTATTATAAGTATGGGGAATTGTATTTTTAAGTTTGTAGGTGAATCGAAAACAATATAAAAATAATTTATTTTAATTAATACTGCTATCTGAGTGGTAATTTTTTTTTTAATCTAGCTTTTTTTTATGCTTTTAATTCTTTGTAACAACTATCCCAGAAAAAAAAGTGAAGATTTTTGGGGGTGATTTTGCTTTGAAAATGTGAAGCAATCGGTTATCAGTTCCAAAAAGAAAACCAACCCACTCGTTTAAAAAAAACATTGGAGGAAAAGATCGCAAAAACGTAAACCACAGTGCTGGAGAATCGAGAATAGACAGGGAATTTCAATAACCTGGAAATTTCTGACTCTTATCATATTTGGTTGCTGACCGAAAACTGAAGTAATTTTTCTATGCTTTATAATTTTTTTCTCTTTGTATCCAGGTGACAAATACTCAATGGCCGACAATGCTTGAATTTCACTTTCTTTTGTTATGCCATGCGCAATCTGTTTCCATTGTCAGCTAAGATGATTATTTTCGAATTAATTTTGTTTCATTAAAATGATGTTTGTAAGCATATCGTGTAGAAGCGGCTGGTGCACTTTAAATCTGTCATGGCCGAAAGTCTTCACGTTGGGTTGGTATGGAAGTTTGGAGAGTAGCGCACCAGCTCAGATGTCTTATCATCTGACCATGGTTCAAAATTATGGGGCAATACACCGAATGGCTTAGGGTGAGACTTTGGCAACTAGTTGAATAATTCAATAAATTCAATAAAGTTGCATTTGATTTTTTTTAACCTTTTTATAAATTTATCAAAGTTTTTTTTGCTTAACTCTAACGATCTGTTTTGGTTCACGGAAAAATATTTTCTTAGAAACTCGTTCGGTTATCGATCCAGTCAAATTTGACTCTGAATGCAACTTGCAATCCTTTTACATACTGTTAGTAAATTTATAGTTTGCCACTAATTATAATTTATGAATGAATCTCGAAACAAATGAAGGTCATTCGAATGTGTTCTCTCCTTGGAGATGAAAAAAACTTGGCATGGTTCCAAAGGCTGACGTCATGCGGACATGTGAGGGCAAGAAGTCTAAATTTTGATGTTTATATATTCCTCTGATTTACCGCAGTAGAATGAAGAATGGTGAAAAAAACTATTTAATTCAATTTAAAATGTTCTAGATTGAATATTAACTTTTGCCTCGACCGTAAAATTGGAAAAAATTCGGACTACCTGTGTGCCAAATTTCATTACTGTAAGTGCCATAGATTCGTCAGGACTTCGCGGGCAGGAAACAAACAGACAGATAAACACTTCCTTTTATAATAGTATAGATGCGTGCACACGTAAATGCCCACATATTAACTGCTGAATTTTGTAAAAATCAGACTACTTTTTTTGAAAAATCTCATTTTTGTGTGGCATTATTTGTGTAAAATTTTTAGAAAATAGACTTGAATATTAATTTTTTTACATACTACTATTCTTATAAGATTATCTAATCTGTAAGAGCATCCCCATTTGGTCGAAAGTTAGGTATTACATTGTGTAATACGGTTTCTATAATGTTTTATGTAAGTCCTTATAAAGTCCTTATTTGTCTTAGAAAGTCCTTATTTTTAGTTAGATAAAAAGAGTGGGAACCCTGTTTTCTATTGATCAACTTTAAAGTTTTCCTTGGTCATGAAAATAAGTATCAAATGTATAATGCATGTAGAATTTTAAAATTTGTACATTAATTCCTGCTTTTAGGAACTCATTCAGCTTCAAGATGTTGCAAGACATTTCTTCAATAACATTGATAAGCATTGTACCTCAAGTAATACTGAAAATGTTAACCAAATACTCAAATATTTAAAAGTAAGTACAAATATACTCTCAGACATTATTTTAAATTTTATGTTTATTAATGAAAATGTAAATAAAATATTTGATTTCCATTTATTTAGGGTGTCAGCAATATGGGAGAACAAAGTATGTTCCTCATTCCTGAAGGAAAACAGCAGTTAATTGATTGTCTACTAAAATCTAATCTTCCTCTGAATGTAAAAGTTTCTATTTTAGAGGTAATGTATCCAAGCTTTCTAGTAAGAGATTATGACTTGCATTTGAAATATGTGAATAATTACTTTATTTTGAAATATTTTTGGGTTTTGTTTCAGTTTTAGTTACTAAATATACACAAGAAAATATTTTTAAGGAACTTTAAATTAAGCAAATCTAAGTCGAAAGATTCATATTGTACTCTTAAATTAGCAATGACAAATAAAATTAGTATGACTTATGACTTGTAAAGGGGTGACTCCGAAGAGTGCCAGCACTGCGACTAATAGTCTATTGTACTGAGACCCCTACTGATCCACTAAAGACCGATGGCTGAAATAAATTTCAGCATGTACCTGATTGGAATGTTTGACAGTTCCCAGGGTTCGATACAGTGGTATCCCAGATATTCAAATCGTTGTGCAGAGTAATGGTCACATTTACATAGAACGTGTACAGAACTCTCCTCTACCATCCGACAACCTCTACATAGTGGGTCATCTAAAACACCCATAATGTTGAGGTGTCTATTCAGGGTACAGTGGCCAGTTAGGAGGCCAATAGCTATCCTGATTTCTTTCCTACTGAAATTCTGCAGCTCTCTTGATCTATCCCATGGAGACTGCTGATTGAGCTCTTTGGCTTGTCTTTGATTATTAGACTGAAGCCATGTTTGGTAGGACTCGGCAAGGAGCAAATCCCTTATAGCCCCTCTAACCACATTGTGAGGCAGACCCAAAACAGGCTCTGGTCCAATAAATGGTGTTTCAGATCCATGTTTTGCTAATAGGTCTGCCATTTCATTACCTTCAATGCCACAGTGACCAGGGACCCAAACAAGAGAGACCTTGTTTCTCTCAGCCAGGTCCTCAAGCACATTGTGACATTCCCACACTGCTTTTGAGGAGAAGCAGTGACATTGCAAAGCCTTTAGGGCTGCCTGGCTGTCAGAGAAGATTTTAATAACCCTCTTAACTACACCTCTATTGAGGCAGTTGTAAGTACAAGCAGAGATTGCCAGAACCTCAGCCTGATATACAGTGACCAGCTTACCCAAAGAGAAAGATAGCCTTATTTTTCGATTAGGACAGAAGGCACCTGACCCAGTGCCATGAGATGTTTTTGAACCATCTGTGTACCAAATTTCATCACCCCTTCCTATCAGCCTGGAGACGAATCTCCATTCTTCTCTGGCTGGAGAGATATTATATTTGGCTTTAAAGCAAAATTGCTTTAACATCCAGTCAGATCTCATTAATAGATAGAGATGTTCCTTCACCTGAGGATCAACATTTTTGAAAGCAGGCATTTCATAGGATGACTTCCATAGTCCCATGAGTTTGAGGCGTTGTGAGCATGAAATTGCCTCTAGTTCCACTTGTTTATGCAGTGGTAGAAGCCCCAGAAGCAGTTCTAGACTCTGTGAGGGAGCGGTTCGCATTGCACTAGTAATTGCAATGGTAGCCATTCTTTGTAGACTAGTGAGTTCTTTTTTCACTGTCTCATTACGGGTTCTATTCCACCAAGCGATGGCGCCATAGGATATCATCGGAACAATAATCCCAGTATATATCCAATGCATCATTTTTGGTGTTACACCCCAATTATTACCAATGGCACGTCTACAAGCCCAAAACACTCTCTTGGCCTTGCTCGTGCAGTACTGGAGATGTGAGCTCCTTGTCAAGGTCTTATCAAAGATTACTCCTAGATATTTAACCTCATCCGAGTATGCAAGTGGTGTTCCAAAGAATTTTATCAAGTGCATATCTCGTAACCTTTTCCGGGTGAAGAGGACTAGACTAGTTTTGTTGGGGTTAACCAACAAGTTCACCTTTTTGCACCAAAGTTCAATCTTTTTTAGGGCAGTGTTCATGAGGTCTGTTACCGTGTTTTGGAACTTCCCTCTTATGACCAGCGTTATGTCATCAGCATAACCCAGACAATACAGGCCCAAGAAGTGAGTCCTGTTAAGGAGCTCGTCAACCACAAGGCTGCATAGTAAGGGGGATAACACACCACCCTGGGGGCAGCCTTTACAGTTTCCCACAGTTAGTGTGTCTCCCAGTAAAGAGGCCTGAGCCATCCTTGTCTTGAGCATGTTTTTAATCCAGGCGCAAACCAATGGATTAACATTTCGACTGATGAGGGCATCAATAATTACGTTTACTGGAACCTTATCAAAGGCTCCCTCAATATCTAAAAAGGCTGCCACAGCAATTTCCTTTCCATTGACTGCTCTATCAAGGACCGTAACAAGATCATATAGAGCAGTCTCTGTAGATTTCCCAGGCTGGTAGGCGTGTTGAAATCTTGATAGGGGTTCGTCTTTTAGAACCTCGTCCCTAATGTATCTATCGATCAATTTCTCTAATGTCTTAAGAAGAAATGATGTCAGACTAATAGGTCTGAAGGCTTTTGCTTCACTGTAGCATGTTTTACCTGGTTTAGGTATAAAAATTACCTTGCAGGTTCTCCATGCATGCGGCATATAACCATATACCACGCAAGATCTATAAATCCTACATAGGTGTGGTATAATGATGTCTTTGCCATGTTGGAGTAGAGCAGGTATAATGCCATCTACACCAGGTGTTTTGAAGGGCATGAATGAGTTAATCGCCCATGCTATTCTTTTTGGAGTAATTATACTTCTAGCCAGTTCCCAGTCCTCCTTCCCACTATGTAGCAGGGGAATAAGTGGAACTGTCAGTTCATCATTAATGTTTGTGATTCTGGAATCAGGGAAGTGCACTCTAAGCATTCATTTCTACCAGGGTGCCCCTACCGTTTTCTGTGAATGTGCCATCGTCCTTTTTAATGGAGCCTAATTGGCACTGGTTGTTTTTGGTCAGTATTTTAGTCAGCTTAGCCGCACTAGACATACTGTCCACTTGGCCACAGAAGTTTTCCCATGACTCCTGTTTAGATTTCCTTATGGCCTTGTTATAGTTGGTGAGTGCTTCTTTGTATCTTGACCACTCACCTATTTTTTTAGCTCTGTTAAAGAGCCTTCTGCAGTTCTTTTTAAGACCACAGATACTTTTATTCCACCAAGGAACTCGCCTTGGTAAGCTTGTGGTGACTGCCTTACAATTTGACTGGTAGGACTGGAGGAAGGACTGCTGCACAGAGTCAACAGCCAATTCCAAGTCTACCAGTGAGGGAAAGTTGTGACTCCTACCCTCTAAGAGGAGGCGAAGGTCCTCCCTATAGGAATCCCATTTTGTATGCCTGGGATTTCTTTGATCCTGCTGAATATTCATAGCAGGACCTGTTAAAGACATTTGGATCTGTCTATGGTCTGACAGTGTGGTACAGTCAGACACATGCCAGTCCTTTATACAGTTAACTGCTTTAGCATTACAGAAAGGGATGTCAATGACTTCACTTCTGTTGCTGTTGACGAATGTCGGTTTGTTACCTGTATTGAGGATAAAAAGGTCATTAGATAAGAAAAATTCTATTAGTTCCTCACCTCTTTTGTTGCAGTTGGAACTGCCCCAAATGGTGTGGTGTGCATTTGCGTCACATCCCACGATAAACTTCATCCTAGAGCGTAAGCAGTGCTTGACAAATCTTCTGGCTGAAGTCGCTAGAGGAATTTCTTCTTCATATGGAAGGTACGCTGACATGATACATGTGGTATCTCCGTTTTCACTGATCACCTTGATAGCAACATTGTCCCCATCAAGGAAATCAGCCAAAAGGAGGGCATTAAGATTTTTATTTACAATGATACATGCTCTCGGTTTGCTGCATGAGCGATCGAAGAAAAGATTCCCACAGTTGCCCAGGCCTAGGATCCTTCCATGATTGACCCAGGGTTCCTGTATTAGGGCAATATCTATCCTTCCTTCTACCAGTCTCTTGCTAAGTAAAGCTGAAGGAAACTGGCTATGGTGTAGATTAATTTGTGCAATCCTTATGGGATTGCCTATTTTCTTTAAGGGGTTCAGACATAACTTAGTTGTTTGGTTATGAATAGCAACAAGGCTAACCTTAGAGAGGAGTTTATTAATCGATTAAGGCTGAGTCATCTCTTGTTGGAGAGAAAGACACAGCTGTTTTGTCTGATCCTGAGTCAGATAGCACAAGATCATCAATTTGTTTGAATAGTGACCCAGTGGAGTCACTAACTGAACTGGAAGGAGACTGTGGCTTTTGAGGCCCTGTTCCTATACCTATTGTTGGAGTCATTTCCCCAGAAACTGGTTCCATGACCTCCATGGCTACTGAGCTCACAAAAAAATGCTTCAGGTTCACCACCCACCTTCTGCGCCAGCGGTTCCATCACAGCTTCGTCCGATGCAGGCTTTGAAGCCACCTCATCAGATTCTGCAGATAGTCCCCGCTACAGCTTCATCCAGTGCAGGCTGAGCC